>JABMCL010002699.1:17500-20000 GCA_018857735.1 Alviniconcha marisindica
CAGCTTTCACCAGGGTCGGACTTTCTCCAACAGGTAGAAGAGACCGAAAACTTAAGGACTGTTTTAATGCGCCCCGTTGATTTTGTTTTTCTAATTTTAGAATCTGATTCTCATCGGTAACGATTGGGGGGCGGGGGGGGGGTTAGCTATAAAAACAACAACGAACAACAACAAAAAGCTGAAAACTTGTATAATTATGTGTTTTTCCCGTGGAAGTGCAGATTCACGCAATACAGTTTATGAGCACACAAAACAAAGTAAAATAAAAACCTCTTAGCATGTTTACTGTACGGATGTATTATGTGCTCGAGGGGAGAGATACTAAAACCTAGTACACCTGTATGGGAAAATGCAGGATTTGTCCTTCAGTGGTTCTCTTAAGAAGCACGAGAAACTACAACAGTTTAAGGCATGGACATTATTACCGCAACAAGCAACAACAGCAACAACAAAATAAACCAAAAGGCCGCTCTCTCACTTACACAGGCTGGTTTGCGGTCTTGTCAACTTCTCACCCAGAACTCTGAGATCATTGCCAGCGCTCAGGGAAGACAAGAACAATACAACAATAACAACAGCGTCAACAGCAACAGACGATCAAAACATACACATAAAAGGCCGAAAATGTGCCCATTGTTGTTTCCTATGTTAAATAGCATGCGCTCAGCTTCTGTATGTTTTGATCCCGTGTTAATGATTATTCTCGTCGTAAAATTGTCATTTTAATTTGTGCGCACACTAGACACATGCGTGTATGTATGACTGTCAGTGTGTGTGTGTGTGTGTGTGTGTGTGTGTGTGTGTGTGTGTGTGTGTGTGTGTGTGTGTGTGTGTGTGTGTGTGTGTGTGTGTGTGTGTGTTTTGTGTGTGTGTGTGTGTGTGTGTGTGTGTGGGGTGTGTGTTTTGTGTGTGTGTGTGTGTGTGTGTGTGTGTGTGTGTGTGTGTGTGTGTGAGTGTGTGCGTGCGCGCGTGTGTGTGAGTGTGTGTGTGTGCGTGCGTGCGTGCAACGTGCAGCGCGCATGTGTGTATGTCAATGTGTGTGTGCATGTATGTGTGTGCATGTCAATGCATGTGTGTGTGTGTATATGTCAGTGTGTGTGTGTGTGTGTGTGTGTGTGTGTGTGTGTGTGTGTGTGTGTGTGTGTGTGTGTGTGTGTGTGTGTGTGTGTGTGTGTGAAGTATTATTATTATTATTATTATTATTATTATTATTGTGTGTGTGTGTGTGTGTGTGTGTGTGTGTGTGTGTGTGTGTGTGTGTGTGTGTGTGTGTGTGTGTGTGCAAAACAGAAATACCGATTCTGGGACGTAATAATGGTAGAACGTATTGCTTATACACTTAATCCGATTGCACCTCTCTGATAGCTCCTGTAGCCTCACCAGTTCTTATCAGTCAAGGCAGCTCGAAATATCTGCATATTAAGTGCGACAACACACGCGCACACACGCACGCACGCACACGGCACAAACACACACAGACACACAGACACACAGACACAGACACAGACACACACACACACACACACACACACACACACACACACACACACACACACACACACACACACACACACACACACACACACACACACACACACACACACACACACACACACACACACTCATTCAAGTTCGAAAAATATTTGACCAAACCAGTGACATTTTGGGAACGGGATAGTCTCTGTAAACTACTTTGTTTTTTTACAGTACACCAGTGATCAGCGGTGGCTTGTTTGCGGTGGATCGACAGTTCTTCTTCGACATCGGAGCCTACGACGAACACATGGACATCTGGGGTGGCGAAAACATGGAACTGTCGTTTAGGGTACGTTATGGGCGTCTGCAAACAGCCGTGAAGCAGTATCGTTTACCCGCAAGCTGTTAAAAAACACATCACTTTGAGATCTGGCTCGTTGAAAAGGGTGTGCTACTCTCGACCCCGGTATCCCGGTGAAATTCGATACAGTTCTCTCCCTTGGTAGAAGCTGTCCTTAACAGAGACGTAGCAGACAGAGGTTAAAGAAACGTCTTACTGGGGTTAAAGACCTAAGGGTCACAGCGTCTTGACAAGGAGAGAGAGAGTGAAGCTCAACGCCACTCAGAGAAAGCTGTATGCTGGGCCCACTGGATGCACGCTAATATGCAAGGAGGCGGTCGGTAAGTAAGTAAACATGGTGCTTAACGTCCACAGAAACCGTACGGCTAATTAGGGACGGGGAGAAGGGGGGGAAGGGAGTATGGAGGTGGGGGGAGAGGGGGATTATATACTTATCGCTACACTGTCTCCACCAGAATGATTTCTGCATTAAGATGGGCAGCGATGAGAGCCATTTTAATGTTTCAGTAGGACGTGATGGACAAAGTCACAAGACAGTGTCCACAAACCAAAACCTTTTTGAAGAGAAAGGAGAGCCGACGCGGTATCGAACCGAGGTCCTTCCGCTTACCAGCCTAACGCCTTACCGCTAGGCCAAACCGGCTCACTAGAGGAGGTCGGAAA
>JABMCL010002699.1:22500-25000 GCA_018857735.1 Alviniconcha marisindica
ATTATTAAATGTAATTGTAGTAGTAGTAGTAGTTGTTGTTGTTTAGTTGTAGCAATAGTATACACGTAGGTGAGGTTATGTTCCCCTCCACCCTTCTACTTACTGCTTTTAAATTCTCATATATACTTGGTAGTATTAAGCTACACGTGGGTGAGGTTATGTATTTTTTCTCCCCTGCTGTGTGTTCCTTAGTAAGTAAGTATGGTGCTTAACGTCCACAGAAACCGTACGGCTTATTAGGGACGGGGAGGGGGAAAGGGGGTATGGAGGTGGGGGGAGAGGGAGATTATATACCTATCTCTACACTGTCACCACCAGAATGACTTCTGCATTAAGATGGGCAGCGATGAGAGCAATTTTAATGTTTCAGCAGGAAGTGATGGACAAAGTCACAAGACAGTGTCCACAAACCACAACCTTTTAGAAGAGAGAGGAGAGCCGAAGCGGTATCGAACCGAGGTCCTACCGCTTACGAGCCTAAAGCCCGTTCTTAACTGGGCGAACGTTCCCAGAACATGTTGAGCGAAGCTTTTTGGACCCCGACTATAGCTTCGACGAATACTTCCAACTAGGTTCGCGAAGAAAAGTTCGCCCAGTTAAGAACCAAACAGGTTCGCCGAATACTTCCAACTAGGTTCGCGAAAAAACATTCGCCCAATTAAGAACGGGCTTAACGCCTTACCGCTAGGCCAAACCGGCTCACAATGTGTGTTCCTTTTAAAGTCTCATAATTATATACATTGTAGTATACATGCTGTAGTAGGCTGTATGTGGATGAGGCTATGTTCTTTTGTTTTAGTTTTTACCCTTCTACTTGCTCCTTTTAAAGTCTCATTGTAATATATATGCAGAAGTAGGCTATATGCAGGTTGAGTTGTTTTTTAAAATTTATTTTTAATTTATTTTTTTCGACCTTGTTTTTGTTGTTGAAGTGTTGCTTTACGTCCACAGAAACCGTTGGTTTATTAGGGACGGGAGTCCTGGACGTCCACCTCGACTCCTGAGCTCTGAAGTTTTTTCGACCCTTCTACTTGCTCCTTTTAAAGTCTTATATACATTGTAGTATACAATCATGCAGTAGTAGGTTATACGTAGGTTGCATTTTTGTTGTTGTTGTTTTATACCCTTCTTCTTGCTTCTTTTAAAGCCTATAATACACTGCATTATATTACTTGCTCCTTTGAAAGTCTCGAGTACACTGTTGTATATATAGATACAGTATTAGGCTGTATGTGGGTGAAGTTATGTTTTTCTTTCTCGCATTTTGAACTTCATTGTACAGCGGATGGGAGCCTTTCCAAACCTAGGTCACGCATGGCTATGTTACATAAGGGTCACGCTTTACATTTGAACACAACCTAGTTAGTAAGAATAAGGTTAAGGGGGGGGGGGGGGGGGGGAGCGGATGGAGAATGTAGGGCAGAGAGAGGAGGTGGAGGTGAGGGGCGGGGGGGGGGGGGGGGGGGACTGGGGATGGGGGGGTTGGAACGGCAAAGAAAAAAGCAAGAAAAGAGGCGAAAAGCAGACGTGGGATTCGTCATCGAGTCAGTCAGCGCAGTGTGTCGGTCAGTGATTGAAGGGAAACAACTGCGCCCCCAGCAACCTGCTGTGTTCGGGAAGAGTTGCTGTTCTTTACAGTCACCTCTGACCTTTACAGTCCCCACCACTGATGTTATTGAGAGCGTAGGTGGGTCCGGTCAGAGATTGAAGGGAAACAACTGCGCCCCCAGCACCCTTCTGTGTTCGGGAAGAGTTGCTTTTCTTTACAGTCCCCTCTGAACACTCACTAAACACCTCCCCTTTACAGTCCCCATCACTGATGTTATTGAGAGCGATTGAAGGGAAACAACTGCGCCCCCAGCACCCTTCTGTGTTCGGGAAGAGTTGCTGTTCTTCACAGCCCCTCAGGACACGTCACCGAAGTCAGTCAGTCAGGCGAGGGAAAAGACGCTCACTAATGTTATCGAGAGCGTATGTGGGTCCGGTCAGCGATTGATGGGAAACAACTGCGCCCCCAGCACCCTTCTTTGTTCGGGAAGAGTTGCTGTTCCTTACGGTCGACAACCATTTTGAATCGCAGTTCACAGACGCACGCGCGCACGCACGCACGCACGCACGCACGCACGCACGCACGCACGCACGCACGCACGACACACACACACACACACACACACACACACACACTCAGAGACAAAGACACAGACGCACCCAGACACCCAGACACACACACACACAGACACACACACACACACACGCGCGCGCGCGCGCGCACGCACGCACGCACGCACGCACGCACGCACACATAAATACGCACACTCACACACACATAAATACACACACACACACTCACACGTACACACACACACTCCTCCCCTCCTGCCGCACCCCAACCCCACACCTCTTTTTTTTTTTTATTCGACTAACTTTCGTGGGATTGTGGAGGGGAGGTAGGTAGGTTCCTATTAGTGTATGCAGACTGAGAGAAAGGGGGCGTATGTCT
>JABMCL010002699.1:30000-32500 GCA_018857735.1 Alviniconcha marisindica
CTAACTAAACCGAGGTGTGTCATGACTTGCAGGGTGGGCAGCTGCACCTGGACACCACCGACCTGTGTTTGACCTCGGTGGACAACGAGTTCGTTCACCTGCAGACATGTCGCCATGGCGACCCTTTTCAGCTGTGGGAGCCTTCCTTTTCGTTCACCTGGCCCGAGTGAACACTGACCGCAACCCGACTGTGAACGCTTGTGAACTGCCCTGGAGGCTGTGATCTATGAACACGCTGTAGCATAAATTCCATGCGGCCAGCTGTGAACACTCGAAGGCGGAACATACCGGCTGAAAGCCAACCGGCACCGGCACAGACAGGCTGAAGTAGACCGGTACAGACAGCTGAAGTAGACCGGCACAGACAGCTGAAGTAGACCTGTACAGACAGCTGAACACCAACCGGACCCGGAACAGACAGCTGAACAACAACCGGCACGGACAGCTGAACAACAACCGGCACGGACAGCTGAACAACAACCGGCACGGACAGCTGAACAACAACCGGCACGGACAGCTGAACACCAACCGGCACGGACAGCTGAACAACAACCGGAACAGACAGCTGAACAACAACCGGCACGGACAGCTGAACAACAACCGGCACGGACAGCTGAAGTAGACCGGTACAGACAGCTGAACGCCAGCCGGCACAGGCAGCTGAACGCTTACCGCCAGGCAGCTGAACACAAACACAGCACGGACAACTGAACACCAACCGGCACAGACAGCTGAATACCAACCGGCACGGACAGCTGAACACCAACCGGCACAGACAGCTGAACACCAATCGGCACAGACAGATGAACGCTAACCGTCAGACAACTGAACACAAACCAGCACAGACAGCTTAACGCCAGTTGACACAGACAGCTGAAGTGGACCGACACGGACAGCTGAACGCCAACCGGCACAGACAGCTGAACGCCAACCGGTACAGACAGCTGAACACCAACCGGTACAGACAGCTGAACACCAACTGGCACAGACAGCTGAACGCTAACCGCAAGACAGCTGAACACCAACCGGTACAGGCAGCTGAACAACAATCGGCACAGACAGCTGAACACCAACCTGAACAGACAGCTGAACACCAACCGGTACAGACAGCTGAACGCCAGCCGGCACACACAGCTGAATACCAACTGGTACAGACAGCTGAACACCAACCGGCACGGACAGCTGAAGTGGACCGGCACAGACAGCTGAATGCCAACCGGCACAGATAGCCGACCGCCAACCGGCATAGATGCCGTTTTGAATGAAAATCAAAGTTAGCAGATGATTAAATTTGTATTACGCTGTGCTGTTCATACAATTACGAGCATGAGCTAACGGTAGTATGCACCTGTGATCAATGTCTGAGGACGAATCTCCTTTACACGAATCTTGTGTTCCTGATCCCCTGCATTGGATCACTAAAATGAAAAGCCACCAACTTCCACAGCAGACACACTGGGCACTCACGAGAATCCAGAATGAGAGCGTTGAACAATGGTTGACTTTTGAAGCTTGTACAGTGAGCGGCTATAGCGTTTCAACACGAACAGTACGTAGCTGACACTGACACGTAATTATGAACTCTGACATGACCAGTGGCTCGATCCTCTGTGAACACCGAAGAGCGGTTGGCATTTAAGCGTGAAACGGTGCTGACATTTGAACAGTAAACGATGGTTTGACATTCGAACACTAAAAGAATGCATCTGTGCAAATGCGAGCCGGAAAAAAGCTACACGAACCCTTTGAAGCTGTGATGAACACATCTGTGGTTGAAATCCTGCTCACCTGTATTCCTGATACAAGAAACAGGTGACCTTGTTAACTGTTTCACGTCCTTAAAGACTCGGCCAGAGTTCGCCACGGTAACGTGGCGACTCTACACAAAGAGCACACACCACAGAGAAGTGGACGCATACTGGTAATGGACAATAAAAGCATGTAGGCAACGTAGGCGTACTTTACAGACGGTGGAACAGGTACAACGCATGCGCATTTTATAACCTACACAAGTTAAAAAGGTACAGAATTTAGAGCACGTACCGTGCAAAAGTTGGAATATGTAGGCAATGTGGGCGTGCTCCACAAAATATCAGACATGTGCACGAGCCATATAACCGTTAACACATGTAAATAACATTCGCGTGCCCTACAAACGTTGAGGCATGTAGGTAAACTGTAGGCGTACCCAAACGTTGAAGCAAGTAGGTGGACTGTAGGCGTACCCAAACGTTGAAGCAAGTAGGTGGACTGTAGGCGTACCCAAACGTTGAAGCAAGTAGGTAGACTGTAGGCGTACCCAAACGTTGAAGCAAGTAGGTAGACTGTAGGCGTACCCAAACGTTGAAGCAAGTAGGTAGACTGTAGGCGTACCCAAACGTTGAAGCAAGTAGGTAGACTGTAGGCGTACCCAAACGTTGAAGCAAGTAGGTAGACTGTAGGCGTACCCAAACGTTGAAGCAAGTAGGTAGACTGTAGGCGTACCCAAACGTTGAAGCAA
>JABMCL010002699.1:37500-50000 GCA_018857735.1 Alviniconcha marisindica
CCCCCCCCCCCACCCCCCCAACCCATCAACCCCCCACCCATTCTCTCGCCGTAAAAAAAAAAAGAAGAAGAAGAAGAAGAAGAAAGGAAATGTCTGAAAATCAATTATTTTCCTTGTTTTTCACTTCCAGACAGCAGAAGGGGCAGACGTCAGATGCGATAACCAGTAGAACACTGTAGAGGATGGGGGAAGCTATTCTGGGATGGTCCATGTTGTTTAGGTAATGGATATCTGTGTTTTTAGCAAGGCACGTTGTGAAGTGAGGGGCTAGCTCTCCGCTCAGATCTTGCTTGTCGTTATAGCCTTCCCCAGTTGAACACGCTTGGGGTCACGCTTGTATAAATTATGCAAATGTACAGTGACAAACGCATTCCGTAAGGTGAGAGGATTGCACTTGCGACCGTTTTTTTTGTTTTGTTTTTGTTTTGTTGTTGTTGTTTTTGGTGGAGTTTCAGTATGTACCTTGTATTTACTCGCATGCCAGGTGAGAGTTACCGTAAGCGACTCAGGTCTTTGTTATTGCTGTGTTTGTGTGACGTCATTCGAGCGCTAATTAACTCCCTTGCGTGTTGATTCTGACGTTTTTTTGTTTTTGTTTGTTTGCTGTTTGGTTATTTATTTATTTTTAAATTGTTTTATTATTTAGTCGCAAAGGCAGCCACATATCCCTGCTTTACATGCTGATGTCTTGGATTTAGTTTTTCTTTGATTTGGGGTTGGAGGCCGGGGGGGGGGCGGGGGGGAAGGGGGGGGAGGGGGGGGAGTATGAGAAAGACGTGTTGCATGGACTCCTGTGGTGGTTCCATGAACGCAGAAATGAAGGTCCCTTTTACTGTGAAGCGAGAAGCACCAAGTTCAGGGGTAATATTATTAAAAAATGAAAGTATTTATCAAGCGCAAAATCTTAGTCGTAAAGACTATTCTAAGCACACACACACACACACACACACACACACACACACACACACACACACACACACACACACACACACACACACACACACACACACACACACACACACACACACACACACCCGCACGCACGCACGCACGCACGCACGCACGCACGCAACACACACACACACACATAGACGACGGCTATGAACAGAGGAAGCAGGCAGGCACCGTTTAGCAAGTCGCCGTTTAAGTGTTGTTTAATGTTACTTTGTAGCTTAATAAAGGGAATTACCCAGAAAATTCGCATGTCGTGTTTTGTCCCAATAAATAACGTTCTTTTGAGCCTTTTCCGTATTTCGATCTAAAATAAATAAACATGTGTATAAGCAAAGGTAAAATACAGTACGTCGACCCGGAAGTAAACGTCAAACTCGCTATTACGACAAGTCGTACGACTTGTCGTAACAACGAGTTTGACGTTTACTTCCGGGTCGACGTACTGTATTTTACCTTTGCTTATACACATGTTTTACCTTTGCTTATACACATGCTAGTTCATGGATGAAGATGGATCGAGGCTCTGGAGAAAACGAAAATGAAGTGAGAATCAGGAAAGAAATCCCGGCGGTTGTGGAAGCGTGCGGCAAAGCCATAATATACTCTCACCTACTCCAGATTTTAAAGGGAGGACCTTTGATAGCTTTACGCTCTTAACAGAGCAAGAGGTTGGGGGGGGGGGGCTTATTTTCTGCGTCTGCATTAAGCCAATGAGGGAGGGAGTGAGGGTGAGATGTTGTGTTGCTTCTCCAATTAATCAACTGGTCCGTTTGTCAACAAACAATACTGCTGCGAGCTGAGCTAGAGCAGTGCACGTTGAGAACATGGCACCTGTTTTCAGCCCTGTTTGTTTTGTTGATAGGAACTCCGGTGCGGTTCTTTGGCTGCTCTGCACTGGGGTTGGTCGGACAGCAAAGCTGCTGATCGTAATTGCCAATCCCGGGAAATTAGACGTGAGCGCGTTAGGCCCAGAAGTAAGGCTGATAATGCTGCAGTGGTAAGCGGACGGACGGACCGAGCCGGCCGGGTTCGAATCCACTTCTGCTGGTGTTTCTAAGTTCAGTGTTGCTTTACGTCCACAGAAATCATAAGGACTTAAAAAATAAAAATAAAAATTAGGGACGGGGGGGCCCAGGACGGGCACATCGACTTTCACACAGCTCCTGTCTCTTCAAATTCACTGTTTACTGATCTACGTCCACAGAGATCACAAGGACTATTTTTTAGGGACGGGGAGCCCAGGACGGGCACCTCGACTTTCACACAGCTCCTGAGCTTTCAAAAATGGTGTTTCTATGCGAAAAATGTGCTTTGTTGACAGCCCCTAATTCTTCTTCTTCCGTATAGTGTCCAATTTCAACATTATGAAGACTCTGTCACTTTTAGTGCATGCTAGGTTGTTTTAGTTTTTCCAAAATCCATCGAACTCTGACGTGGACTACAGGATCTTTAACGTGCGCGTGTGACCTTTTTTTTCCCCCACACGTATACACACGGGACACCTCCGTTTATTCTCTAATCCGAAAGACTTTTGTAGAGGCTGCACAGAATTTGACTCCGGAGAAATCTCAGGGCGGGAACAAAGTCTAGCACATTACGGTCACCCATCCATTTGATGACCACGCTCCATCGTGCTTTACTTTGGTTTTTGAGAGTGAGTATGATAGTACTCTAAGACTTGCTCTCTCTGTCTCTGTCTCTGTCTCTCTTTGTCTCTGTCTCTCTCTCTTGTGTAGTGATTTACCGCCCATGTTTAAAGGGGGAAAGAAGCAAAGAAGCATGACGGGTTCTAATCGGTCGGACCTGGATTTTTGTTTTTTTAGCCACAATACGTTTTTTTTTTTTTGTTTTTTTAAATTGATATTTCAGTCCGGCCTTCCTCTCTCTAGATCGCCCCCCAATCCCGCCTCCCTCTTTCTCCCACCTTTCCCCACCTTTCCCGGCCTCCCTCTCTTTCGATCCGCCCTATCCCCCCCCCTATTCCCGCCTCCCTCCTTTCCCACCCCCCCACCATCCCTGGCTCCTCTCTTTCGATTGCTCCTCTCTCTCCCCCGGCCTCCCTCTCTCTTTCGATCCGCCCCCTGTCTCTCCCCCGCCTTCCTTTTTCTCGATCCGCCCCTCGCCTCCATCTCTCTCTTTCGATCAGCCCCCTCTCTCCCCCCAGCCTCCCTCTCTTTCCCGCCTCTCTCTTTCCCCTGCCTCCCTCTTTCTCGATCCACTCTCTCCCTCCGCCCTCCTCTCTCTCTTTCGATCCGCCCCCTCTCTCCCACCCGGCCCCCTCTCTTTTCGATCAGCCCCCTCTCTCCCCCGGCCCTCCTCTCTCTTTCGATCGCTCCCTCTCTCCCCCGGCCCCTCTCTCTTTCCGCCCTTCCCCCGGCCTACCTCTTCTTCGATGTCTCCCTCGGCCTCATTCTCTTTCTGATCCGCCTCCTCTCTCCCCCGGCCTCCCCTCTCTTTCTGATCCGCCCCCTCCTCCCCCGGCCTCCCTCTCTCTTTCGATCCGCCCCCTCTCTCCCCCGGCCTCCCTCTCTTTTCGATCCGCCCCTCTCTCCCCGCTCCTCCCTTCGGCCTCCCTCTGGCCTCTCTTCGACTCCGCCCTCCCTCTCTCCCCCGGCCTCTCTCTCTTTCGACCGGCCCCCTCTCCCCCCGGCCCCCTTCTTTCGATCCGCCCCCTCTCTCCCGGCCTACCTCTCTTTCGATCCGCTCCTCTCTTCCCCGGCCCCCTCTCTCTTCGATCCGCCCCCTCTCTCCCCCGGCCTACCTCTCTCTTTCGATCCGCCCCCTCTCTCCCGGCCTATCTCTCTTTTCGATCCGCCTCCTCTCTCCCCCGGCCTCCCTCTTCTCGATCCGCCCTCCTTCTCCCCCGGCCTCCTCTCTCTTTCTGACTCCGCTCCTCTCTCCCCGGCCTCCTCTCTCTTTCGACCAGCCCCCTCTCTCCCCCGGCCTCCCTCTCTTTTCGACCCGCCCTCCTCTCTCCCCCGGCCTCCCTCTCTTTCGACCCGCCCTCTCCCCCGCTTCTTTCGACCCGGCCTCTTCCGCTCTCTTTCGACCTGGCCCCCTCTCCCCGGCCTCCCTTCTTTTCGACCGCCCTCCTCTCCCCCCGGCCTCCCTTCTCTCTTTCGACCCGCCCCCTCTTCCCCCGGCTTCTCTTCTTTCGACCGCCCCTCTCTCCCCGGCCTCCCTCTCTTTTCGACCGCCCTCCCTCTCTCCCCGGCCTCCTCTCTCTTTCGACCCGCTCCTCTCTCCCCGGCCTCCTCTCTCTTTTCGAGCCGGCCCTTTCCCTCCTGCTCCCTCCATGTCTCCCCGCCTCCCTTTTCCCCCCAGCCTCCCTCTCTTTCGACCCGGCCCCTTTCCCTCCGGCTCCCTCCATGTCTTCCCCCACCCCCACCCCCCCCCCCCGCGCCTTGCCGCCTCTCTCTCGATCCGCCTCCCGCTTCTCTCTTTCTCGTTAACCCTACGATGGGTGAGCAAACGGCGTAAGGCTTCACACTTCCCTCCCTTGTTCAACGTGTGTCGCCTCTGACACACGAGCCAACATCCTGTATGCTAATGAGGAAGCCCTGCAATGAAATTTGATTGGTGGAAACGTCAAGCAGAGAGGGGAGATAACCCCCAAGTGCTGGTAATGGGTAATATTAAATCTGGCGCTGCTCACTCTGGCGGAAGCTGCAGTCGCAGACTCTGCTTTAACCGAATTACCGTATGTTTACTCGTACTAACACACATTACTCTCTGAATGATAGCAGATAGAACTGTTGCTGTGGTCTCGGCTTTGTGAGAGTCAAGTTTATTTGTTTAATCTTTCGAAATTAAATTCACTGCCGATTTTTTTTTTAAATCGACAGAAAAAGAAAAGAAAAGAAAGAAAGAAAGAAAAAGAAGAAGAAAAAAATCAGAAAAATATCACTGAACTGTACCAGAGGACTGAGGAGAAAACAGTTCAATATTCTAAATATTGATGGATGGTCTTTGACACAATATAATTTCAAAACTTTTGTAAAACAACAAGATTTATTACTTGTTCGAAGTTTTAAAATTTCGGAGGAAAAAAAAAAGGAAGGAAAATAAAAAGACTAAAGAACAGAACAGGGCGATACAGATTACACGTTAAAAAAAAAAAAAAAATCACAACTGCTCCGGGCAATAACTAATTCAACTCGTATCAGACGTACCCCCACGTACTTTACAAGCTTGTCCATACCTGTTTTGTTTTAACCGTGCAAGTTGTCCAGACTGTTCAGGTGATCGAACAGAACGTGGAAACTCCAAGGAGGTGAGTGGGTCGTGTTTTGCTCAGGATCTTTAGTTTTCCAGTCGCCTGTCGTCTCTCGCCATGGAAAGGTCTTTCGAAAGTTATTTCCAAGACCACCGTAGTGTTGCTCCGGAAGGGCTCGATCCCCACCAACAGCCACGGGCCACCCCCATTCTGACTTCTGCTCCGTCCCCGAGCCGCTACAGTGCCAGCTGGTTGCTAGGCGGGTCCGCCCCAGTAGTGCCGGAGCCCGGGGTGGTGCCCAGGGTTGCCCCGCCAAGCCCTACACAGGTAAGCGTGCGTGGTTTGAATCTATTACGGCCCCTTAATGTCTATTGTGAATCGTCACACTGTTGTTGCTGTTGTGGTGTGTGTGTGTGTGTGTGTGTGCGTGCGTGCGTGCGTGCGTGCGTGCGTGCGTGCGTGCGTGCGTGCGTGCGTGCGTGCGTGCGTGCGTGCGTGCGTGCGTGCGTGCGTGCGTGCTGTGTGTGCTGTGGTGTGCGTGGTGCTGTGTGTGTGTGTTGTGTGTGTGTGTGTGTGTGTGTGTGTGTGTGTGTGGTGTGTGTGTGTGTGTGTGTGTGTGTGTGTGTGTGTGTGTGTGTGTGTGTGTTGTGGGTGTGTGATGTTTGTGTGTGTTAATGTGTGTGTGTGTGTGTGCGTGTGTGTGTTTTGTGCGCATTTGACAAGTATGCTTACAATTGTCGATATTATATTATTTTTTGTAACATTTTCACTCACTTATTATGATGCGTAACCGTCAGCGCTTTGAGCGCAGGGTAGGTGCTTTACAAATTTCCATTATTATTATTATTATTTGTCTATTGTCAACTATCACCTTTTTGACTGCGATCAACCATCACCTTTTTGCCTACTGTAAACTATCACCCTTTTGTCTGTTGCAAACTATCACCTTTTTGTCTATTGTAAACTGTCACCTTTCGTTTGTGATCAACCATTACCTTTTTGTCTATTGTAAACTGTCACCTTTTTGTCTGTTGTAAACTATCACCTTTTTTTTCTATTGTAAACTATCACCTTTTTGTTTGTGATCAACCATCACCTGTTTTGTCTGTTGTAAACTATCACCTTTTTGTCTATTGTAAACTGTCACCTTTTTGTCTCTTGTACTGTCACCTTTTTGTCTCTTGTTAATTGTCACCTTTTGTCTGTTGTAAACTGTCACCTTTTTGTCTATTGTAAACTATCACCTTTTTGTCTGTTGTAAACTGTCACCTTTTTGTCTATTGTAAACTATCACCTTTTTGTCTGTTGTAAACTGTCACCTTTTTGTCTGTTGTAAACTGTCACCTTTTTGTTTGTTGTAAACTATCACCGTTTTGTCTGTTATCAACCACCACCTTTTTGTCTATTGTAAACTATCACCCTTTTGTCTGTTGCAAACTATGACCTTTTTGTCTATTGTAAACTGTCACCTTTTTGTTTGTGATCAATCGTCACCTTTTTGTGTATTGTAAACTGTCACCTTTTTGTCTGCTGTAAGCTATCACCTTTTTGTATATTGTAAACTATCACCATTTTGTCTGTTGTGAACTGTCAACTTTTTATCTATAGTAAACCACCCTTTGTCTAGTGTAAATTGTCACCTTTTTGTCTGATGTAAATTGTCACCTTTTTGTCTGTTGTAAACTGTCACCTTTTTGTCTGTTGTAAACCATTACCTTTTTGTCTATTGTAAACCATCACCCTTTTGTCTGTTGTAAACTGTCACCTTTTTGTCTATTGTGAAGCGTCGCCTTTCATGTTCACATCCTCGCCTTTGATAAATGTTCTACATGTTACAGCACCACCACTTAGTTGTTCATCATAATGTCGATGATAACTTTCTGCATGTTATTGGTGTGTCGTGCCTCGTGGTGCATGCGTGCCTGTTGAAATGTGTCGTGTGTAAGCCATGTGTGTGTGTGTCTATGTGTGTACTGTCGTGCTGTGTGTGTGTGTGTGTGTGTGTGTGTGTGTGTGTGTGTGTGTGTGTGTGGTGGTGTGTGTGTGTGTGTGTGTGTGTGTGTGTGTGTGTGTGTGTGTGTGTGTGTGTGTGTGTGTGTGTGTGTGTGTGTGTGTGTGTGTGTGTGTGTGTGTGTGTGTGTGTTGTGTGTGTGTGTGTGTGTGTGTGTGTGTGTGTGTGTGTGTGTGTGTGTGTGTGTGTGTGTGTGTGTGTGTGTGTGTGTGTGTGTGTGTGTGTGTGTGTGTGTGTGTGTGTGTGGTGTGTGTGTGTGTGTGTGTGTGTGTGTGTGTGTGTGGTGTGTGTGTGTGTGTGTGTTGTGTCTTGTAGTCGTTTGTGTTGTGTATATTTTCTGTTGTGTTTGTTGTTCGTAGCGCACTGTCCTCATGTCCGTAATAATTATTCTGTTTGTTATTTTTCGTACCGGTCATCAGCTTCTTGTTCGTCGGAACTTCTTTGATAGTCTAAATACTAGTTTGCATGTCAGCCAGCATCGTCTTGTCAGCAGTAAGCTCTGTAATAACTGTTCTACATGTTAATTTGTGTACCAGTCTTCACGTTGTCCACTTCAACGTCTGTATAATGATTATTCCACGTGCTATTGTGTATGCTTACCGCCAACTTCTGGTCCATGTTAATTTCTTGATTTTTGTGTCACGCGTTACTTTGTCAGCTGGCTTGTGACAGCTGTTCCACGTACTGTTTTCTATACTAATCATCCAGTTCGGAATGTTTGTTTTGTTGTTTGCCAGTGGTATCACTTCACGTCATGGTGATCTCTCTTTGGCTTGCAACAATGTAACAGATATTTTGTATAATACTGATAACTTCGATTGTTAAATTAATTGTTCATATTCCTGTGAGTAAGTTAGTATGCCTTACTTTTTCTTCTTTCCTTGGATTTTTTTCTTCTTTCTTTTGATTTTGTGTGTGTCTAATATCACCTTGCAGACATAAAATAAAACACTAAAATCCGATCTATCTTGGACCTGTGCACCTGGGCAGGTATCCACTAAGTACTGCATTAGTGTTGAACTACCTTTTCTCGAACACCACCAGCACAGCCTGACTCGTCACGTCTCTTTGACACGACCTGTTCATGAGACACCTCAGTATTATTATGCAAACATTCGTCTTCAAAATAGCTTCAAATACTGTAGAGTCAGGTCTATCTGTATGGCGGTATTCTCCAAATAAACCAGAACTCTTTGTCAATTGGATGCAGGTCTGTAAACAGCATAGGTATTAGCTTTTACCGCCCTGTTGTCTCACTGACGTCGTTCTGCAGATATGCAGTCCTTGTCAAGCAATACAAGGGCTGACTACCACCCTGCCTATTTTCTTAGTTGGACGTGGCATGCTGCGAACACAAATTCACTCCTTGATAACGTAGTAGTTCTGTATAACAATACACCGCCTTATTGCTTCAGTGACAGCATGTTGTAAATCTACAGTCATTCTTATACACCGCCTTATTGCTTCAGTGACAGTATGTTGTAAATCTACAGTCATTCTTATACACCGCCTTATTGTTTCAGTGACTACAGTCATTCTTATACACCGCCTTATTGCTTCAGTGACAGTATGTTGTAAATCTACAATCATTCTTATACACCGCCTTATTGCTTCAGTGACAGTATGTTGTAAATCTACAATCATTCTTACACACCGCCTTATTGCTTCAGTGACAGTATATTGTAAATATGCAATCATTCTTATACACCGCCTTTTTGCTTCAGTGACAGTATGTTGTAAATCTACAATCATTCTTATACACCGCCTTATTGCTTCAGTGACAGTATGTTGTAAATCTACAATCATTCTTATACACCGCCTTATTGCTTCAGTGACAGTATATTGTAAATATGCAATCATTCTTATACACCGCCTTATTGCTTCAGTGACAGCATGTTGTAAATATGCAATCATTCTTGTCAACGTACTTACAGCCTTGTGACCAGTATAAAAATTGACTATCACTCTTTTGCCTCAGTTGTGGTATTCCGTGATTAAACAGTTGTTCCTTTGTTAACGTACAAACAGTGTGACCAGCTCGAATATACAGCCTCTTTGCTTCAGTGATAGTATTCTGCAAATATGCAGTTATTCTTATCAGCGTACTTACAGTTCTGTATAATCAGCAATGGGGCGGCGATAGCTCAGTTGGTAGAGTGTCCGACAGAAAATCCAAGCGCAATACTGACGCGGGTTTGAGTCCCCGATGCGGCAAGATATTTATCTCCCAGAGTCAACTTCCAGTGCAGACTCTCTTACAGTGTCCGTACAGCCCCCTTGTGCAATTACATGCATCAACATTCGTGCAGTCATACCATTGTTTGGACACACTTGCAGTCATACCATTGTTTGGACACACGAAAATACTTTACACGCTGATAGGAATAGGTAGCGCTACTCTTAAAGTAAGTAAGTAAACATGGTGCTTAACGTCCACAGAAACCATAAGGCTTATTCCGTCGGGACGGGGAGAAGTGTGGGAAGGGGGTATGGAGGTGGAGGGAGAGGGAGAGGGAGATTATATACCTATCGCTACTCTGTCACCACCAGAATGACTTCTGCATGAAGGTGGGCAGCGATGAGAGCCATTTTAATGTTTCATTAATTGTGAGGGACAAAGTCAAAAGACAGTGTCCACAGACCACAACTTGAAGAGAAAGGAGAGCCGAAGCGGATTCGAACCGAGGTCCCCCTGCTTACCAGCCTAACGCCTTACCGCTAGGCCGCTGTGCCTTATATACCCAGATAAGGCGACCCGAATTTCCCGCAAGAAAGAAGAAGAAGAAGAAGAAGAAGAAGAAGAAGAAGAAGAAGAAGAAGAAGAAGAAGAAGAAAGAAAGAAAAAAGAAGAGGAAGAAAGAAAGAAAAAGAAAAAAAGAAAAAGAAAAAAAGAAGAAGAAAGAAAGAAACGAAAACTGACTCCCACCTCAGTTGATTGCGGCATTCTGTGAATAAAAAGTTTTTCCTTGTCAACGTAAAAGCTCTGTGACCAGTATAAAAATACACCGCCCTATAATTGCTTCAGTGATAGCATTCTGCAAATTAAGCAGTTGTTCCTGTCAAACGTATACTTTCAAATCTGCGACCAGCATGAGAATTATCTACCAACCCTTTCCCTCAGTTGCGGTCCTTTATTGTGAATAAACATCTTTTTTATGTGAACGTACACGCTCTGCGACCTGTAGAGGAATATCCCGCCCTTATTGCGTCGGTGATAATATTCTACAAATAATGTCAATGTCAACGCCGATGTCCGATGTTTAGTGCAATTCTCCATGTAGATTATAGTCACATGCTCGTTGACAAAGTCGATGAAGGGGGAAAAAGGTTGGGGAGGTAGGGGGGAGGGGGGGGGGTAGTACAGGAAGGGGTGGGGGAGGGTAAGGGGACTGTGGATAGGCAAATATTCTTTCTCGTCAATGTTCGCCACTCAACAATACGTATAAAAATAGTATATACCACCCTCTTGCCTCAGTGATGGTATTCGGCAAGTAGACTAAACAATCATGCCGTGTCATGCAACGCACTAGCAGCTGTACAGCCAGTATAAGAAGTGACTTCCATACTATTCCCCGCGCGCGCGCTACAAACAAACAAACAACACAACACAACAACTACAACAACAAAACAAGCAAAAACAACAAAAGAAACAAAAATCCAATAAAATCGGTGACAGAAAGAAAGAAAGAAAAGAAAAAAAGAAAAAAAAGGCCTGTGTATTTTTTCTGTGACCTGAACTGAGAGCTTCTGGTATTCTACCCGTGACGCCAAATCCATGTTGGTGACACGGAAGCGGCATAGTTCAGCGGTAGGGCGCCGGACATGTGATCGAAAGGTCGCAGGTTCGAGCCCCGGAAGGAGCACTGGGGGAATTTTCTTCTCCAGGGTCAACCTTCTGTGCTGACTCTTATTTCGGTATCCGTTCCACACCCGTGTTACCGCAGTAGCTCGCAAAAGATCGCGGTCATTCTGCCAAAAGTGTATATGGCAGGTTAGAGCTATAAACACGCATGCAGCCTATACGTATGTGGCCTCGAATAAAGTGACACCGTAAACTGGTTGTATGGCGTACACAGAATCTGCGCCGAGACGGCAGCAGTTACCCCTGGCACACACCATCTAACAACAAAACAGCGCTGTCAGTACACGAGTTCGATGGGTCCTCAAAACGCGCTTTAAAGGGGACAGTCACTCACTGTGAATCACGTGAGCCGGTCGGGCCCAGCGGTAAGGCGTTAGGCTGGTAAGCGGAGGGACCTCGGTTCGATACCGCTTCGGCTCTCCTTTCTCTTCAAAAAGGTTGTGGTTGTGGACACTGTCTTGTGATTTTGTCCATTACTTCCCACTGAAACATTAAAATGGCTCTCATCGCTGCCCATCTTAATGCAGAAGTCTTCTGGTGGTGACAGTGTAGCGACAGGTATATAATCTCCCTCTCCCCCCACCTCCATACCCCCTTCCCCCCTTCTCCCCGTCCCTAAGAAGCCGTACAGTTTCTGTGGACGTTAAGCATCATGTTTACTGTGAATGAATCACTCAGAATTCAGGAGCTGTGTGAAAGTCGAGGTGGCCGTCCTGGGCTTTTTGTCCTAATGAGCCTTACGGTTTCTGTGAACGTAAAGCAACATTGAACCGTGCTTCGGCACTGGTCACAGTTTGTCCCTAATATTTCAACCCACATCCGAGGACATGAAGCTCTACATCACCGTCACTGTGAATCACATGCGACATGAGCATAGTGAGCTTGTCCGAGAGCGGAGAATAGTACTGTATAAAAGCGAGTAAGTAAGTAAGTTGGTATTTTACGCCCAGTCAACCGGTACGGTTATATCAGGGCGTAACAACAACAACATCAAACTTAACTAAAGCGTGGAAAAGCACTCACAAACCGGGGGAAAGGGCGCACAAAAAAGCATCAATGATGTAGACAACTTATAAATTCGATGCTCCGTAAACGTACTTTGACTCTCTCTTATTCCTTTTTTGTTTTTGTTTTTAATTGAGGATCATGTTCTTTTTACCTGTTCCAAGCACTCGATGAGCTATTTTTGATGCCCATCTGAGGCCAGTTTTTTTTTTTTTTTTTTTTTTAACCCTTTCCATGCCATCCGGACGTCATAATTATGATGTCAGTGGCAAAACTGCTTTCCATCTGATTACATAACTATAGGATAATTTACAACTTTCTCGTGAATTTTAACGTGCAACCAAATTTTCAAAAGCAGCAATTTCTGCCAGCGTAACCTTTTTTCAAGACTGTTGTTGGAAGGAACCTGCACCAAAAACAACAACAACAACAACAACAATACATTGTTGGCA
>JABMCL010002699.1:62500-65000 GCA_018857735.1 Alviniconcha marisindica
TTTGCTTGGAGTACAGCACATAAAGTACAGAAATCAAACGGTAGTTGAAACTGTCACAGAGATAACCATACACTCTGAAAAACTTTATCTCTGTGTGTTGAATACGTATTGCAGCGTTGTAGAAAAGGGATGATTTAGTGGGTTCACTATAATTGCTATTGCTATGGCTGCTATGTTTTTATGGTAAAATTAGCCAGCAGAAACACACACTGTGACACACACACACACACACACACACACACACACACACACACACACACACACACACACACACCAAAAAATGTATAAAATAAAAAAAATCCAGTGAAAGGTTTTTCTCTGGAACCGTGAAGTCTAGTTCCTTTAAGTTAAAGGCCATAGTGGTTACGGTATCATGGCAGAGCCATATAGCACTGCTGCGTACGTAGATCTGCATTTCTGCTGTACACAGTTTCAAGAAAAAGGAGATGACCAAAAAAGAAGAAAGAACCAGAAAGAATATGGGAGGGCCCGGGGAGGATCAAAGGTAAAAAACGAACTCATCTTCTTGGTTGAACCAACCAGTCACAGAGAGAGAGAGAGAGAGAGAGAGAGAGAGAGAGAGAGAGAGAGAGAGAGAGAGAGAGAGAGAGAGAGAGAGAGAGAGAGAGAGAGAGAGAGAGAGAGAATCAAACTGAAAACGTTTGAATGAAGGAAGGACTAAATAAAAAGAAGCGACCGTCTATTATATGATCACATGAAAACATTAATTGTTGATACACTATATCTTGTTGTACTGTACTGCACTGAGAATATTCGTCAAAAACTAGCGTGCGAATAGTCAGTGTAGCCAGTGATGGAAGTAACTTAATCAGTGTTGAAAACAGCCAGCCCAAAGCCAACTCCTCATAGCTGTGTTGGCTTTCTCACTGACACGCCGGTGATTCGGTTGTTGAGACTGTCAGTAAAGGCCGATAACTATAAACCGATAACATCAGAGTCAGTCAGAGCTCAGGAGCTGTGTGAAAGTTGAGGTGGCCGTCCAGAAGCCTCAGTGATGGCTTTTGTGGACGTAACGCAACACTGAAACGAAAATCCACAGTCTACTCCACTGATTTAAAAATACTCAGCAGTTGGTCAGTATCCTCTGGGATAGTAGGACTACTTTTGTCTCTTACACGCGTACCAAAAACTGCGTGGATGGACAATAGCACAAAGAAAAAAGAAAGGAAGAAAGAAGCCTGAAAATTAAGCGATCGGCAGACTGAACTCACTGAAACGAACTATCCGCTGGAATATCGACAATCTACTACTACTGCTGCTGCTGCTGCTGCTGCTGCTACTACTACTATACACGTAGGCCTATGGACGCTCGCGGGCTCGTCAGTTTGACCATCAAAACCTGAGAAGATTAATAGGCGCCTGACAAGACTGTGTTTACTGACAAGGTTTCGTTTACTTAGCGAAAGAAATTAATTACAACGCTCCGACCTATCTAGATAGGCACATTTTCAAAGCGCGGATCGAAGCTTGTAGAAAGGTCGAGCCCACAATAATTGGTATATCTGAGAACTGCCGCCACCGTCATCATCATCGTCGTCACGGTCATCATCGAAGAGGAAGACATACTAAGTTCGCGTCTAACCTGTTTCCGGGCGTCTGTCGTGAACGAAGGGAAACAAGCTGTCAGTCAGCGATATACTTATCAGGCCTAACCTCCCCTGAGCGTCGTCATAGGTGACGCTACCACAAGTGCTTGGCAACGAGTGTCTGGAGGCCATCTTGGAAGCGAGGAAAACAAGTCGTGTGCGGTGGGTGAAGAAAAACACCGTACTTGCAGACAAAGATCATGGAGGCAACAATTTATGCTCTACTTCCAGAGGAAGAAAAGAAGGAGTATAAACAGAAAAGGTTTGTCCACAGCGAAAATCGTTTTAGTCTTTTTAGCGTAGCGCTTTAGTTTCAAATTGTAGTCGTCAATGGTTGTGATTGCAAATTGGCGTTTTGTTTTATATTATATTTTCCCTTGTATATTGGATCTGATGAAAGAAACCAGCTGAGGAATATTTCATTCCGTGGCCATTTTACTCGATAGGCCTCAAACTGAATGGGCACAGATTTTCGTGGATCTTCAAATACTGAGAGATGTCGAGCTGCCACTGTTGACAGTTATTCCATTTTGTTTGCGCATCGCAGCAAGAGAGAGAGAGAGAGAGAGAGAGAGAGAGAGAGAGAGAGAGAGAGAGGAGTATAGATCTCGGATGTTACTGGAAGAAGAAGAATCAGAAAAAGAAGAAAAAGAACAAAAGCATAAAATGAAACAAAATAAAACAAGACAAACAAACAACAACAACAAAAAACCAACAACTATTAACTAGTTTTCAGGTATCCGGTCTTTCTTTACCCTTGTTTTGTTTTCTTTCTGTGTTTTTTCCTTTTCTTTCTGTCTTTGTTTCTTTTTTCTTTTTCTTTTTTGTTGTTTTGGTGGGGGGAGGGGGGCTCTTGTTTTTATCATGCAGACCCCCAACATAATCAGCCTGAT
>JABMCL010002699.1:70000-85000 GCA_018857735.1 Alviniconcha marisindica
TAATCATCCCTAGATTGTACAAAAACAAATAAATATAAACTCAAGTTTTGAATGTGTCTGTTGGTTATGTTATATAGCAGGACCTCCTTGTAAAAAGGAAAATCTAGGAATGATTTATACAGATCTGTTGAATCTGTGAACTGAAAGGTTTTCTTTTTTGTCAGGTAAAACACTTTTCATCACAAATTGTGTAAGTTTGAACAAATCATTTTATGAGAGCATGACTTTAAAAAAAGTAATGTTTTCAAAATTGTTGTGCTGAAGATGTCATGTTCAGTATTCAATTTTGAATGTTGGTATTGTACATAATTATATCCATTGAATAAAATGTTTCATCTTTCATTGAGTGTTCTTCATTTGCTGCTAAGGATGAACAGAAATTGATGTGCTTAGTGCACATGAAAAAAATGTAAATCTGTGTAATGTTTGGAGTTAGGCTGCCATCTAGAAGACTGGCTTGCCATCCCGCCGGGTATAGTGAAATGTTGTCACTTTTATTGGACGCTATAGATATGATCAATGTCAAACTTTGCTCAGTGGTATGGAGGACTTAATTTTTTTGAATTTTTTTTATGTTTAAAAGTATTTAAGTACTGTAAATCATTCTTGTTACTTTTAGGAACCTTCACCACATTTCAAGGCCACAGTGGCATCAGAGAGTTGTAGAAATTCAAAGTTGTTTAATTTGACACAAACTTATCCAGTCCTGGTCAAACTTTAAGTGATTGTGTAGTTCATGGACTAGATCATTTATGTAATGCAGTTATTGACTGTGGCTGTGCTGAAGGGAGATAATTCACTCAACGTGTGAAAAAGAAACTATAATATTTGATCAGGTACTGTGTGAGTGAGGTCTTTCAGTTTTTGTGTGGTTACAATTCCTGGTGAGTTCTGCCCATCTGTGCCTCTTTGATTACCTTGACCTAGACAACTGTTTTTTAAGGTCTTGAGGGTGCCAGAAATGTAAATCATTATTGCATGAACATGTGCGCGTGCACACACACACACACACACACACACTCACACATGCTGGAACAAACACTGGTACACACACACACACACACACACACACACACACACACACACACACCATAAACAAAAACAAACACCCACCCAGACACCCACACAAAGTTTTGCTCAAATATTCAGTCCAGAACAGTCAATGGAGAAAAAAAAAGCAGAAAGCAGTATGAAGGAGAGGGTGGTCTAAAAATCCTTATGACTAAAGAAAAAACAAAAAGAAAAAACAAAAACAAACACTTCTGCCCCCCCCCCCCCTTGAAAAAAACACCCACAAAAAACAACAACATGGCAACAACAAAACCACCAGCACCACTCACACACACACACACACACACACACATAACAACAACAACAACAACAACAAAAAAGGAGAGAAAATAAAGAAGTATAATTCAAGCAACAATCAAAGTATTTCAAGACTCCAGAGCATTTTATTAGCTCATCTGAGAAATTTAGCATGTGCCAGAATATCAATCAGAAAAGAAAAAGAAGAAGAAAAGAACAACTAATAATTATGCTAAAGGAAAGAGAGGGTGGTCAGAAAATCCACATTACTCAAGAAAAGAGCCCCCCCAAACCCCCACCCCCACCCCACACCCCACCCACTCCCCCAACCCAACAACAACAAACAAAAAAGAAACAACAACCAACAACAGAAAAAATGCCAAAAATCAACAACAATAAATTAAGCAACAGTTAACAGCATTTCAAGATTCTAGATAATTTTGTAACCTCATTTGAGAAATGGGTTATGTGCCAGAATGTGCATATATCATGGTAAACAAACATAAAACTAATTTCAAGAACAATTAACAAAAAAACAAAAAAAATGGTGTAAATATAAACATAATGTAAGAGTATATAATATACAAGTTCAGTCATTCATTGTTGCTTAACATCCATAGAGATCACAGGGACTATTAGGGAAAGGAAGCCCAGGATGGCAACCTTGACTTTCACACAGATCCTGAGATCTGATAATATACATCTTCGCAACATATAACTGTGCCATTACATATTTGAATAACTGAAAAGTGCTATTGATTTTAATACAAAGCTTTGTCCTGTCAGTACACAAAATCATTCCATGATAGAATCAACACACAAGGGAGTTAATTAGCGCTCGATATACGTAACACAAGTACAAAACAAAGACCTGAGTTGCCTACGGTAACTCTTAACTGGCATGAGTGTAAATACAAGGTGCATAAGCTCCATGTACCTTGTACCTTGTTTATGTACCTTGTATTTTTTTTCATTCCATGATGGATTCTTGAATAGATTTTGCTGCTTATCAAATTCTTCAATTGATTATGCTGCATATCGTCCTCAGAAACCTCTTTAAAAAGCTACAGGCCATTAAATAAGGTACTGTCTGAAAGGAATACAGTCAAAAAAAGCGAACATAACTCTTCTCTTGATACAACCGAAGGTAGTACAAGAGTTGCTTCCCTTCAACGACATCCCGACGCGTGTCGGTCATTTTGTTGTTGCAATAATGATGCCGTCAATGCATCGGCGTGGTTGGATAAAAGGGAGTGTGATCCACGCCATTTCATTTATTATGATCAATTCTTGATGAATAATGACAACACGATATACTTGCACTGGTTGTTTTATTGTCCTCAAACTTTGCACGATACTGCTAAAAGGGCAAGTCCAATGGTCACGTGATTTATTTATAGTCCCCCGTCATACCAGGAAAATCCATAACCTAGAATTAGTTCGAAGGTTTAGCTAGACAACTTGATTTGAAGGCATTGTTACAACGGTAGTTTGTCGATATTTCAGGTTTTCAATGTTTCCAGTGAAAGTCGACATCAGTGACCACAAAATCGTTTCTATTTTTAACATTCTCCCATCTTCTTGATGATTTGTAGGCAGCTTGGCCGGTAGATTCAAGATTCAAGATTCAACATTACTTTTTTGTCTCATTGGAGAAATTAAAACGTGCCTGAACATTAACCACATCACATATTGTACATTTTAAAACTCAAAGAACAGTTATTGAAAATACAAAAGTTACCGTATAAGTAAAGTAGTAATTTACACACACACACACACACACACACACACACACACACACACACACACACACACACACACACACACACACACACACACACACACACACACACACACACACACACACACACACTGACACACACACACACACACACAGAAACACACACACACACACACACACACACACAGAAACACACACACAACACACACACACACACACACACTGGCACACCAACCCCCCCCCCCCCCCCCACACACACACACACTGACACACACACACACATACGCACACACGCACGTACGGCACGCACGTACGCACGCACGTACGCACGCACCCAGCCACCCCCCCCCCCCCCCACACACACACACACTGCACACACACCGTCACACACACACACACACACATACACACAATTTAAGAAGCGGGGGAATTCCAGTTTTACTGCGCACAATGATAAAACTCCTTCAGGAAGCAGGCTACACCACACCGGAAATATTGTCCACTCTAACACGTTGGTTGTTATGTCGCTGCTGCTGCTAGTGCTGCCGCTGCTAGTGCTGCCGAAATCAAAGTTTTCCCTTCATTCACCGCTGGATACAGCTTAAAAACAGTTTACTGGCCAGGCTGGTCATTTCGCCATAGTGTGACATGGAAGGGTTAAAATAGGAGTGTGGACAAGTGAAAAATGATGATGAAAGTGTTTGACTTGTCCAGCTATGAAGTGGGGCTCGATCTATTGTCCTGGGGCGACCTTTTGCAAATCGGATGTTGTTTGAAAAGCCACAACAATCTGTCTGTCTACCTGCCTGCCTGTCTGCCTGTCTGTCTGTCTGTCTCCGCTTGCAATCTTTTGCTCTTTGCTGTTTTGCTCTGGACTGACTTTATTGTTGTTTATTTTTCGTTTATTTTTTGTTTGTTTGTTTGTTTGTTTTGCATGGGATGTGTATCCTATCCCTAGCATTTGTAATGTGTCAGACTCAGACAGATGACCTGCTACAACTGATAGAACCTTCCGAATTCTCACTCAGTCTGTCTGCCTGTCTGCCTCTGTCTCTCTCTGTGAGTGTTTGTGCGCAAGCAAGCAAGAGAGAGAGAGAGAGAGAGAGAGAGAGAGAGAGAGAGAGAGAGAGAGAGAGAGAGAGAGAGAGGAGAGAGAGGAGAGAGAGAGAGAGAGAGAGAGAGAGAGAGAATGGAACAAAACATTCGTCATCATGCAGCAACACGCCTTTATTTTATAACAGACTCAAAAGAGTAACAAACACTGATATTCACAAAACACTCCAAACGCTAATACTGTAATAGTCATAATTATGTACAATGACACCAATGTGGCAACACTGGAGAATGTTTTACATAAGATGCAATATATCACATTCTTGATTGGCCGATGAAAAGACAAATACAATATTTGCACATAACAAATTAATCTGTTAATGGCGTACTTAAACCGTATTTGCGGATGGTACATATTTGCATTTGTAAACTGGTGGTAGTAGAACAGAAATTGGTCAGGAAGTTCCTCTCTCTGTCCTCACTCTCTCCTCGTCTCTTCTCTCTCTCGCTCTCTCTCTCTCTCTCTACCTCTCTCTCTCTCTCTCTCTCTCTCTCTCTCTCTCTCTCTCTCTCTCTCTCTCTTCTCTCTCTACTCTCTCTCTCTCTCTCTCTCTCCCCACACAACACACACACACACCACACACACACCTCTTTCATGCCTTCTCTCTGTCTCTCTGCCTGTCTCTCTCTCTCTCTCTCTCTCTCATCCTCTCTCTCTCTCTCTCTCTCTCTCTCCTCTCTCACCACCACCACACACACACACACACACACACACCACACACACACACACACAACACACACACACACACACACACACACACACACACACACACACATACACACACACAAGACAACCACACACCCACACAGCACGCACGCACGCACGCACGCACGCACGCACGCACGCACACACACACACACACACACACACACACACACACACACACACACACACACACACACATCTTTCTAATTGACAGATGTTTCACTAAATGGACAATCTCGATCACTATCTCTCATTCAAACGCAAACAATCACACATTTTTGCTGGCCATTCTTCCACATATTTATAACACCAGTGTAAACAAGATGCATGAAAAAACCCGATAAACTCTGAAGTGGCAAAAGCGCACTGGCTCTGTGATGGTACTGATATGTTTGAAACAGTGTGTTCGTTGTTGCCAATCAACGAGCAGCTTTGGCCAATCAGAACGTTACAATTAATATTCCGCGCAAAAAACCCGAAAAGCGACCGCCATGTTTTCCTCACTGGTGATTTAACCCTTACGGCACCTCTGTCACAATACTGTGCCCATCAAGCTTAGCGCAAATGTCACATTAAATATGACGAGCCCAAATCAGGGTACTATACTGTAAGAAGATATTGAAACTGTCAAAAAAGGAACCATTTTACTTTACTCTGCAAAAATTAGCAAATGAATTGGTTCAGAAATAACGAAGTTACGGGCGTTTAAAGATTGTACGTTTTTGTGCCAGAGTGAGAGAAGAAAAGAAAAGAAAAAAAGCTGGCGCCAGGAGCTGCTGCATTCCAGAACTTCTGGCGCTGGAAAGATTAAAGCATAGCGACAACAGGGCGAAAGACCGATTGATTCTGATCCAGCTTCACAATAAGTAATGGTGTATGCTCACTGATGACTAGAAATATTAGCCGGAATTCAGTGAGGCAAAGTATATTAATTTCAATGCTGGAATCTGGTATCCCCTGGTGCGACAAGTGATTTTTCTCCCGCGGTCAACTTTCAGTGCAGACTCTCTTACGGTGTCCATACAACCCCCGTGTGCATCAACATCTGCGCGTGTTAAAAAAACAACAACACTGGCAGCCATACCATTATTTGGACACACAAAAATACTGCACACACTGATAGGAATGGGTTATAGCGCTGCTCTTGCGGCTGTTGTGCCTTACTCAGGTAAGGGGACCAGATTTCCCTTAAGGAGCAATGAAGTACTTACAATATATATGTTGATCACTTTTATATAACGCTATTCTCCGCTCTCGAGCAGACTCACTGCGCTCGCATGTGATTCTACATGAGTGACTAGCTTTTTATAGCGCGTTTTTGGATATCCACCGAAGTGGTGTACTTACAGCGCTGACCTGGCTGGTGCCACATGAAACTGCTGCCGTCTCGGCGCAAGTTCTGTGTACACCATACAACCATGCCACTTCATGCAAAGCCACATACATCATGTCCATGCGTGTTTAGCTGTAACCCGCCACCTGCACTTTCGGCAGAATGACCGGGATCTTTTACGCACTACTGCGGTAATACGGGGGTGGAACGGATACCAGAATAAGTCAGCACAGAAAGTTGATCCTTGAGAAGAACATTCTCCCGCCGCTCCTGCAAGGATTCGAACCTACAACATTCACGAGTCCGGCTCTCTAACCACTGAGCTATCCCCGCTCCCAGTATATATATATATATATATATATATATATATATATATATATATATATATATATATATATATATATATATATATATATATATATATATATATATATATATACATATATATATCATTGTGCATTCAATTTTCGTCAGTCAGCGCGCTACAAGTGGTGGTCAGATCGAAATCTTGTGAGAAAAGAGACGGCTTAGCGCAGAACTATGAGGTCATAGTTTATTTTCTTGTGGACAAATTATACAGTCCGAAACAACTACCCGTGAGAATAAGGAAGAAAGACAAAGAAAAATCCCTCCACGGAAACAGAATCACAGCAGCTACGTTGCTGCTTACCGCAACAGCAACAATGATGATGATGAAGTGATGCTTTATGTCCTCAGATGTCAGTTGACATATTAGGGACAAGTTGTGACCAATGCCGAAGCACGGTGCAATAAATCTTTACGTCCACGGAAACCAGAAGGCTCGTTAGGACGGACAGTCCAGGACGTCCACCTCGACTCTCACACAGCTCCTGAACCATGTGCAACAACAACAAAATGTAAGATCGGTTTATATACCCCCGTGAATTAATAGAATTCGCATGATGCTAAATAAAAGACAAGGGAAAAACCATACAATGACTCATATCGTTACAGAACGTACATATTTAATTTAGCCAGGTTGATCAGCCACGATGGCAGAAATATGCCTGTTTTAACCCTTTAGCTCCCCTCAGAACGTCATATGATTTTACTAGCAAGGAAAGAATTTTGCGCTTAACATCCACATAGACCACATACGGCCTATTAGTAGGGACGGGATTTATTGGCAAAGTACGTTCCTCTGTTTATAGCAAGATATATGATTTTCTGCTTCGTTTCCAACTTTTTACGTGAAATGAAGTTCTCAAAAGCAGCAGTTTTGGACGGCTTAGCCTTTTCATCGAGACTGAACCTGCTTACCTGAGAGTGTCAGTAAAACGTAGGCTGGAAATTGCCAGTGAAACACATGCCAGACACTGCCATTGAGACGTAGTTTGGAAACTGCCAGTGAAACACATGCCGGACACTGCCATTAAAACACAGCCTGGAGAACCCGTGATCTTTTTATCATGAGTCCGGCGCTTTACCAAAGAGCTATCTCCGGTCACTTACAACAATGACAACATGTCTTTGAACAACGACAAATGGTTTTCGGCGAACTCATTATTATGGCACATTGGCTAAATTGTGAACACACAGCCTCAATCTGGCTGCGTCCCTCCATTAACACTTATTCACTGTTTTAACAGTGACTTAATCGGGGGAACAATATGTTTATGATTAAGCGTAAGTACATTTTCCCTTTTAAAAGGGAGTTTCAAATACACGTCCCGTTTCAGATGCATTCGTCCCTGAGAACGTCGAGTTTCCGTTGTCCGGTGGAATCATGGCCATCGGATACTGCACTGTCCACGGAATATACATTTCGGGATATTACTTGTTCAGTAGAACGCACGCTGTACCACTACTGTGATGAAGGCGTTCATGTCGCGTCCTGTTTACAGAGGTAGCGCTGTAAAGAAAAGAGACGAGTCACGAGTCAACTCTCAGTGTTCTTCTTCCCTGAAAACTGCAGTGTTTGAGACATCCATGAATCCCAGGTACTTGTTTCTCTTCGAGATTCAAACTCCGCTTAAACATAAACAACAACAACAACAACAACAACAACAACAACAACAACAAAATCACGCTAACTTTCCCATCTAACACACAGGGGCTGGGGGAGGTGGGGGGGAATCTGAAACAAGAATGACTGCTAGCGTTTTAAAGCAAGATCTGAACACATAAAAGGTTCAGAAGAACGCTATTTATCATGATGTTTGTTTTGTCCTAATAAATGGCGTTCTTTTGAAGCTTTTATGTGTTTGGAGCTTATGTAACCCTGGGAATCGGATGGACGGCTCCGGCAGGTGTCGACATCAAGACGCTGAATGCAAACAACTGGACCCAGCACGTTCCGCACATAATCATTATGTGTCAGTGGTGAGATCCGCGAGTCTCTGGTAATGAAAGACATTCTCAGTGTCGGGCTGCTTGCTTGATTCACTGAGAAACACGTCTTCTCCTCCGGCTCTCAGATTTGCCGCGGTTTCTTCGGTCGCGTTTTCTCTGTTTTCCGGTGCCGGTTTTCCTTCCTTTCCGTTGCCTCTTGCCCTTCCCCTTCCTCCTGCGTCGCCTGCGGTCTCTTTTCTGAGCTTTGTTGCTGGAGTTGCCGCCCTTTTGGGCCTCGCTGCTGATGTTAACCTGCCCCACCTTGGCGTTGGCGACATGAAGACCCCGATCGCTGACGCCGTTGCTAACGTTGCGGACAGTTTCCGTCGTGCCCACGTCCCTGGGTTCCTTGAGCTCTGTCTCCTCCTTCTCCTTCCTGTTCCGGCTTTTCCGGCGCCTCTCGCCTTTAGCCCCACGTCTGCCCTTTCGCCCATTGCGACCCTTCCTTCCCTTGCGTTTCTTCCCTTGTCCTTGCCTCTTCTTCCTCTTCCCTGAGGTCCCCTCGCTCGGGCTGCAAACGTTCGGCAGCAAGGACTCCACTCGGTGCAACAAACGAGAGGCCAAGGCCAAGGCCATTTTGAACACCTTGTCGTCGTTTGGATTGACGATCTCGTCGACGACGGGGTTCTGTTCTTCGGGGTTCATCGCGGAGCAGTCACCGCGCTGGATTTCGTCCAGGCAGTTGCCGCTCATTTTAGTCTGGAGCTCACGGACGGCCTGAGAGGCACGGTGTAGATGGCGAGTGGCAGATTGCAGCCGGGTAGAGGCGATCAGCTTGTCGAAGAGTTGGTGGTAGACACTGAGCTGGCGGTAGAGAGGCAGCCGACCGTCGCCTGTGTAGCTGAGCGCACGCTCCTGTGCAGGAATCAAGCGAGAGCATCGGTTAGTACTTGCTATTCAACGCCCAGTCAATAATCGTAAAGGTCGTGTCAGAGCCGTAACATGAACAGCGCCTCACGATTTATTTTATTCACGATGGGATATGGCTTGTGTTTCACAGCGTCTGTGTCTGGCTTGTGTTTCGCACGACATGATTATATCCCACAGGGAGTAAAAGATTGAATCGCTGTTCATGTTAATGTCGCTTTGCGTTGAAGGAATATAGAAGGAGAAAATGAAGTTGCATGGACCAGAAAGGCAGAAATAAGAGAAAGGCAGAGTTCCTAGGTTATGCTATGCATGCGAAACTATGTTTTAGCCCACTGAAGGCTTAACCCCTTCGCTGCCCTGATATCATATGAAAACGATCAATAAAAGTGCGAAATTTGAAACCCTTTTTCGCAAGGGCATATAAAAGGATTTTCATCAAAACGCATAGTATTGAAAATAGATGTGCTTTAGGATCGTAAAATATACCGGTTACAGGCGCGTCCGTGCATCTGTCAACCACCGAAATTTCAAAGGCTGGGTCAGTGAAGGGGTTAAAAAAGGGAAAGATCCAAACATTCAGAAACGCTAGCAGTCTTTCCTGTAATTTTTTTTTTTTTTTTTTTTTTTTTTAACGAGGGTACCTTTGACAGATTTGGACTATCAGCAGAGCGGGCCTAATTTCTGTGTCTGCTGGACACAATCGCTGGACGAAAGCGATAGGAACCATTACTCGGTATACAGTACAGTTCGCGAAGGGTCGTCGCGTAGACCTGCTGTTTACGTAGTCAGTCAAATGTTACGAGGATTAACGTGTCACCAGACTCCTGAGTGACAGATACGATTGACCAATCAGGCACACCTCAGTTTGGATACTCCGATAACTCTGAATGATTTGCTGCATTTCTGTCTTTAATGAAAAAATGGCGTGTCTTGATAGAACATTTTGCGATAAACCTAGGGCGTTACGTTTCTCAAATTATGAAACGAACAGTAAGCGATAGCCGTACTTTGTTCTAAAGCAATTGATTTTTTTGAACCAAGGACAAAATTATGTGGCTTTGCAGGGGCACTGACCCACCGACTGACAAAGAGAAAGACAGATAGACAAACTGGTAAATAGACACGGACAGAATGTGACAGCATAATTGGTAGAAAATGAAAGCATATTCAGTACGATATTACAAACAGAGCGAAAAAAGAGAATAGAGAAGCCCCTAGCGATCGCTACTACGAATGCAACTACAAAACCAGAAATAAACATATAATATTATAAAAATAAAACGAAAAGCCAATGGTACATATTAAAAATGAATTTGTAACTGGTCTCTTTCCACCCTTCCTTTTCTTGTCTTCTTCTCTGGCACGCGCATGAGCGAAACAGTAGTTGTTTTAATTCGTAATAATAATACAATTAATTAAAAATAAATAAAAATTAATGTAATGGGAATCAGAAACATGTGTAAAAGCTTACCATATTTTCACCTATAATGTGACTGAACGTGCCATTCTGCAAAGAAAAACACAAAAGCGGACCATGAATTTGGGCATTTCAATTCGATCAAAGCAGTCTGACAAACGGAATGTAAAACAACAACCACTCCTCCCTCATTTTGCTGTTACTCTCTCTGGCCGTTTTTATCTCTCTTAGTCTGTCTGCTTGTCTGTCTTTCTGTTTCTGTTTCTTTCTTTCTCTGTCCCTGTCTTTTTCGGCCTGTGTCGTTGACAGGGCGTTAAAATCGATGAACAAACTGAACAAACTCTCTCTACCCCTGCTCTCAGCTCACACACACACACAAACAGAGCGAAAAAAGAGAATAGAGAAGCCCCTAGCGATCGCTACTACGAATGCAACTACAAAACCAGAAATAAACATATAATATTATAAAAATAAAACGAAAAGCCAATGGTACATATTAAAAATGAATTTGTAACTGGTCTCTTTCCACCCTTCCTTTTCTTGTCTTCTTCTCTAGCACGCGCATGAGCGAAACAGTAGTTGTTTTAATTCGTAATAATAATACAATTAATTAAAAATAAATAAAAATTAATGTAATGGGAATCAGAAACATGTGTAAAAGCTTACCATATTTTCACCTGTAATGGGACCGAACGTGCCAGTCTGCAAAGAAAAACACAAAAGCGGACCATGAATTTGGGCATTTCAATTCGATCAAAGCAGTCTGACAAACGGAATGTAAAACAACAACCACTCCTCCCTCATTTTGCTGTTACTCTCTCTGGCCGTTTTTATCTCTCTTAGTCTGTCTGCTTGTCTGTCTTTCTGTTTCTGTTTCTTTCTTTCTCTGTCCCTGTCTTTTTCGGCCTGTGTCGTTGACAGGGCGTTAAAATCGATGAACAAACTGAACAAACTCTCTCTACCCCTGCTCTCAGCTCACACACACACACAAACAGAGCGAAAAAAGAGAATAGAGAAGCCCCTAGCGATCGCTACTACGAATGCAACTACAAAACCAGAAATAAACATATAATATTATAAAAATAAAACGAAAAGCCAATGGTACATATTAAAAATGAATTTGTAACTGGTCTCTTTCCACCCTTCCTTTTCTTGTCTTCTTCTCTAGCACGCGCATGAGCGAAACAGTAGTTGTTTTAATTCGTAATAATAATACAATTAATTAAAAATAAATAAAAATTAATGTAATGGGAATCAGAAACATGTGTAAAAGCTTACCATATTTTCACCTGTAATGGGACCGAACGTGCCAGTCTGCAAAGAAAAACACAAAAGCGGACCATGAATTTGGGCATTTCAATTCGATCAAAGCAGTCTGACAAACGGAATGTAAAACAACAACCACTCCTCCCTCATTTTGCTGTTACTCTCTCTGGCCGTTTTTATCTCTCTTAGTCTGTCTGCTTGTCTGTCTTTCTGTTTCTGTTTCTTTCTTTCTCTGTCCCTGTCTTTTTCGGCCTGTGTCGTTGACAGGGCGTTAAAATCGATGAACAAACTGAACAAACTCTCTCTACCCCTGCTCTCAGCTCACACACACACACACACACACACAACACACACACACACACACACACGCACACACGCACACACGCACACACGCACGCACGCACGCACGCACGCACGCACGCACGCACGCACGCACGCACGCACGCACGCACGCACGCACGCACGCACGCACGCACGCACGCACGCACGCACGCACGCACACACACACACACACACACACACACACACACACACACACACACACACACACACACACACACACACACACACTGAAGTGGGTGTTAATAATTTACAAAGATATCTGATATTAATTTGAAGACGATCTCTCTCTCTCTCTCTCTCTCTCTCTCTCTCTCTCTCTCTCTCTCTCTCTCTCTCTCTCTCTCTCTCTCTCTCTCTCTCTCTCTCTCCCCCCCCCCCTCCTCCCTTCACTCTTTGTTCCTCTCTGTCCATCTCTCTCTCTCTCTCTCTCCCCGTCCCCCTCCCCCCTCTCTCTCTCTCTTTGTGTACGTAGGCCTACGTGCGCACACGCGAGGCCGACCCGGCAGATGCACGTGCTACCAGGACAATCATCTCACCTCCTCAATCATTTCGTTCCTCAGCCTTCCGACCTGGTACTTGACGTTACGCAGATGAAAATGAAGTTTACTGAGGTTGGCACGACCCAAGTCATGTGACCTCCTCTGGACCGGGGTGGAGTCCGAAGGTGTCACGAAGACGATTATCGTCGCCACCACAAACGCATCTGAAAAACATAAAAAAGCAAAATACATCAGACAATGAGAAATCAGTCACTGAATAGTAGGATAGAAAAATCAGTCACTGAATAGTAGGATAGAAAAATCAGTCACTGAATAGTAGGATAGAAAAATCAGTCACGGAATAGTAGGACAGAAAAATCAGTCACTGAATAGTAGGATAGAAAAATCAGTCACGGAATAGTAGGACAGAAAAATCAGTCACTGAATAGTAGGACAGAAAATAGGACAGAAAAATCAGTCACTGAATAGTAGGACAGAAAAATCAGTCACTGAATAGTAGGACAGAAAAATCAGTCACGGAATAGTCGGATAGCAAACGAGCGCAGTGCTGTTTCAAGATATTGCCTTTCCTCAAGCTGCAATAAGATCGCTCTGTCTGTCTTTCTGTCTATCTGTCTCTGTCTCTCTCTGTCTCTCTTTGTCTCTCTCTCTCTCTTTCTCCCCCCACCCCCTCCCTTCCCACCCGTCCTGTGTGCTTGTAACGGTACTAGTAGAACTAGTAGAGAAAACAGCACTGAGCAGCAGTAGCAGCAGCAGCAGCAGCAGCAGCAGTAGTAGTAGTAGTAGCAGTAGCAGCAGCAGCAGTAGTACGGTTAGCAGTACTGATAGTAGTTTATAAAAGTGAACAGCAAATACATGTTTGAAGTGCAGAGACTGCGGTCATGACTGAGTCCTTCTCGTGATCAGCGAAGAAGTCAGATGCCACCACGCATTCAGTATCAGCATCAAGTTAATATGCAGCCGCACTCTCAGACTGACGGCTTTCATTACCATACGACCTGATCCGGCCATAGCTTTATGGTCAGTGCCAGCCGTACTTATACTTACCTCCATTACCTTCCTGACTAAGCGTGGGCGGCAAGAGCTCATACAAGTACTCCCGTTCATCTCAAAATACGTCATCTCATTCATGGCGGGTGAATTACGCACGCGTATAAACGGGTTTTGCCGTTTGTAAGTAAACATGGTGCTTAACGTCCGCAGAAACCATACGGCTTATTAGGGACGGGAACTTTGCCGTTTGGCTCACGGTTAGACTTTTAGCTAGGGTACTCTTCATATGTTAGGGTAATCTTTATATGCCGTTAGAGTCATTTAAAAAAGATGCGGGTGAACCGTTTGGCTCACGGGTGAACATTGAACATTACAAAAAGAAGAAGAGAAGAAGATATATATATATATAAGTGGTGCCATATAATTTTATAATTTTTTCTACTCATCAGTAGCTTATCAGGAGACTAATTGTTAGACATGTTTTCGGACTGAACCTAAACTACAATCCTTGTAAAATAGTTTTCAAGTTCTCTCTCTCTCTCTCTCTCTCTCTCTCTCTCTCTCTCTCTCTCTCTCTCTCTCTCTCTCTCTCTCTCTCTCTCTCTCTCTCTCTAAAACCTGCGTACAATGTTTGACCAGTTTTGTGCAAGTTGCCTTTTCTATTGCTGCGCTCCATGTAAAGTGAAAATGTGCCGTCAACTGGGTGGCGAACGCCCTTTTGGCAATGTGATTTGGGATGCATTAATGCGGAAATAACTGCTTCAAGTCCAAACTGTTCGGCCGCATAATCTGTGATTGAGCCCTCGGAATAGCAGTGAAACCGTTTTCTGATCAGCGTCCCTAAAAGCCACTACAGTCCTCGGAAGTTGTTTGGTGCGTTTGTTAGATGGGCCTTAGTCACGATAGTTAGCCTAGTTAGTTCTAGAATCTTAACATCCCGTCAACCACACAGGTCACCTTAGGACGAAAGTTCGACGATACAGCAAAGTGGTCTACATTTTTTGTTAGTTTTTTTTCTTGTCCTTTTAAAGAATATCCTATGCTGAGAATGAGTATATG
>JABMCL010002699.1:90000-105000 GCA_018857735.1 Alviniconcha marisindica
TCTACCACACCGGTTCGTTCATCTTCATTTTTTCCTTGATCCTCTCGACACATAAAGTAACATGCAGCAGGAACAGGAAATCAAAGCCTTGCCGTTGTTATTTAACAAGTTTTATTGCTTCACCGTTTAAAAAAATGTCTAGCGCAGTCACTGATGTGGACAATCGTGCACACAAATCTTGAACATCTGGTCGTTATTTTTAACTTCTGCATCCTGAAATCGTCCATTCGACTCAGTCGTGTATATCCCGTGGGAACACTTGGATAACAAACAATCAACTGCAGTTAAATAAGGAGAAAACAAAACGAACTTGTTCATAGTTCAGGAGCTGTGTGAGAGTCGAGGTGGCCGTCCTGGGCTGTCCGTCCTAACGAGCCTTCCGGTTTCCGTGGACGTAAAGCTATATTGAACCATGCTTCGGCATTGGTCTCAGCTTGTCCCTAATATGTCAACTGACATATGAGGACATTAAGCAACACTACCTACCTACGAACGTGTTCGCTACAAAGACGTTTTTGAGCTCCAACTCTGTTCCTCAGCTAGCTAGTCCGTCAACCTAGAAAGCTGTGACTTCAAACTCGCCAACTCAGATCGCAAACTGGGTGTCTCTTCTCGATTTGACTCTCTCTTTCCTATAGCAGACCTGTTCTAACTGTTCGCTGTCTATTTTCTATATTTATAACTATGGTTAAGGTAAGATCCTTTTGGTGGTGGTGTTGTGTTTGCTGTATTGTTCTTTTAACTTTACGTATTCATTATTTTACGAGCCCGCCATGACCAGAACAAAATTGCCCCTTGTGGGGTAATTAATGTTTTTTGAATTTGAATTTGGAACTCCGTCGGATCAGTGCAATGCGTACGTCACTATCTCTGATTACGTCACACAAATATGTTGTGCGTTTGTTAATTCCAAGTTAGATCATTACAACTCCCTTTTGGCTCGCTGCCCGTAGTATCCTCTTTCAATACGTCAAAAGGCCCAGAACAACGCTGCCCGACTCATTCTCCGAATTTCCGTATCTGCCCACGTCACTCCTATTAGCTGAGCAGGTAACTAAGTGCAAACTCGTTATAATCTGCTGTAAGATCATCTCTGATTAGGTCTCTGTCTACCTGTCAGACCTTCTTCTCCTTTAGGCTACACTCTTTCTCGGCGACATCGTTCTTCTATCGACATTAGAGTATTCGGAATACCGGCTGTACTTCAGCGCAAAATCCAGCTGTCTACATTAGTTCTTTCTCTGACTGGGCTCCAGCTATTAGAAATCAACTCCCTGTTTCTGTCCACCATGCTTCCTCTGCCAGTTCCTTTAAATCTCCTCAAATCTTTCTCGTGCGCGTGCGGGCACGACAGTGTGTGTGTGTGTGTGTGTGTGTGTGTGTGTGTGTGTGTGTGTGTGTGTGTGTGTGTGTGTGTGTGTGTGTGTGTGTGTGTGTGTGTGTGTGTGTGTGTGTGTGTGTGTGTGTGTGTGTGTGTGTGTGTGTGTGTGTGTGTGTGTGTGTGTGTGTGTGTGTGTGTGTGTGTGTGTGTGTGTGTGTGTGTGTGTGTGTGTGGTGTGTGTGTGTGTGTGTGTGTGTGTGTGTGTGTGTGTTTGTGTGTGTGTGTGTGTGTTTGTTTGTGTGTGTGTGGTGTGCGTGCGTGCGTGCGTGCGTACGTGCGTGTGTGCGTGTGTGTGTGTGTGTGTGTGTGTGTGTGTGGTGTGCGTGCGTGCGTGCGTGCGTGCGTGTGTGTGTGCGTGTGTGTGTGTGTGTGTGTGTGTGCGTGTGCGCGTGCGCGTGCGCACGCATATGAGCATGTGAGTACAGTGAGTACAACTGTGTAAGCGGATAGGGCTATCCAAGGTTAGCCATGCTAAATGCACATTACCACTACTATTACTACAACACCACCACCACCGCCACCACCACCATCACCAACAACAACAACATTACAATAATAATAATGACCATTCTTAATACGCCTAAGCTTATATACAAAGTCCTATGCTCGTACATAAATTGGACACACGATCAGAAACCACTGAAACCACCACACAATGATAAAACTACATAACACAATTAATATACACTATCAGCATCCAGCTCTCAGCAGTAACACAGCTGCAACATACGTACGCGTTCATACTGACAGGCTTATTGAACGTACCAAGGTTGTGACCCTTGCCGCTTGAATTGCTAATGTTATGTATATCAGTGTGTATGTGTATGTGTATGTGTATGTGTGTGTGTGTGTGCGCGCGCGTGCGTGCGCGCGTGATTGCGTGCGTGCGTGCGTGCGTGCGTGCGTGCGTGCGTGCGTGCGTGCGTGCGTGCGTGCGTGCGTGCGTGCGTGTGTGTGTGTGTGTGTGTGTGGTGTTTGAATGGAATGAAGAAGTACTTGACTTATCTTTTGACTGCAAAGCAGACTACCACAGGATCGTTGTTGCTTTGCCCACACGGTTGATTTGTAAAACAAAATTACGCCTCAAAACTACCTTAGCCCCAAGGGCACAGTGACAATGCCCACCTATCCGACACAGTTAATTTTTGTGTACGCCTCAAAACTCTGAGAGATAGCTGACAGTTTGTAATCTATTCTAGCATGGACCGGCGCCCAGTGAAGAACTTGAAGAAGAGGTTGCGCATGATCATGTCTTCATGCTTTAAGAACCAGATTCGCTGCAGTATTCTCAACATTCTGTAGTCTACTAAGAAGGTAAATTGAGAAGCCAGATGCAAGAGAATTACAATAGTCTAACTTCCAGAAAACAGTGGCATTGACGAGAGTTTAGTTTGCTTCAACAGTCAGGTACTGGCGGATAGAGCTGATTTCTACGTAAGCAGAACGGCCGACATTTGAAATCTGCTTTTGTCAAATGACATGTTATCCGAAATTCTGAAACCTAGGTTGCGAGCACAGGTCTTGAAAGGAATATCGGCAGTGCCAACACGAAGAGAAGTGGGCTGAGCGTGGGGGAAAATCATTCTATTTAATTCTATTTAATCTGTGTTGTCGTTCAGTTTCAGTTTGTTTTATGTCATCCATGTGTTCATGAGTTATGCATGTCTGCATGGTCAGGACAGTGACGTGTATCTGTTCAGGAGGATAGAATTGAAGCAGCTGTGTGTCGTCAACAAAAGACTGGTTGGAGACAGAATGAGTTTCATTGAAAAAGCAGAGCGGTGCAAAGCGAAGAGCGGAGAGGATAATTATATAGGATCAGGAACTGAGCCCTGTAGGAAACCAGTGGAAACATCCGCAGATCTTGAACTCGGGCCGTTTAAATCTGCAGTCCCCTTTTAATGGAATGACTTTTATTTTCTAGGAAAGTGTGCTGTTTTTTCATACCACTAACAAATGGAGGAGATAAAAAGGTTCAGCCTTACTGGTCTTTTTCTTTTTCTTTTTCTTCTTTTAATTGGTTGCCTGGTGATCACGTTGTTGTGTTACATTTTTCCAATTTTGAGTTTTGCCTAACCTGTATCTCCTGTAGCTTTGCAGGACTGCGCTGTGTTCCGCTGTCTTAAATGACCTGAGGTGGTGTTTGGAATTGTGCTTTTGAAGCTGTACGAAAGAGGTATGGGTGAGTCACTTGCACACGTGACTTTCCCAATAATTTCGAGAGACAGATATATAGTCACCGGAAGCAATGTGCTGTATTGTTTTATTCCTCCCCATCACGTTCTATAGACCTAATATATGTTGTTTATAGCAACTGAATATTCGTCGGAGATTGGCAGCTGGTTTCAGTTTCAAGTCTACAATGGCAAAAAGGCAGGCTGTTTAACGAAATTTGGAATATCTATGACTTTCCCGATATTCGTCTCCTTCTCAAGTTTGGTCGGACAGTCTTATCACTGCCAAACAACAGATTTGTCCCCCCAAGCGTTACTTCTCCAAGGAGTGCCTCATTTCTTTTGTTGATGTCTTTCTTTTCAGTTGTTCGCTGGTAAATTCTACGCCTCAACTTCTGAAAAGTTGTTTCTGGAGTCTGGGTTTTGTCCATGCTTAGTCCATGATAAGTTATAGCGGCTAATATCAGATTTATATTTTTAAAAACACACACTCACCAATCCACACCCTGCCTGCTACAAAAGTGCGTGCGTGCGTGTGTGTGTGTGTGTGTGTGTGTGTGTGTGTTGTGTGTGTTGTGTGTTTTGTGTGTGTGTGTGTGTGTGTGGTGTGTGTGTGTGTGTGTGTGTGTGTGTGTTGTGTGTGTGTGTGTGTGTTGTGTGTGTGTGTGTGTGTGTGTGGTGTGTGTGTTGTGTGTGGTGTGTGTGTGTGTGTGTGTGTGTGTGTTGTGTGTGTGTGTGTGTGTGTGTGTGTGTGTGTGTGTGTGTGTGTGTTTTGGGGTGTGTGTGTGTGTGTGTGTGTGTGTGTGTGTGTGTGTGTGTGTGTTGGTGTGTGTGTGTGTGTGTTGTGTGTGTGTGTGTGTGTTTTACATCGTATTGTTGCTTTGTTGCTGGATTTGTGTGGTTGTGCGCGTTAGTAACATAATTATATCTACACCATAATCCAGTAAGGCGAGCTAGGACTTCCTGGAAGAAACAGAAGACGAACTCGGGGGCAGAGTTGTACTGTGACTTCGTTGTCAACTCTGGCATGTTGGATCATCAGGGCAACAACCCTCAGGGGAATGTTCTGGAAGAAACCTTGGGCGACGTAGCTCACTCTTCGAGCATCGCTTTCGGGCACCTTCCCCAAAACTCTGCCAGAATTGGTTGCGCCACCGAAAGGGCACTCTTTTATCTCCGTGCAGCTAGCTGTCTACCGAAATGGTCAGCGCCCCTCGAAAGGTTTGGGTACCAAACCCAGCGTTTAAACGGCAGATGGCAACAGAATAGAGCAGCTTAAAAAGATAGCACAGAAGGATAAAGCAGCTGACCGGAAGGGAAAAAACTAAACAAACAAAATCGTTTGTAACATATAAAAACCTCTAGAATTCTACGAAAAGGGATTTATATCATCCAAACAACCCCTAATTAAAGAAGACACTATTTGCTGCTCCCAGAAGGGATTGAGGCAGCCCTACTGTCTGGAATCTCTACTGTCTACTGTCTGGAGGACCTACTGTCTGGAGGATCTACTATCTGGAATCTCAAGGGTCTCATTTGATTCCCCCTTCCCATCTTCTCTCTTTTCTTCTACCTGTTGCTCTTTTTGTCTTACCATTTTTCTGCTAATGGTCCATTCCCCCTTTTTTCCATGAAATTCTCCAGTATCTTTCACTAAGAGATAGTGACATTTTTCATGGGTGTTGTTGAGCAGATAGAAGATGATAGTTGGATGGTGGTGTGTGCAGCTAGCTGCTATATAGCATGATATTTGCCATTATGCAGTTATATATTTCCCCTTTTTGGATTTCTTCTGTCCATCACGTTCGTGCAAATGTCTTTAATTTGGCATCCATAAATGGCCGACGACATCGGTATGTGTGCTTTTTTGTGCTTGTTTTTCTTAACAAAGACAATATTGAAGGGAATAACTCTTCGAAAATTAGTGTTTGATGGTTTGTTTGGAGGATGTACCTCTGGTGGAGTTTATATACCTTGTGCCGGGTACTAGTTATCATAGGCGATTCAGGTCTTTGTTGTTGTACTTGCGTTACGTATTTCGAGCGCTAATTAACTCCCTTGTGTGTTGATTCTGCACGACTGCCCTTGGTCTATCTCTGTTTCAGATTTGTTTTTGATGTTTGTGCAGTTTTGTATGTTTTGATTAATATTTGTTTAGCTTTTATATATATTTTTTAAAGATTTAACTTGAGAAAGCGTTCACATACTTAGGAGAAAAGTCTTGAAACATGGTCGTCCTGAGGTGACCATGTGCGGTTGACAGGACGTTAAAACCCAATGACTAACTAGCCACACACACACACATACACATACTTGCCAATCAAATTTTAAACTGGATACTGTTTTCTAAGCACATATAATTATATAGTTAATAATTAAGATAAAATATCAAGAATTGAATCTTGCTCAGCTTCAGATGTCAGACAAGAAATGCTTTGAAAAAAACTGTGATGATGTAAATGGGCGCGACAGAGAGTGAAAGGTATACTGTAATGGGTGGATTTTTTTAAATAAAAGCCCCACAAAGATGCGCTTGGCAAAAACATAATTAAAAAATTAAGAATTGGGCATGCAGTGCCTAAGGTCTTGTGGGAGTAAATTCTAAACAACAACAACAACCAAAACAACCACAACAAAACACTCAAGATAAAAGAAGAGAAGCACCGGGCCCTCGAACAGCAGAGAAACCAACGCAACCTTGACGAAAGGAAGCATTCACAGCAATCTCAACAGCACACTCGCACTTGCAGCTCAGAATGGGCCTAGCGACCCTATCTCACCATTCTTGCCGGTCCTCTACAATGCATACACCAAGGCACATTGGAACCGAAATGGGCTCAGTAGGGTACTCATGCACATACCAGACGACATGCTCACGACGGAGACATGACAGCTGGGGGTCAATTCAGTCAAGCGACCAGAAGAGGAGGAAATAAAAATGCAGCGTCTGCTCCGAATCAAAATTCGATATTCAAATATCAAGAACCTAACACACCGAAGACCGGGTACACTGCTTCTTGAAACGTATTCCCAGACCAGGAAACGACCGCCGCGAACTAAATGGATCCGGTAGCCCAGCAATGCAGAACATCACTAGAAAGCTCACGGAAAGCACATTTGGGCACTAAACTTGCTAGCTACCTCGAGGACAGGGAAATACCTGTGCAGCAGGGATCTTCCGACCAGGCACACTGGGCAACTGCTTCAGCAGCATTTCCATGTGGTGTATATGAAGGATTGTAGTGATTGCTGTGGCCATCGATCTTGAGGATGTAGATATATATAACATGGTGCAGTTCAAGCTGCTGACAGGCGTGCTTGTGCAATGTGGAGTCAATCCAACACTGGCCCGGTGGATTACAGAAGCCCTCCGGAAGTAAGTAAACATGGTGCTTAACGTCCACAGAAAACATAAGGCTTATTAGGGACGGAGAGAAGGGGGGGGGGGGGGGGGGGAAGGGGGTAAGGGGGGGGGGGGGGAGTAGGGAGATTATATACCTATCGCTACACTGTCACCACAAGAATGACTTCTGCATTAAGGTGGGCAGCGATAAGAGCCATTCTAACGTTTTTTAATTGTGAGGGACAAAGTCAGAAGACAGTGTCCACAGACCACAACTTCCGAAGAGAAAGGAGAGCCGAAGCGGATTCGAGCCGAGGTCCCTCCGCTTACCAGCCTAACGCTTTACCGCTAGGCCAAACCGGCTCACTCGGAACCCTCCTGAAAAGAACAGTGGCTATATAATTGCAGCTCGGAAACTGGAGCTCTGCTCCCATTGGCAGATCGTAATGGGCCTAGCGACCCTATCTCACCATTCTTGCCGGTCCTCTACAATGCATACACCAAGCACATTTGAACGAAAATGGGCTCAGTAGGGTACTCACACTACCAGACGACGTGCTCACATACAAAACAACAAGAAGCAGCCAGGAGGCAGCCAACAGCACAGATTGATGAATTTCCCACTGTATGGATTGATTTTGATTTGACCTGACGAGAAAGGGTTGAAATCTGAGAAGAGTTATGAAACTACAAGACAACGCGCTCACTTACAAAACAAAAAGGAGCACCCAGGAGACAGCCAATAACACAGATTGATGAAGTTTCCCAGTGTATGGATTGATTTTGATTCGACTGGACGAGAAAGGGTTCGGATCTGAGAAGATATATGAAATGTGTGTTTGCTTATGACAGAGTTTGATCGTCCTGATGTGACCCTGTGTGGTTAACTGGGCGTTAGTTTCCAGTTACTAACTAATTGAGCAGAAAACCTTTACTTTGGTTAGCTTTAAATGCACGCGGAACAAACAAACAAACAAAACAAAAAAGAATTTAAATAAAAAAATTAAAAACAGAAGAACACACACACACACACACACACACAAACACACACACACACACACACACACACACACACACACACACACACACACACACACACACACACACACACACACACACACACACACACACACACACACACCACCGCCGCCAACAACAACAACAATAACAACAACAAAAACCTGCACCACTGTATTCCTCCCTCCTCCTTTTCAAAAAAGAAGAAGGCTAGAACAAACAATACACTATAATTCTTTTTGGACCCCATGTGCGTAAATATAATGAACCGTACGCGGTATTTCTTTTTGGTCATGTTAATAGACGATTTCCGGAAATAACAGGGGAGATAATCCGGGAGAGTGAAGCCCCTGCGGTAGGACATCATTCCAGACACGGACTTGATCTACATACTGGGATATATATATATATATATATATATATATATATATATATATATATATATATATATATATATATATTGGTCCCTGATTTCAGAATGGAGGCGGCAGTCGAAAAGCGCTGGTCTGTGACAGTATCAGACCTTCAGGCATGGACCTATACTATACTGGACTGCCAGCTGCACACTATGCGCGAGAAACACTTATTTTTTTCTTTTCTTTTCCACGTACTACGGTCTTTTTGGTGGGGCCACATGTGGTGTGTCCGTTTGGAATGGAGGACTGACTGAATCGACTGCGAGCGTTCATTATTTACAACGTGCTCTAGATTAAGAAGAAACGTAAAAAATTATCGGTAGCCTCTGCTGCATCGTCAGTAGCACTTCATGGCTTACCAGAAGCAGATCACTGCTGGGAGAGGATCGAATACAGAACCAGATATAGCGAAGCCGGTTGCTCTATTCCATCACTCGCATCGGATTGTGGATAGCAGTCGACAATCTTCTCCAGGTAGGATTGTTTGATTGCTTCAGACATGGTAAGTTTTGAGGTGTTGATAATTTCTCATATAAACTGATAGCTCGACAGCTCTGTGTTGTGTCAGCGTGAAGCGATATGTCCATCAGGACATTTGACATCAGGAGGTTAGTGTAAAAACAAAACAAAAAAACTACACCCTGTTTACATGCACTTCAGCAGCGTGTATGTACTGTTAATTAATACAATATTCCCTGAATTTGTTCAGATTTAGAGGTGGTAAACTGGTAGAGAATAATGACTTGAAATTCAGAGATCACCCAGAAATAGATCTAAGGATAGATCAAAATGTGCAACTAACTCGTAACTCATGTAAGTAAGCAGAATAATCTGCCAGAGAAATCTGCGTAAGCAGACCAAAACAAACATAATAACAACATATAATGCAGAATTTATTGGAGATAGGTGTAAACAGTCACGAGGCCTGACTGAAAAGTGAGTTTTTATCACGTTTGTGTGTTTCAGCATGCTTATGCGCCATTGACGTTTGATCTAGATCTAGTTCCGAGTAACACCGTGCAGGTTTCCTCAGTGCTGATGACGGCAAAACAATTATCGTGTACTGAAAACTCACCTTTTACAGACTGTAATAAAACTCACTTTTGTTGCAAATTTTGGTGTCATTCATTAGATATGAAGCCGTTTGATTGATTTGAATGCTATATGTGACTCAAAATGGCATTTAAAATGTCCCAGGAATTTCCGACCGCCTCCATGGATATTACCGAAGATTGTCATATTTAGGTATACATTTGTTATTCGATTCTCAAAGCAAAAACATACAACTGGCTCCCTAACACACACACACACACACACACACACACACACACACACACACACACACACCACACACACACACACCAGCAACACACACCAGCAACAACTACAAACAAAAAGCATCTGGGCACGTCACATCGCTTGCTAATGGTCATTTGACTGGCCCAGACGCTCCTTGCGAAATTCCGACCGCTTCCGACCGCTTCGAGTAATAAAAAAGAAGAAGATAATTTTGCTGACATTGGGCTGGTTGTGGGGACGCCCGCAGGCTTTGCTCCAGCGGAGGCATGTTTCAAGCTTTCGCGTTGGTTTGGCAAACGGCACAAAACGGACACCTTCACAAAACTGGGGAACATACTATCAGAGCTGCATGTACCCCACAAACGGTGCTTGATCGGCAGTTCTGATGCCTTTTCTGCTTCTTTTACCCGTATCTGGCCATCTTTCCCGCGGTTTTACTGTACCCCCAACAAAGCGTGCCTACTCTGCGCTACACCCGCAGGCACTTACCGAGTGCAGTCCCCTGAATTTCCGAAGAACGTCTATTGCAGCGAAATGAGCATTATGTCTTTAAGCCATAGTATAAAATGCACAGTAGAGTTAAACTCTCTTTTGTGTGTCGCTGTGTCTAGTAAACCATCTAATAGATATCTTCCCTTGTGCAGTACATTAGTAGGTTTAACGATAGAAGTGACGAGTTTGAACTTCGCTGAAATTTTCAGAGGTTTACTCAGTCGAGTTGTAAAGGCTCTATAATTATACACTCACTATGGAGAATTGATGGTTCAGTCATCAGCCATCTGTCCCGTCTCCTTAATTTTCTAGAAAATGATCAGACTAGTTCAGGTTTTCGACGAGGTAACAAAGACAAAGCAAAAGAAAACAAACAAAAAACAAAAACAAACAAAGACAGACAGACAGACAGACACACAGACACACAGACACACACACACACACACACACACACACACACACACACACACACACACACACACACACATACACACACACACCGCACGCACATACACACACCTATAACAACAGCAACAAGAAACAAACAACAAACAAACAAAGAAAACATCCCTGAAAACAATATAAAAGCAACAACAAAACAACAACAAGAACAAACAAACAAACAACAGCAATAACAACAACAACAACAACAGCAGCAGCAAAAACAACAACAACGAGGCGTGTGCAAGTTAACCCAACCCCTTGCAGCGGGAAAGAAAAACATTTCTGGCAAAATTGTTTCGAAATTCTTCCTGAATAAATACATTTTAAACGGGAACCGAACAGGAGAACAATCGTTGGCATTTCAATGGGAAAAGAATAACAAATATGCACACATCAAATTGTTATTCTTCCTCCTAGCACTGGACACGAAAACAACATAACCAAAAGCACGTAAGTATTCCACATCACAATTTTCACCGTTTAACTGTTGCATTAGTGTTGTTTTATAGCTTGGAAAAAAGAAAGAAAAAAGAAAACAAAAGGGCGGGTGGAAGGGGATTACCCCGAAAAATTGCATGCATTGTGTTTTGTCCTAATAAATAGCGTTCTTTTAAACCTTTTAATATGTGTTTCGGTCTTGTTTTAGAATGCTAGCCGTCCTTCTTGTTTCAGATTCTTCACGTGCCATTTATCGTTTGTTTTTGTTGTTGTTGTTGTTGTTGTTGGTGGTGGTGGTGCTGGTTTTCAAACTGACATTTAAAAGTCGCCAGATACACGACCGTGAGTGCTGTTACTTTGTGCATAGCAGTAATCAGTATCTGTAACATCATCAAAAAGGCCGGCATATGTTGCAAAAAAGTATCAAGCACGTCACCAGCCACCCTTTTTCTGGTCTTCTTTGATAAAGAGCAAGCCAACATGGCTGCGCCCTGAGCAGCACAGATTTGAAGCAGAAATAATATTTCTTTTCAATAACTATTCATTTAACAACCGAATAAATAAAGCGAGCAGATAGTAACGTTTGTACATTATCTACGTTTTCATATCACCTTTCGTCTTAGCTTCAGTAGAAATGTTTACACTTTATCTACGTTTTCAGATCACCTCGTGTCTTCGCGTCAGTAGAAATATTTACACTTTATCTACGTTTTCAAATCGCCTTCAAGCTGGGTACCAAGAACCAGAACCAGAACAAGAAAGTTTATTTGTTTTTAGGCCTTCACCATTTTCACAAAGAACATGAACTCATTGCACATTTACATTGCATAATATATTTTTGAACTTGCTTCTGGATTACACCGGCATGCGCGCACACACGCACACACACACACACACACGCGCGCGCGCGCGCATACACACACACACACACATACAAAGAAACGCGCGCGCGCGCGCGCGCGCACACACACACACACACACACACACACACACACACACACACACACACACACACACACACACAAACACGCAGATACAAAGACGCGCGAGCGTGCACACACACACAACACAACACACACACACACACACACACACACACACACACACACACATACACACACACACACACACACACACACACACACACACACACACACACACACACACACACACACACACACATCTATTTCAATCAGTTATCTGTCTCATTTTTTACCTTGATAAGAAACAATGAAATCTGCAAACGGCGTTGGCTATCTGTTTGCATAACGGAAACATCACGGAACGGTAAGAAATAATGTCTAGAAAGCCAGTACCCAGGTTCTTTGATCGTGAGTAGCTCGACTCAATGGCAGATGGCAAAGCGATCCCAACATTCCACGATCACGTGGGGCATCCCCATTTCGGACGATTTTAATACAAAATAACCAGAGAAAGTAAGATGTCAGCAATAGAAGCCTTGTGGACAGGTCCTAGGACCCGACATTTTAGACAACCCTGGTGATTACAGTTTTTGTCACTAAAATGTTCTGGTATCTGTGATGAACAGTTGTAGGTTCTTTATAAGGGAGGAGCCACTGAAGACCGTAACCTTCGTCCAGACCACCCGATTGACCATATAACCCATGTAAACAAGTTTGGTTACTAGATTGCAGATCTTGGGTACTGCCTCTCCACACAACCTCGGTGTTTACAAATTAATTTAGTTACTGGGATGCATTGACATAGACGTTGTGGACTGGCTTTCTAGAAAACCCGGTGTTTCCAAGTTTAGTTACTAGAACGTATTTACGTAGATTCTGAGTACTGGCTTCATAGACAACCCTGGTGTTTACAGCTTTATGTACTGTACTGTGCTGGTGTCTATACTGAACATTTGTGGGGCCTCGGGGAGGACCTTCTGAAGGCCGCAACCTTCATCCAGAACGCCTGACTCACATGTAAGAACAGTCCTGGTGCTTACAATTTTGATTAGAATGTATTTAAGAAGATCTTGGATGCTGGCTTTCTAAACAACCTGGGTGTTTCCAATTTATTTACTAGAATGTATTTAAGTAGATCTTGGATGCTGGCTTTTTAAACAACCTCGGTGTTTCCAATTTAGTGATTAGAATGTATTTAAGTAGATCTTGGATGCTGGCTTTCTATTCAACCTCGGTGTTTCCAATTTAGTGATTAGAATGTATTTAAGTAGATCTTGGATGCTGGCTTTGTAAACAACCTCGGCGTTTCCAGTTTAGTTACTAGAATGTATTTAAGTAGATCTTGGATGCTGGCTTTCTAAACAACCTCGGTGTTTCCAGTTTTAGTTACTAGAATGTATTTAAGTAGATCTTGGATGCTGGCTTTCTAAACAACCTCGGTGTTTCCAATTTAGTTACTAGAATGTAGTTAAGTAGATCCTGGATGCTGGCTTTCTAAAGAACCTCGGTGATTCCAATTTGTTACTAGAATGTATTTAAGTAGATCTTGGGTGCTGGCTTTGTAAACAACCTCGATGTTTCCAATTTAGTTACTAGAATGTATTTAAGTAGATCTTGGATGCTGGCTTTCTAAACAACCTCGGTGTTTCCAATTTTAGTTACTAGTATGTATTTCGAAGATCTTGAGTATTGGCTTTCTAGACAACCAGGGTGTTTCCAGTTTTAGTTACTAGAATGATTTGACGTAGATATTGGGTATTGGCTTTGTAAACAACCTCGGTGTTTCCAATTTATTTACTAGAATGTATTTAAGTAGATCTTGGATGCTGGCTTTCTAAACAACCTCGGTGTTTCCAATTTAGTTACTAAATGTATTTAAGTAGATCTTGGATGCTGGCTTTCTAAACAACTTCGGTGTTTCCAATTTAGTGATTAGAATGTATTTAAGTAGATCTTGGGTGCTGGCTTTCTAAACAACCTCGGTGTTTACAGTTTAGTTACGAGAATGTATTTAAGTAGATCTTGGATGCTGGCTTTCTAAACAACCTCTGTGTTTCCAATTTAGTTACTAGAATGTATTTAAGTAGATATTGGATGCTGGCTTTCTAAACAACGCCGGTGTTTACAATTTAGTTACTAGAATGTATTTAAGTAGATCTTGGATGCTGGCTTTCTAAACAACCTCGTGTTTCCAATATAGTTACTAGAATGTATTTAAGTAGATATTGGATGCTGGCTTTCTAAACAACGCCGGTGTTTACAATTTAGTTACTAGAATGTATTTAAGTAGATCTTGGATGCTGGCTTTCTAAACAACCTCGGTGATTCCAATTTGTTACTAGAATGTATTTAAGTAGATCTTGGATGCTGGCTTTCTAAACAACCTCGGCGTTTCCAATTTAGTTACTAGAATGTATTTAAGTAGATCTTGGATGCTGGCTTTCTAAACAACCTCGGTGTTTCCAATTTTAGTTACTAGTATGTATTTCGAAGATCTTGAGTATTGGCTTTCTAGACAACCAGGGTGTTTACAATTTTAGTTACTAGAATGATTTGACGTAGATAGTGGGTATTGGCTTTGTAAACAACCTCGGTCTTTCCAATTTTAGTAACTAGTGTGTATTAACGGAGATCTTGGGTATTGGCTTTGTAAACAACCTCGGTCTTTCCAATTTCAATTACTAGAATGTATTTAAGTAGATCTTGGATGCTGCCTTTCTAAACAACCATGATGTTTCCAATTTAGTTACTAGAATGTATTTAAGTAGATCTTGGATGCTGGCTTTCTAAACAACCTCGGTGTTTCCAATTTAGTTACTAGAATGTATTTAAGTAGATCTTGGGTGCTGGCTTTCTAAACAACCTCGGTGTTTACAATTTAGTTACTAGAATGTGATTTAAGTAGATCTTGGATGCTGGCTTTCTAAACAACCTCGGTGTTTCCAATTTTAATTACTAGTATGTATTTCGAAGATCTTGAGTATTGGCTTTCTAGACAACCAGGTGTTTCCAGTTTTAGTTACTAGAATGATTTGACGTAGATATGGGTATTGGCTTTGTAAACAACCTCGGT
>JABMCL010002699.1:112500-113804 GCA_018857735.1 Alviniconcha marisindica
ATAGGATAGGGACTCCAAAAGAATGCTGGACCCAACCAGCCTCGTTTGCCTTTCAGTAACGTGGGTCGCTATATTGTCGATGCTTTCGTAGCATTGTTCTATAGCTGATCACTCGGTGTTGTTTCCTTGCATTTGTCAAGAGCACGGAAGCAACGTTTGCACAAAGCTGTTCTGTCAAGCTGTTTAGCGACTTGCATTTGTTGATATTGTGGTTGCGCGTTTGGCGAGGAGGGTACGGATACACCAATCGTTGCCGTCCGTCGACGACCTTGGCTTCGGGATTTGGTGGCCTAACTTTCAGTGGGTTCGAAACAAACCTATGGCTTCAGACGTTTTTATTTTGTTATTATTACTGTCATTAAAATGATTATGTGTACTTTTTTTCTCTCTTTTTTAAAGAGCCGTTGACAATAGCGTTTCTGGGGACAGATGCTGATGTTAGATAATAAAACGAAATTCAGAAAAATGTGCAAGTGTTAAAAACAACAACAGTGTGATAGAGTCACAGCTGCGGTTATCTCCACTTGTTACGACCGGGAATTGAATATCTGCGGATAAATATAGATCAGTGCAAACTGTCGCGACAGAAGCATGGTATAGGAGGAGGAGCAGGACTTCGCACATGACAATTAATACGTGTAGCTACCAACCATGCTGACTGCTCTCTGGCGCATTGACAACCTTGAGGAATCATTACCTGTGTGCATGCAGACTGCCTCTCGATTAATACGTGTAGCTACCAACCATGCTGATTGCACCTTGAAGTATCATTACCTGTGTGCATGCAGACTGCCTCTCGATTAATACGTGTAGCTACCAACCATGCTGATTGCACCTTGAAGTATCATTACCTGTGTGCATGCAGACTGATTTTGGGCTTGCTGTTACCATTGCTATGCTGTATATTATGACTAAGTGCCAAAAGGTGGGTCTGCAATGGGTGACTTGGTTGTGCTGAGAATAAAAGATGTTTAAACAAATATTTTGTCATTAGTGTGGGTTGAATGTGTGTGAAAATGAACGAGGATATAGTTGAAATAATAGCAGCAGAAATTTTGAAGCGGTTTGGGAAATATGTCCGTTAAAGTGTGATTTTACTGCTGAAATTCAACCACGAAAAGCGGACAGTGGCACAGAGCCCGTCTCTGTCGGCGTGGTTTTGTTAAAGAAAACAAGGAAAAATTATATTTATCACATTTTGTTATGTTCGCGAAAGATCGTTTTACAAGATCCATGCATCAGAAAAACTTCCAACAAATTATGCTTTTGCAAAAAGGTATCGAACTTTTTTTGATCGGACGTAT
>JABMCL010002305.1:0-2500 GCA_018857735.1 Alviniconcha marisindica
CACAGACATACAGACACGGAACACACACGTTTTAGCGCATAATTACCACAATTGAATAATATTATGACATATTACAATGCAAAATTCATTCAAAACAACATGCAGTCACCTTGCATTATAAGAAAAACGAGGGAGCCAAAACGCGCATAAAAAAGGGGAATAGAAAATTTTCCCGGAAAATAACGGCGAGGAAATTTTGAAAAGGGTTTTCTTACCCCGGGGAGAGTGAAGCCCCCTGAAGGACACCCAAAAAAAGGTGCCGTTTTTTTTCAGAAAGTCTGTGGGAGAGAATACTGAAAAAATAAAACAATAAAGGCAGGACCGTTTGGGGCCCGGTTTTAAAGAAAAAGATTTTTGCCCCTTCAGAGGGACAAGAGAAAGAGGAGAGGAGAGAGAGAGAGAGAGAGAGAGGAGAGAGAGAGAGAGAGAAGAGAGAAAAGAAACAGAGACAGAAGACAAAAGACAGACAGACAGACAGACAGACAGACAGACAAACAGAGACAAAACAAGAAAAGACAGGGGGGAGAAGAGAAACAAGAAGAAACAAATAGGAAAAAAAAAAAAAGAAAAAAAAAAAAATAAAAAGGAAATAAGAAAAGGAAAAAAAAGAGAAAAAAAGAGAAAGAAAGGGAGAGAGGGGGGGGAGGAGAAAGGAGAAAAGGGGGGGGGGGGGGGAGAAAGAAAAACAAAAAAAAAAAAAAAGAAAAAGGGGAGGAGAGAGGGGGAGGAGAGAGAAGAAAAAAGGGAAGGAGAGAGAGAGAGAGAGAGAGAGAGAGAGACCCCACGGGAAGCCCGGGGAAAAGACACTTCGCTTAAGATTGAAGGTTCGATTAGTCACGGGTTTGCCAAAAAAAATTTCAAACGCTACGACCTGTTCAGATGCCCACGTAAAAGAAGACTCCCCAGGAAAAAAAGAATGAGCTCTTGAATAAACATTCACATGGACACATTTCTGTGGATTCCACTCACCCCCTCCCCACCTCTAGGCCTGCACAAACAGAAACTCGATTGGAAAATGAACCAAAAATCGCTGGTAAAGACGGTATCCGAGAAAGAAAAATGGGGGTGGAGGTGGGCAGATAACTGAGTTTACAGAAAGTAGGCAAATGAAAGTTAATTGTTTATTGAATAATATAAAAGAAAAGAAATGAGAAGAAGTAAGGAAATAGCAAGAAGAAGAAAAAAAGAGCAAGGACAGGAGGGAGAATTAACACAAAGAACAAGAAGAACCATATAAGAAGAAGAAAAGACAAAACGACAAAAAATGACAATGAACAGCAACGAGATCAAGATAAGATAATGATAAGGACGATGAAGGATGAACAAGTACAATAAAATCGAGAAAAAAACAAACAAAACCCCCTGACAAAAACCAAAAAGGGGGGGAAAAAAAAAAAAAAAAAAAAAAAACCCCCCAAAAAAAAAAAGCAAAAAAGAAAAAAAATGAAGCACGAAAAGAGAATCACAAAAAAAGCGTGCATCAAAGTCCCCTTTTTTTTTTCTTTTTTTCGTGTTTTTCCGGATCCGGTTTTCTGCACATCCAGTAGGCTCCCTCACGTCTTCACCTGTGCCCCCATCTCCTGACTCCGCTTGGTTTCGTGGCTTTAAAGCCCAGGTATCCCTGACTCCCCTGACTTCACTGCCCCCGGGAGTCTGCGGGTTTAAAGGTGCTCTCTCCGGATGTTCAGCCGATTGTCAGTCAACGAAAACAAAACACTAAGCTTTAGAACCGCTAGTTCGTTCGTTAACTTTTTAAACGCCGATTCTCTCCAAAAAGGGGACTGCGCCTTCCGCCAGGCCCCAAACCCGGCTCCGAAATTTTTGTCTCATTCCTTTCCCGTTTTACAACCTCCGAAAAATTTCTTCGGGTTTCCCGCTTAATAATAATAAAAAGGGGGTTCTTTAGTGCCCATCTACCACACAAGGTGGGAGCGCAGGGCGCTTTACAATAATACTAACAAACACACACCAAAAAACACACACACACACACAACACACACCCCACACACCACCCCACACAACACACACACACACACAAAACCACCCACACCACCACACACACACACGCAACGCAAAACCACACGCACCACACCACACACACACCAAACACGCACACACCACACACACACACACACACACAAACAACACCCCACCACACACACACATACACCACACCACAAAATACATACACACACAACAAACCCACACAAAACCCCACACACAACAAAAAACAACACACACAAGCACAACACACAAAAACAACACAACGCGACAAAAAAACCCACACACACAAAACAACCCACAACACACCACCACACACAAAACCCCCACACAAAAACCACCAACGCAAACACAGCACCGCCGAACGCCCCGCACACACACAAAACCACACCACCACACACACACACACACACACCACAACACACACACACACAAAACACAACCTAGAGGGGTGAATGAAAGTTTGTAGTGAAAGTTCAGAAATAATAAAAAAAATCAT
>JABMCL010002305.1:7500-17500 GCA_018857735.1 Alviniconcha marisindica
AACTGCTTGGCTGTGTTTAATATTTGGTTTAACGGGAACACCCATCGAAGAGCGTTTATGTTTGTTTGTTTGTTTGTTTGTGTGAGTGAGTGAGTGAGTGTGTGTGTGTGTGTGTGTGTGTGTGTGTGTGTGTGTGTGTGTGTGTGTGTGTGTGTGTGTGTGTGTGTGTGTGTGTGTGTGTGTGTGTGTGTGTGTGTGTGTGTGTGTGTGTGTGTGTGTGTGTGTCTGTGGTGTTCTGTGTGTCTGTGTGTATCTGTGTGAGTGAGTGAGTGCTTTGTGGGGTTTAACAGTTGGTTTAACAGCACATGCTTTGTGGGGTTTAACAGTTTGTTTAACTGCATATGCTTGGTGGGGTTTAACAGGTGGTTTAACAGCACGTGCTTTGTTGGGTTTAACAGGAGGTTTAACAGCACGTGCATTGTTGGGTTTAACAGAACGTGCTTTCGGTTGGGTTTAACAGGAGGTTTAACAGCACGTGCTTTGTTGGGTTTAACAGCACGTGCTTTGTGGGGTTTAATAGGTGGTTTGTGGGATTTAATCGGTGCTTTGTGGGGTTTAATAGGTGGTTTGTGGGGTTTAATGGGTGCTTTGTGGGGTTTAATAGGTGGTTTGCGGGGTTTTCTGCACGCTCCCCTTCTTCCGTTCTCCTCCCTCTCCGTTATAATAATAATGCCAAAGGCACACAAACAAAACTGAAGTATTGATTTCACCCCAAAACCCATCTTGGATAGAGCCTGTTTCTGTCTCTCGTCTCTCTCTGTGTCTCTCTGTCTCTGCCTGTCTTTCTCCTTTGCCTGTCTGTCTGTCTGTTTTCTGTCTCTGTCTCTGCCCTTCTTCTGTCTCTCTGTCTCTCTGTCTCTCTGTGTCTCTCTTGTCTCTCTCTGTCTCTGTCTCTCTGTCTCTCTTCTCTCTCTCTCTCTCTCTCTCTCTCTCTCTTCTCTCTCTCTCTCTCTCTCTCTCTTCTCTCTCTCTCTCTCTCTCTCTCTCACGCACACACACAGCACACGCACACACAACACACACACACACACACACACACACACACACACACACACACACACCACACACACACACACACACACACACAAAACCCCACACACACACACACACACAACTTACAACACACACAACACACACCAACACAACACCCCAACACACTACACACACAACAACACACACTACACACACTAACACACACACACACACACACACACCACACACACACACACACATAACCCACAATAACACACACACATAACACAATACACAACAAACAAAACCACAAAAACAAACCCCAAACACCAACACAAACACAAACAAACAACAAAAACAAACAAAAAAAACACACAACAACACCACACACACAAACACACACACACCAAACAAAACAAACACAAAACAACAAAAAAAAACACACAAACACACACAAAAAACACACAACACAAACAACACACAACAGACAAACAAAAACAAACAAACAAAAAAACACACAACACATTCAACACACAAACACAACACACACACACACACACACACACACACACACACACACACACACACACACACACACACACACACACACACACACACACACACACACACACACTATGACACGGCAAATAGAAAGACAGACAAATAAACAACGACAGACGGACAAATAGCGACCAAAATAATTAATCCATACGTCCCCACGAACCAAACGACCCAGTTGCACTGCCCAATTTTCGTGTCTGATTAGCCTCTACTGCTTGGTCAACATCTCCAATGGCTGTCCCGTCAACAGCGATTAGTGTCCAGGGCTGTCTCGGGCTGGCTGCTGGTCTCTTATTTCCTCCCCATTCAAAACCCGTCTTGGATGGGTTCCAGACAAGATCTGAATCCAACCATCAATGCGGTAACCTAAGATCTGTCTGACTGGCGGAAAGGCATAAAATTGTGTCCTCGAGCCGTCGCGGATTTTCTGAAGTTTCAAGCAATTTCCTATACCCCCCCCCCCCCCCCGCCCCCCCCCCCACCATTTTGTTGTTGTTTTTTTATCTTTCTTCTTCTTCTTTTTTTCTTCTTCTTCTTCTTTCTTCTCTCTCTCTCTTCTCTCTCTCTCTCTCTCTCTCTCTCTCTCTCTCTCTCTCTCTCTCTCTCTCTCTCTCTCTCTCACTCTCTCTTCTTTTCCTGCCGCCAGACCTTTTTTTTCTTTTTTTTTAGATTGGTGTTCTGCCAAAGCTGTCTGCTGCCTGTAATTATATGCTCATCCCGGCTAGAGTTCTTGACAGGACATCCACAGCGCTGGCGCGGACACGTGAAGAACTTAGGGTGGATAAGACTATAGGCCTCGTGGCTTCAAATAGGGTAGGGATTTGCGAAGCGAAATCAGTCGCTTAGTTTTGTTTGTGTGCTTTTGGCATTTTGATTAGAACATGTGGGATGGGAAGGGGCATGGGGGGGGGGGGGCTTGGGAGGGGGGGGGGGCGGGGAGTTGAAGAGAGGTAAGGGAGAGTTGGGAGAGTTTTGGAGTGGACTGGTAATTATGAATGTTAACCGGAGGTTGTCAGAATGCCGATATTCTATTCAATGAACTGCGTATTTGAGTGGGCGATGGGAGAGTAATTGATGCGCGCGTGCGTGTGTGTGTGTGTGCGTGTGTGTGTGTGTGTGTGTGTGTGTGTGTGTGTGGGGTGCGTGTGCGTGCGTGTTGGTGCGTGCGTGCGTGCGTGTGTGTGTGTGTGTGTGTGTGTGTGTGTGTGTGTGTGTCTGTCTGTCTGTCTGTCTGTCTGTCTGTCTGTCTGTCTGTCTGTGTCTGCTTGTGTCTTTGTCTGTGTGTCTGGTACTTTTGTAACTCACAATGCACGAACCAGATCGGTACAAAAGTCTAATCTATAATTATTTATACTAGGCTTCTTTCATTTGCTGCGTATTGTTCTTGTTCACATGAATAAGTGGAACATCGCCAAAGACAAACTCGTGTGGACATTTTAATGGAACTTACACACACAGCTGAGCATGGAAGAGGCTCAAACCCTGGGCCTTGTTCAACGAAACGCGAGTGGACGATTGCCCGGCTGAGGACCCTGGGACATGATGCTTTTCCGGCTAGGCGGCAAAGCTTCTGAGGGCTGGCTTGTATTGACACAGCTCTACAGTCGTGGCAGAAAGATGATCAAGCGATTAACCTTGTGTGTGTGTGTGTGGTGCGTGTGCTGTTGGGTGTGTCAGGGGTGTGCGTGCGTGCGTGGTGTGTGTGTGTGTGTGTGTGTGTGTGTGTGGTAGTGGATGGGGCGGGGGTGGTGGGTGAATGCATGTGTGTGTCTATGATAACTCTGTGTATGTGTGGTGTGTGTGTGTGTGTGTGTGTGTGTGTGTGTGTGTGTGTGTGTGTGTGTGTGTGTGTGTGTGTGTGTGTGTGTGTTTTGTGCGGGTTGGATGTGTGTGTGTGTGTGTGTGTGTGTGTGTGTGTGTGTGTGTGTGTGTGTGTGTGTGTGTGTGTGTGTGTGTGTGTGTGTGTGTGTGTGTTACAGGTCAGTTCTGCTTCAATGGTGGGCATTATCCTCTACTTCTCCCCGTGTTTCCAAACACCGTTAGCCCTGTTATAACCCTATGTGGTTAACCGGGCTCGGCATAGCACGAGCCACTCGTAACTACTGAACTTCCACTAAAACGCCGTCGAGTCACTGAGTGAAATGTCACTACAACCCAGAGCTGCGGGAATTAAGCCGCTACAGGTCCAAACGTGGACACCGCTCTAATACAGTCAGTCAGACTCAGAACCAGACCGTTGCCCTGCACACAGGATACAACGCATTCACACGGTCTGCATTGCCTACGACTCTGGAGCCTATAGACACACTACGCCACGTCGTGGAACTCGGCTCCCGTCGCCGGTCCGTACAAAAAGAGTGGATCCTCCATGGCGCGTGGGTACCGCTTTGCTAGCAGACTGGCGGAGCGCCGACAGGAATCGATCGGATGTCAGTGACTGGCGCGCGGGCCCCTTGAGGGGAATCAACAAAATGGCCAAGTAAGCTTCTCAGGCACCGAGGAGACCTTCTGTTGAAGACAAGACCAATCTGACCAGATTCAACACAGCTGGAGACCAGTCAAATGGGGAATGCGTTTACGTGGTTTCCTCCCGGACTGATAAGTCCCGGAGAGAGAGAGAGAGAGAGAGAGAGAGAGAGAGAGAGAGAGAGAGAGAGAGAGAGAGAGAGAGAGAGAGAGAGAGAGAGAGAGAAGACACACCGACAGAGACAGAGAGATACAGAGAAAGAAAGAGAGACACAGAGAGAGACACAGAGAGAAACCCTGGAGAGACTGAGCCGAGAGAACTCAAACTCGAAAGCTTCATTTTACAAGGATTGTAGTTTAGGTTGAGAGAGAGAGAGGGAAAGAGACAGACAGACAGACAGACAGACAGAGACAGAGACAGAGAGACAGAGAGAGAGAGACAGAGACAGAGAGACAGAGACGAGACAGAGAGAGAGACAGACAGACCTGAGACAGAGACAGAGAGAGACACACAGAGAGACAGAGACAGAGACAGAGAGACAGAGAGAGAGAGAGAAGCAGACAAGGAGAGAGACAGACAGACAGACAGACAGACAGACAGAGACAGAGTATGGCCTTTTTGACGCTATGACATTTTATTGTCCTCAGTTTACAAACCCACCAGACAAGCCGGGTTACGAAACATGATCAACTTTCCATCACGCACAGCGATATTGTACAAATCGTGTAGTTCCTTCAAACACAAGTAAGCAGTCCGTACAAGCGCAAAATGCTGCGCTTTGCCTGCAGCCGAGATACGCACATATTTAATGTCAGTCTGATAGTTTCGTAGGCTATACATTCTTATGCATGTACAAAACTATACACACTTACGTACAGAACATGCCCTTCCCTCCCTTGCACTGCTGACAGACATAATGGCGCGCGCGCGCAACCATACACACACACATATTACACACATTATTATTAAAAACATAATACACACAAGAACATACTTAACACACACACACACAAAATTTATTACACAGAGAGAGAGAATGGGGGAGGGAGAGACAGTCCCAAAAAAGCACATTCCCTGGAAACTATTACGCTTAGGTTTAAAAAAGAAAGAAGAAGAAAGAAAAAAGGATGGAGCGCTGCAACAGCGAAGATTCGTGCTGCTATGCGATATGTGGTCACTCCCTCCTCAATTCGCCACCCTGGGGAACAATTTGGATCAATTACGTCCAGCCTGGTGTATACTGAGCCAAAATTCAACGCTGTCAAAGGGAGCGCTGGGGAACATCGAGTTACTCCCTTCGTGAAACTAGCGTTGACCGCACGGTCTGCGAACCGCGTACTCCCCATTTTTAACATACAGGGCGAGAAATCGTGTGAAAAACCTCTGTCTTTTTTTTTCTTTCTTTTTTTCTTTTTTTTCCTTTACTTCCTGTGTGTGTGTGTGTGTGTGTGTGTGTGTGTGTGTGTGTGTGTGTGTGTTTTGTGTGTGTGTGTGTGTGTGTTGTGTGTGTGTGTGTGTGTGTTGTGTGTTGTGTGTGTGTGTGTGTGTGTGTGTGTGTGTGTGTGTTGTGTGTTGTGTGTGTGTGTGTGTGTCTGTGTCTGTGTGTCAGTGTGTGTGTCTGTGTCTGTGTCGATGTCTGTGTGTTGTTTCAGTAATAAGCATAGCGAGAAACTGAGTGAAATACCGGTGTCTTTTCTTTCTCTTTTTCTTTCTTTCTTTCTTTTTTCTTTTTCTTTTCTTTTTATTTTTTATTTTTTTATTGTCAAAAATCTTTATTCCATTCTTATCTCATACGGTTCATGGCTCACGTCCTCTTTAATGACCGGAGTTTTCTCCCCCCTGATGCGTCAACTCTCGGCGGGTTTACCTGGCGGTCAATATCAAATAACTAACCGTTTTCGCTCACTACCGAAGATTCGCTTCATTGTCTTCAGTCTTCGGTTTGTTTGCTTGTGTGTCTTTACTCCCCTGCACCCCCCCCCCACACACACACACTCCCCAACTCCCACCTCCCACTTCCTTCATTGCCTGTTGGCTGACAGATAGTATGAATGTTTGCCAGTTTCCTTTTGAAGAAAGATTGATTGCGTTGGTGCGTGCTTCTGCTGCACACAATTAAAGTGATGGTAAAGAAGAATGAAGTGGAGGCGACTCTCTTTGGTCTCCGGATCAAGCTTGAGGGCTGCATGCATGCTTGACGGATTGGAACTTGGCCGCCCGGCACTAACTTCAGTTACTGCCTTGTTGAGTGTTTTCTTTCCGTGAGCCTGAACTTCTCTCTCTCACTACTCTCTCTACTGCCTTTTACTGTTTTCTTTCCTGCAAAAGGATGACATCAGCCATTTTCTACTTCCTCTATTCTTTCCATCTCCCCCCTAAGACAATGTTAAGAAAATACAGCCATTTTAACTAGCTTCTATTCTCTCTCTCTCTCTTCTCTCTCTCTCTCTCCCTTTTCTCTCTCTCTCTACTGTTCTTTCAGTATAAGACAAGCATTCATTGCTTCTGTTTTCTTTTCCAACACTAGTCATATGAACTGATCAGATGTTTTACTGCCTTATTTGCTGGTTCTATGCTCATAATGTACAACTTTCTATAGTCATCACGCTATGTATAGTCACCATGCAGTGTATAGTCACCACGCTGTGTATAGTCACCATGCAATGAATAGTCACCACGCTGTGTATAGTCACCATGCAATGAATAGTCACCACGCTGTGTATAGTCACCATGCAATGAATAGTCACCACGCTGTGTATAGTCACCATGCAGTGTATAGTTCACCATGCCCCCGCTGTGTATAGTCACCACGCTGTGTATAGTCACCACGCTGTACCTGTATAGTCACCATACACGCTGTGTATAGTCACCACGCTGTGTATAGTCACCACGCTGTGAACAGTCACCACGCTGTGTATAGTCACCATGCTGTGTATAGTCACCATGCACGCTGTGTATAGTCACCACGCTGTGTATAGTCACCACGCTGTGAACAGTCACCACGCTGTGTATAGTCACCACGCTGTGTATAGTCACCATGTACGCTTTGTATAGTCACCACGCAGTGTATAGTCACCACGCTGTGTATAGACACCACGCTGTGTACATGTCACCACGCTGTGTATAGTCACCATGCACGCTATGTACATGTCACCACGCAGTGTATAGTCACCACGCTGTGTATAGTAACCACGCACGCTGTGTATAGTCACCACGCTGTGTACATGTCACTACGCTGTGTATATGTCACCACGCTGTGTACATGTCACCACGCTGTGTATATGTCACCACGCTGTGTATAGTCACCACGCTGTGTATGTCACCACGCTGTGCATAGTCACCACGCTGTGTATATGTCACCACGCTGTGTATAGTCACCACGCTGTGTACATGTCACCACGCTGTGTATATGTCACCACGCTGTGTATATGTCACCACGTGTGTATATGTCACCACGCTGTGTACATGTCACCACGCTGTGTATATGTCACCACGCTGTGTATAGTCACCACGCTGTGTATATGTCACCACGCTGTGTATAGTCACCACGCTGTGTATATGTCACCACGCTGTGTATAGTCACCACGCTGTGTACATGTCACCACGCTGTGTATAGTCACCACGCTGTGTATAGTCACCATGCACGCTTTGTATAGTCACCACGCTGTGTATAGTCACCACGCTGTGTATAGTCACCACGCTGTGTATAGTCATCATCCACGCTGTGTATGGTCACCACGCTGTGTATAGTCACCACGCTGTGTATAGTCACCACGCTGTGTATCGTCATCATCCACGCTGTGTATGGTCACAAAAGCTGTGTATAGTCACCATACACGCTTTGTACAGTCACACCATACACGCTGTGTATAGTAACAGTCACCATGCACGCTGTGTATAGTGACCACGCAGTGCCTGAGTCCAAGGCAGTGACCGGTGTGAACAATATGCGATGATGATGATGAAGGGTTGCTTCACGTCCACAGAAACCATCAGGCTTATTAGGGACAGGAGCCCAAGACGGCCACCTCGAATTTCTCACACAGCTCCTGATATCTGTCAACACAACAATATGCGAAAGGAAGCTGCGTTATTTATGTGTGCGGAGTTCACGATGCTGCAGACTGCAGCAGACCGAGTGGTTTGGTCGCACTCGGAGCCATAGATCCCGGACCTTCTTAAGTGAATTCTCGCAATTACAGCCGCGTCAGAGCTTAGGATCTGAGTGAAAGAGGAGGTGGACGTCCTGGGCTCCCCGTTCCTAGTAGTCCGTACGGTCTCTGTGGACGTAAATCAACACTGCAGACACAGCCGCAGATGTTGAGTGCAATGAAGCAACAGCAAAATCAGAAGCGAGGGGGAGTCTTCATTTTCATCGCCCAATCAGCCGTGAAAGCCATATCAGGGCGAAACGCAATCCATCGGACCACAAGTCAAATTCTGATTCACTGTTATTGACAACGGTCGCTGTTGGTTTGAAAAGGTTTTTCACACAAAAATTAAGTGGAATGAATAGCAGAAACGCAGAAAATCCAAAACTACAAGTTTTTGATTGTTGTTGTTGTTGTTCTTGTTCTTGTTGTTTTAAGGCTCATTAATTTTTAGTTACAGAATACAAAGCATACGAAATTGTTTAACTGTTTTAATGGAAAACAAGAAAAAGAAAAAAACACTAACAAAAGATGACAGGAATGAAATTTGATCAACTTAATTCACGTATTAAGATTTTTCAAATTACTATGTGGAAATCAATTCACAACAAAGGCGGAAGATTTAAGATTCAAGATTATTTTATCATCTCATCAGAGAAATCAATTTCTTAGCTAAACATACCACAGCACAATAAACAACATCATACATTCAATTTCAAAAACTCAAAGAACGGCTGTTGTCAACATACATATTATAAAATATATAGAAAAACACCATTCCTGGCAGTTGGCGGAACAGGAAAAGTGATACTGGACTTACTCCAGCCTTTGAAGAAAGGATCTGGGTTCTCCTCAAAGACGATCTTAAATTTCTGCGTCCGCGGTAGCTCATCGCAAGCGCAATGCTGGAAGTTTCAAATCAGCGTGAATCTAAACAGGTCAAACAGTTGAGGGAATGCGTGTGAGCCGGTGTGGCCTAGCGGTAAGGCGTTATAAGAGTGGTAAGTAGAGGAACCTCGGTTCGAATCCGCTTCGGCTCTCCTCTCTCTTCAAAAAGTTGTGGTCTGTGGACACTGTCTTGTGACTTCGTCCATGACAATTAATGAAACATTAAAATGGCTCTCATTGCTGCCCATCTTAATGCAAGAGTCATTCTGGTGGTGACAGTGTAGCGATGGGTATATAATCTCCCACTTCCCCACACCTCCATACGCCGTCCCTAATAAGCCTTATGGTTTCTGTGGACGTTAAGCACCACGTTTACTTACTTACTTACTTACTTACTTACTTACTTACTTACTTACTTACTTACTTACTTACTTACTTACTTACTTACTTACTTACTTACTTACTTACTTACTTACTTACTTACTGGACTGCGTTGCGACCAGCTCGGAGCGAGCTACGTCAAGAATCTTCTCCAACCGTTGAATCATTTGTTTGTTCGTGCGTTAGACTCGTGTAACGCCGAGTTATCTCCGGAGAGGTACTGAAGCAGACTGAGATCCCTGTAGGTGGATGAAGGAAGAGGGGAACTATACCTAACACTACGCTTTTCAACACTGGACTGATTCTGCTTTCAGGCGGGCAGAGATGTGAGACATGTCAATGCTTCATTCGTTTTAGAAGAACAAAATCACAACCAGACAGTGTCCTTGAACCACAGGTTTTGCAAAGAAAGGAGAACCGAAACGGAATCGAACCCACGTCTGTCTGCTTGGTGGTGAAGTGATGCTTAATGTCCTCAGATGTCAGTTGACATATTAGGGACAAGTTGTGACCAAGGCCGAAGCACGGTTCAATAATTCTTTACGTCCACGGAAACCAGAAGGCTCGTTAGGACGGAGAG
>JABMCL010002305.1:20000-30000 GCA_018857735.1 Alviniconcha marisindica
TCTACATCTCGAAAGAAATCTGGAAGAGGATAAGACAAAAAAATGTGACCGTGTTCGTTGGCTAGTTCCAAAACACAAAAGATCACACAGTCTCCTAAATAATCCATGTGCAATATCTTATATACTTAGAATAAATGTACGTTATTTTTAGGAAGCATCCGCTCCCAGTTACGTAAAGGTGGTGAACGGACGCGGGTAACGTGTCAAACTGACCACTGTGGCGTCACAGCTAACACTGGTCCTTGTTTACGAGCGTGGTATATTTACTGTTGCTGTACAATGTTTTCATACTCTCGTTTCTAACCTTGGAAACGGTGCTGCATCAAGTTAGGCGTGTGTAATCCCGACTTACGTCCGTGTTATTAATCACAGGAATTAGGTCCGGCCTAGTGCTTTCTGTACGACTTTCCTAATCAGGCTTAATTAATTGTGTAACCGGCCGAAGCGACGATAGCCTAGTTAGTGGCCAATGTTTGCATGGGTACGATCGTGACGATAATTTTCCGCATCAAAGAAGGTGTAGAATGTTGACCAACTTCGGATTATGTAATAGGGGCAACGCGTTCGACCCCCGCAAGCATCAAGAAATCATGCTTAAGCCTAACTCCTATGCTTATTCTGGAATCATGCATTCTTTGTCTTCCTTCAGTGCGCACACACTCCCAGCGGAACAGTCTTCCTTCCAAAGTTAGACTGTCAGACACACTTTCATCTTTCAAATCGACTCTAAACTTTCAAATCTACAAGCTATCCTACTCATAGTGTGCGTGTGTGTGTGTGTGTGTGTGTGTGTGTGTGTGTGTGTGTGTGTGTGTGTGTGTGTGTGTGTGTGTGTGTGGTGTGTGTGTGTGTGTGTGTGTGTGTGTGTGTGTGTGTGTGTCTGTGTGTTGTGTGTTGTGTGTGTGTGTGTGTGTGTGTGTGTGTGTGTTGTGTGTGTGTGTGTTGTGTGTGTGTGTGTGGTGTGTGTGTGTGTGTGTGTGTGTGTGTGTGTTGTGGTGTGTGTGTGTGTGTGTGTGGTGTGTGTGTGTGTGTGTGTGTGTGTGTGTGTGTGTGTGTGTGTAGTGGTGTGTGTGTGTGTGTGTGTGTGTGTGTGTGTGTGTGTGTGTGTGTGTGTGTGTGTGTGTGTGGTGTGTGTTCTGTGTTGCTATTGTTGGCGTAAGCTTCTTCTTTTTCTTTTCTTTCTGAAACAAGAATGACTGCTAGAGTTCTAAAATAAGATCCTGATTTTTTCTTTGTTGTTTTGTTGTTATTGTTGACTTCTTCTTCTACTTTGTATTAGGCAGCCACCTTCCAGTGAGCAGAAAATTGCTCGGAAATTACGCTGCACTTTTTTTCTTTTTTTTCCCCTTTCTTTCATCTCTTTGTGTGGGTGGTCGGGGGGGGGGGGGGGGGGGGGGGGGGGCTCTGCAGAGTCCTATAAAGTGGTATAGGAATAAGAAAAAGAAAGAAAGAAAAAGATCAAAAATAAAGACACGAGAGAGAGACTTGTTCAATCTTTTGATTCCATATTCTTTGCTTTGTAATGAGCAGTGTGCTCCAATTTGGAAAAACAGCACATCGAAGAAACATTATTATTATTATCATTATCTCTGTCTCATAACCCAGGGTATTTTATTGCAAACGAATGTTCCTATTTTCGTTAGATGAATTACCCGTCTCGGGAAATGATCCATTCGCGTTATTTCGAAAGTTCAAAGCCCCTGATGTTTAAATTAAGGACTGGGGATGGTAGTATGTGTTTCTGGTCACGGGTGTCAGGCAGCAGACTGGTTAGCATATATACAACCCAGTTTGAGATGCAGCAGCAAACCTCATTTGCAGGAACACGAAACCGAGAAAATAACCTGATTATGGATAACGCTGTCCGGAACATTTCCTTCAGTAGCCATAAAGCGAAGCATTGCCTGTGGGCCCCGAAATAACTTCGATATACAAAGATAGGCATATAAACGTGCTTGCCAGTCTAGATGTAATCATATGATGCTACCATTGCGTTAATTGCTTGCTTCGTGGGTTTTTTTTGCCGCTGTAGACCGGGTCAGACTGGTGAGCGGGATCAGCTAGATCAGCGGGAAAACCGCCACGAATGCTGAAGGAAGATAAGTTGTTTGTTGGTTATTAGTTTGACTAACTTAGACAAAGTTAAATCAAGAGACAAAAGTAAGCTCTCGAACGACTTCATATAAAAATAAGAACAAAGACCTGAATCACCTACGGTAACTCTCACCTGGCATGCGAGTGAGCACAAGGTAGGCCTACATATTAGAGAGCTGCTACCGCAGTATAACGTAAAACATCCCGGTCATTCTGCCAAAAGTGCAGGTGGCAGGTTAAAGCTAAACACACATGCATGCTATGCATGTGGCTTTGCATGAAGTGACACTGTAAATTGGTGCATTGTTGTATGCTGTACACAAAACGTGCGCCAAGACGGCAGCAGTTTCACGTGGCATCAGCCATGTAACAACCAAACAGAGCTGTAAGTACATTACTTCAGTGGATATTCAGAACGCATATGCAGAAAGTTACTCATTTGAAATCACATACGAAAAGAGTTTGAGAGCAGAGAAAACGCTTCTTTTTTTAAGCGACCAGTAACTCTTTTTTTTAAAGCGATCAATAACATAAACTCCATGGAAGGTACATCCTCACAGAGTTATACAGACACAGGCAAAGTTAAATTGATGCGTGCAGTTAAAAAGAAAATCTGCCCTGAATGGTTTATCAGGGGGAGGGAGCGTGAGAATATAATTTTATGGTTTCATTTTGTGCATTATACCTAAATTAGTGTTTACGACTGACTAAAATCCGCGACACGACGCAAACGTGCTACCATACAAACCCAACTTGTGCGTGACTCCAAGTAGGTTATACCGACCCCACCACACACAAAACACATGCTTATTCTGATAAGGATCAGAGATGTGAAGGAACTTGGAAATCGTACGCGAGCGATTTCTAAGGCGGTTCTTCGCTCATCCCGTTATGCAAGTCATAGCCTAAGTCCCGTGCCACGAAGTCGCTCCGACAGCTTTAATCCTAAACAGCTGCAGGGGTTCTTTTGGGCACTGCACTGTTCCAGCGAAATGGATTAGGCGTTATAACACTTTTACTGAGCTTGTGCACTGGAACAGCAGTTTTAACGACGACTTCATTACCCGCTGGCTGATGCTACCGGATGTAGCTTGCGAAAGAATGTTGGTCAACAATTTGTTTTGCCTGTGTGTGAAAATAGAAGTTATGGAGATCTCCGCATGTGGTTAATAAAACAGGTGTTTTCGGTTGTGGGTATAAAGTTCTGAAGTCGTTACGAACTAACATTGCAAAAGACATTTACGGGTTCATACTAACAGAAATAAAAATAACCAAGCGTCAGTGTTGGTACTTCCCATAATCTGATACACCTTCGTTCAATGCTACGGTTTGTGTGACCCATATATAACCCAAATGGGTTACACCCTCGTCTAATGCCATTTTTGATGTAGCCCAAATGTGGTACATCTTCGTTTAAAGTCATGGCTGATGTAACCCAAATGGGATACACCTTCGTCTAAGGTCATGGTTGATGTAGCCCAAATGGGGTACACCTTCGTCTAAAGTCATGGCTGATGTAGGCCACATGGGGTACACCTTCGTCTAAAGTCATGGTTGATGTAGCCCACATGGGGTACACCTTCGTCTAAAGTCATGCTTGATGTAGCCCAAATGGGGTACACCTTCGTCTAATATCACTGTTGCTGTAGCCAAGATCTGAGACCTCCTCGTCACAGGTTGTAGTCAGTTTAGTATCTGGTGCCCATTTTTCAAATGTGCCGCTGCGCCTATCACTGATACAGGGTATGGATCACACAGACCATGGTCATGGTCATGGTCATGGTCTCTGCAACCTATGCCAGGTACCCCTGTGTTAAATGTCATGGTCTCTGTGACCTATGCCCGGTACTCCTGTGTTAAATGTCATGGTCTCTGCGACCTATGCCAGGTACCCCTGTGTTAAATGTCATGGTCTCTGTGACCTCTGCCCGGTACTCCTGTGTTAAATATCATGGTCTCTGTGACCTCTTCCCGGTACTCCTGTGTTAAATGTCATGGTCTCTGCGACCTATGCCTTTTATTCTTGTGTTAAAGGTCCTAGCTGGTCTCTGCGACCTATGCCAGGTACTCATTTGTTAAATGTCATGGTCTCTGTGACCTATGCCCGGTACTCCTGTGTTAAATGTCATGGTCTGTGCAACCTACGCCAGGTACCCCTTTGTTAAATGTCTTGGTTTGTGGTACTTGTATCCGGTACCACTTCGTCAAATGTTGCTGTTGGTGTAGCCTGTATTTGCTAGCCCTTCATCGTGTGTTATTGTTGGTGGTGTTCACAAGATAACCCTGGTACCTCTTCAGTCAGGGACATGTCAGTGTAGTGTAGATCTGGTGGTAGCCCTTCGTCGAATGTCATAGCTGGTGTAGCCTATATCTGTTGCCCCTGCATCAGTCAAACCTAGCACCAAATGTCATAGTTGGTGTAGCCTATAATTATCTGGTGCCCCTGTGTCAACCATACCTAGCTAGCACCGAATGTAAGCATTACACGGACAGTTCGAAAAATTTGGCAAGGCCCAGGACAAGTCTCTCTCTCTCTCTCTCTCTCTCTCTCTCTCTCTCTCTCTCTCTCTCTCTCTCTCTCTCTCTCTCTCTCTCTCAGTTGGTGTAGCCTATATCTGGTACCCCTGTGTCAGTCACACCTACCTAGCACCGAATGTAACAGGTGGTGTACCCTATATCTGGTACCCCTGTGTCAGTCACACCTACCTAGCTAGCACCGAATGTCACAGCTGGTGTACCCTTATCTGGTACCCCTGTGTCAGTCACACCTACCTACCTAGCACCGAATGTCACAGTTGGTATAGCCTGTAATTATCTGTTGCCCCTGTGTCAATCACACCTAGCACCGAATGGCCTTGCAAAGATCCTGCTACGCACGGTATGGAGTTGTGTTGGCAGATTCTTCTGGAGTCTCGAGTAGCATGTGATGTATGGGAACATTCCTTCAGTAGCTGTATAGTGGAGGTGAGCTGCTGTCGACATTCGGCCCCCTCCCCCACCCCCACCCCACCTCCACCACCCTCCTCCCCAGCGGCTTTAACAGGTACAGCCACGCCTCGGCCACTTTCCTCCCGGACAGCTTACGCTGATGGCCGTTTAAAAGTAAGCATAACACGGAAAGTTCGGAAATTTCGGCTAGGCCCAGGACAACTCTCTCTCTCTCTCTCTCTTTCTCTCTCTCTCTCTCTCTCTCTCTCTCTCTCTCTCTCTCTCTCTCTCTCTCTCTCTCTCTCTGCGTTATTGTACTTTCTTTCACTTTCCTTGTAGTCATTATCTTTTAAGTTATATATACACCATATATACATATTTATTTTTTATTTTTTATAACAACTTCTTCTTCTATAACATCCCTAGTATCACTGTGTTTGTTAGTAGTGTATTACGCAAAGGACTTGGGAAATCTGAGTTTGTTGCATACGATGACTTCAAAGAAGCACTGACGTTGTCTCCCCTCCGACCCATATCCACTCTCGCTCTATCTCTGTGATGGTTGAAGGTTGATGATGATGACGACGACAACGACGACGACGATGATGACAACGACGACGATGACGACGACGATGATGATGACGATGATGGCGGCGGCGGCGGCGATGATGATGATGATGATGATGATGATGATGATGATGGTGGTGGTGGTGGTGGTGGTGGTGGTGGTGGTGGTGGTGGTGGTGGTGATGGTGATGGTGACGGCGACGACGACGACGATGACGACGACGACGATGACGACAACGACTATGATGATGATGACATTCAAAGTACCTCTTTTCTTAGAACACGACCAAAGCCCCGTCGGGCAGGACTGAAGCTCAAACTCCAAGCACTGGTTTACGACATCCTTCCTTCAACCACTGCCGTATTTAGTTACGCCATAGGGTCCAGAAAACTGTCAGCTAACGAGCAGTTTTTGATTGGTGCTCAAACAGTAGTAAGTTTGTTACAAACAACTCAGATTATATCAGACGTTTGTTTTATAACTGACCATGTTGCTTACGCCAGCTCAAATAAAACCAAAATCATTTGAATCGAGACGGACGCTTTTTTTTTTACCCGGGGTGGATGCACCTTGTGTTTACGTGCATGCTTGGGCGCGAGGTTGCTTCTACAGTCATTTTACTTTATTACTACCTGAATCGTTTCGGAGGGCGCTGGCCGTGTCGGTGGACAGCTGCGCGGAGATAAAGAGTGCCCTTCAGTGGCGTAACCAAATCTGGCAGAGTTTGGAGGAAGGTGCCGGAAAGCGATGCTCGGAGTGTGACTGAAGCTTTGACGTCTGCTGCTACTGGGTGCTCACAAATACGGTAACCACGTTTCTTTCCTTCTGTATATAATGCCGGCACAGACAAATGAGAACACAACCTGAAACAGAACAAGGCCCAGATTGCCTGTGCGGAGTCAACAAACAAGGGAGTTAATTAGCGCCCGAAACACAACACGATCATAACAACAAACACCCGAGTTGCCTGCCGTAGTTCTCAACTGCATGCGATTAAATACGAGGTATATAAACACTACAAGAGGTACATCCTCAACATAGTTCAGGAGCTGTGTGAGAGTCGAGGTGGCCGTCCTGAGCTGTCCGTCCTAACGAGCCTTCTGGTTTCCGTGGACGTAAAGAATTATTGAACCGTGCTTCGGCATTGGTCACAACTTGTCCCTAATATGTCAACTGACATCTGAGGACATTAAGCATCACTTCATCATCATCATCAACATCCTCAAATGAGATACATCATACATCAGTGGGAAAAATGAATGAGGATTTATCTAAGAAATCATTCTTTTGTGTGGCCTGTAACTGTCTGGAACTCTTTTGAGTAGTTAGTCCATAACTGTTATATTTCTTTTGATTCCATGACTTATATTTCGTTTAATTCTCGTCGTGTTAGATCAGGTTAGAATTATGCATCAAGAATGGTTGTTCTGTCGCTAATAATTAGTAACAGAATCTTTTAGCTGACAAAAGATAACATCAAATGTTCATGTTCTGGCATTTTTTCGTTCACACGGAAATAATTAGTTTATGTACATGATTGATCACGTTGCCCTAGAAACCCAGAGCGGGAAAAACGTGTAGGATTACCCTGGAAAACTCTAAATATCAACTAATTACCAGCGTTGCATTGCACGCAGCTAATCCGGCTCGTGTTAATTTCTTACCCAGCTCAAGTTTCGAACTTCTTGGGTCATGCTTTTTTTTGTTTGTTGCAGTAATGCCAGTGTATAGACACGGGGACAGGGGAAAGCTGGTCTGTTCCTGGTCTTTGCAAACCGGCTCACAACCGGAGGCAGCGACATTCAATGACAGCGCTGGGGTGTGGGTAAAGTGGGGGACTTAGCTGTCTAAACCTCTTTTGGGGGTCCAAGCTCCTTAGGCCGGCTCCCTCCACTAGTCCCCTCTAAGGCCCTCCCGTTCCCAAAATGCTGCCTAATTTTCTTTACGGCGGCCTCGGTCGTTGGCGGTTCTAGCGCCAAAGGAAACGGTGTCCAAACAAAGGTGGCTGTCAGTCCGCCCATGCGTTACTATTTACTCGACCACCTTGCGGTTCTGCCGGCAAGGTTTCCATTCAATTCGACGTAAGACGATGGCAAGGTCTTCTTGCCGCCTGTCCAGATACGATCAGTCTAGTGGACTGTGAAAGGATGAGCCTTTGGGATCAACTCTGTATTAGCGATTGTAATCTATAGCTACCAATTTCATAACGACTGACCTTTGCATGGCGGGCGTATCAGTTTGGTCTTTAATAAAACTAGCGGTGCAGTTTAACTGAGGATGGCTTTTAGGTCGATCCATAGCCTATGATTTGCTTGTGTAAGGTATTTTATATGCCGACAAAGATCCTTTTTACGTTTACGCTATGAGCATGTGAATTTGTTTTTATTTCGAAAGGCAAAAGGAACATTTTTTTGTTTGTTTTGTTTTTTCTCTCTCCAAAGAGATTGTTTTGGTGCTCGGCTATATAAAATATTCGCGTTTTCCTAAACAAAACTGCTTGTAACCCATTTTTTTCTTTTGTAGTGTATTGACAAATAAGACTATGTAAAAATAGAAATTATAGATAATGGGGCTAAGATACCTTAGGTAAGCCCCATTCATCTATACTTTCGTACGATTGCTTTCTTCTTCTTTTGCTTCTTCTTTTCTTCTTCTTCTCTCTTCTCTCTCTCTCTCTCTCTCTCTCTCTCTCTCTCTCTCTCTCTCTCTCTCTCTCTCTCTCTCTCTCTCTCTCTCTCTCTCTCTCTCTCTCTCTCTCTCTCTCTCTCTCTCTCTCTCTCCAATTTATATTATTTGCATTTCATTATTTCAGACGATGTTAATTCCGATGCTGATGACCATAGTTATAGTTGCCAGCATCATCATGATCACGATCATCACTGAATGACAAAGATGACGACGGAAACGTTAATGTCAAAAACGTCTTCGACCGGCGCTTCGGTTAGCTTTAATAGCAATAATTTGCAAGCATACAACACTTATTTGCATACATGAATACGTACAGCACACTCGATTCGTTGACAATGCTGCGCCAATCCAGACTTGCGGCATCTGCAATTCACTACATTTCTGGATCATTGGACCCTCCCTCAGTTCTTTGTCAGATTCTGGTCCTGAATGCATGCCCAAGGTCTTGCGAATTTACACACCATCGAGACAGCTCCGTTCGTCCAGTGACACCTGCATACTTGATGGTAACCTCCGTCTAAAACGAAAACCTTTCGACAAAGATCCCTTTTATATGCCGACAAAGGTCATTTTGATATGCTGACAAAGATCCTTTTTATATGCCGACAAAGGTCATTTTGATATGCCGACAAAGGTCATTTTTATATGCCAACAAAGATCCTTTTTATATGCCGACAAAGGTCATTTTTATATGCCGACAAAGATCATTTTTATATGCCGACAAAGATCATTTTTATATGCCGACAAAGGTCATTTTTATATGCCGACAAAGGTCATTTTTATATGTCGGTTCCATGATCTGATCAAACTTCCGTATGACATCAGGACTTCACAATCATAATTTTTTAGACAAAGATCATTGTTATACGTCAGTTCTGTCATCTGGATCAAACTTCTATATGACATCAAGACTTCACAATCAAAAACCTTCAGACAAAGATCATTTTTATACGTCGGTTCTGTGATCTGGATCAAACTTCCATATGACATCAAGACTTCACAATCAAAAACCTTTAGACAAAGACCATTTTTATACGTTGGTTCTGTGATCTGGTTCAAACTTCCATATGACATCAGGACTTCACAATCAAAAACGTCATTCAAGCAAACCCTAAAAAAACTAAAACTAAAAACAACATCTGTTTAGTACGCACTACTTTATTTCAAAATGTTTTCTGTCCTGTTTACCATACATGTTGTAGCATGGGTATACGATGACTTATATAATCCTTTCTGGCGAAACGTTTGAGTGCTGCTAAAGTGACTGTGGAAGCAACATCGCCGCGACGAAACACGCTCGTAAACATCGGACAGGTAAAAAAAAATATATTTCGTCTCAGTTCGAATGATTTAGGTTTTATTTGAGCTGTGAACAGTGTGAACAGTGAACGGTTATAAGAGATAAGATCCAAACACATAAAATGTTCAAAAGAACGCTATTTATTAGGACAAAACAAACCAGGCGAATTTTCGGGGTAATCTTCTTTTTTTAATTTTTTTATCAAGCTACAAAACGACACTTAAACAACAGGTAAAGGGTGAAAAGCGATGAAAAATGAGATGGAGAGCTGTCACTTATTTGTTTTTGGTTGAGCTATGTTGTTTTCGTCCTCGCGATAAAACGTCAGTCAAGACTTGAGGAGATGGTAGGTAGGTAGTGTTGCTTAATGTCCTCAGATGTCAGTTGACATAATAGGGACAAGCTGAGACCAATGCCGAAGC
>JABMCL010002305.1:47500-50000 GCA_018857735.1 Alviniconcha marisindica
ATAGACGGGATTTGGTTAAAACAGGAAAAGCTGCTAAAACAGGCATAGAGTCTGTGGTTCCGTTGGTTCAAACACTGCACTCACTGTCTCACATCTACACTGAGGCACCCACGGAGCATTTGCTTCTGTCTTGTGCCTGTACTATTTGACAAAGCACTTCATTCATTGCCCCCCAGTCATCAGGCACTCGCTTAGGTGGGTTTATCACTTCTCTCTCTCTCTCTCTCTCTCTCTCTCTTCTCTCTCTCTCTCTCTCTCTCTCTCTCTCTCTCTCTCTCTCTCTTTTTTTTCTTTCTCCATCATGTGGCGGCACCATTGGACAAAATATACTGCATTAAAATTGCCCCGAGTCAACAGTTACCCATTAAGGTGTGTGTGTTGGGGGGGGGGGGGTGCGTGTGGGGGGGGGTGGGGGTGTGTGTGTGCGTGTGCGGGGCGGCATGGGGTGAAGTGGTGGCTGTGGTTGGGGGTATATGTGTCGTGCGTGGTGCGTGCGTGTGTGTCGTGGTGGTGCGGCGTGTTGGCGTGAGTAGTGTGTGCGTTCGTGCGGTGGTGAGTGTGGTGGTGTGACGTGTGTATGGTGCGTGCGTATTGTGTGTGTGTGCGGGTGGTGGTGAGAGGGGCAGATGTGTTGGGTGTGTGTGTGTGAGAGAGAGAGAGAGAGAGAGAGAGAGAGTCGTAATACTTCGACCTGCACAAAGCAGTGGCAAAAGGCATTCTATATGCACAACGGGATAACGAAGCGAGGAAGGGGAGATGATCTCCTTTGCCACAAGATGGATGGAAGAGTTATAACGTGCAAGAAGGTCATCCATCAACAGCATTCTCTGAGATTCTCCTTCTTCCTTTCCCAGCCTTTCGTGTTAAGAAAAGAGGGAAGGGGTGGGGGGGTGGGGGGGGAGGGGTGAGGGTTGCAGACGTTTTTTGAGAAGATACATTTCAGAGAGCGAGAGAGAGAGAGGGGGGGAGGGAGAGAGAGGAGAGAGGGGGAGAGAGACACAGAGACAGAGACAGAGAGACAGACAGACAGACAGAGACAGAGATAGACAGACAGACACACACACAGAGACAGACAGACAGATTTAGACAGAGAGAGACACACAGAGAAAGAGGGAAACAGAGAGAGGCAGAGACAGAGACAACAGAGCAGAGGGACAGAGACAGACACACATGAATATATACATACAGCCATACAGCCATGCATGCATGCATGATACATAAACGCATACATATCAACAAATTTTATTCTCTGATTAAACATTGTATTATAATTTACGTGCATATTGGCCTTTCGGGTGACACTTATTCTATACATACACACAAACAAAAAAGAAAAAAGGAAAAAATGTGTGTGGGGGGTGTGTGTGTGTGTGTGTGTGTGTGTGTGTGTGGGGTGTGTGTGTGTGTGTGTGTGTGTGTGTGTGTGTGTGTGGTGTGTGTGTGTGTGTGTGTGTGTGGGGTGGGGTGTGTGTGTGTGTGTGTGTGGGGTAGTTGGGTTTGGGGTGGTGTGTGTGTGTGTGTGTGTGGGGGTGGGGTGGGGGTGGGTGTGTGTGTGTGTGTGTGTGTGTGGTGTGTGTGGGGTGTGTGTGTGTGTGTGTTGGGGGGGGGGGGGGGGGGGGAAGGGGGAAGAGAGAGAGTGGGAAGGGGAGAGAAAGCGGGGTGAGAAGGGGTTCTAAACTGGTAATAAATTTTAAAATCGGGGAAATTTGAAAAAAAAAACACTGTTAAAAACCATTTGGTACCCGAAACCAACAATCTTCCTCTTCTCTCTCTCTCCTCCTTCTCTTTTCTTCCCTTTCTCCCCCTTTTCTTTTTTTCTTTCTTTCCCCCTCTTCTCCTTCTCCCCCCTTCCCCCTCTCTCTCTCTCTCTCTCTCTCTCTCTCTTCCTTTTTTTTTTCTCAGGGCTTAACAAATTTTTAATTTTTTTCCGCTCCTGGTAAAAAGGCTTTTTGATTTTTCGAGTTTGTGTGTGTGTGTGTGTGTGTGTGTGTGTGTGTGTGTGTGTGTGTGTGTGTGTGTCTCTCTCTCTCTCTCTCTCTCTCTCTCTCTCTCTCTCTCTCTCTCTCTCTCTGTGGAATTGATGAAATATGTGGAGAGTTTCTCAAATATGCAGAAAATGTGGTTGTACCTTTTCTTACCAATTATTCAATAAGCTTTATAATGCAAGCCTTTTTCCGGCAGTTTGGAGCAAATCGGTTATTGTACCCATTTTTAAGAAAGGTGACGATGATAATCCAGACAACTATAGGGGAATCTCTTTATTTAGTATGTTAGCAAGGTTTTCCGCTATCTTGAAAAAGAGGCTATACACATGGGCTGAAAAGGGAAATAAAATTAGCAAAGAAAAGGCAGGGTTCCGTAAGGGGTATTCAACAATTGACCACATATTCACACTGGTTTCAATGGTGAAAAGGAAATTAAACAACAGACGTGGGGGGAAAGTTTATGTCGCCTTTGTTGACTATAAGAAAGCCTTTGATACGGTTGATCGGGATAAATT
>JABMCL010002305.1:55000-57500 GCA_018857735.1 Alviniconcha marisindica
TGTGTGTGTGTGTGTGTGTGTGTGTGTGTGTTTTTTGTGTTGTGTGTGTGTGTGTGTGTGTGTGTGTGTTTGTGCTTGTGTGTGTATGTGTGTGTGTGTTGTAGTGTGTGTTGTGTGTGTGTGGTGTGTCTTGTGTGTGTGCGTGGTGGTGTGTGTTTTGTGTGTGTGTGTGTGTGGGTGTGTGTGTGTGTGTGTGGTGTGTATGTTGTGTGTGCGTGTGTTGTAAGTGTGCGTGTGTGCGTGACGTGCGTGCGTGCGTAGTGCGTAGCGTCGTTGGTTGTGTGTGTTGTGTGTGTGTGGTAGTGTGTTGTGTGTGTGTGTGTGTGTGTGTATGTGTGTGATGTGTGTGTGTGTTGTGTGTGTGTGTGTGTGTTGTGTGTGTTTTGTGTGTGTGTGTTGTGTGTGTGTGTGTGTGTGTGTGTGTGTGTGTGGTGTGTGTGTGTGTGTGTGTGTGTGTGTGAGCAATGTTTCTTTTCCACGTTCACGTAAATATGGACAAACATAATCTATACATGAGCATAAACAAGTTATGCTTATGGTAAAGCTCACAAGCATGACTACTTTGTTTGCGCAATGTGCATTTTCATCACAGCATGAAAATAAGAGAAAATCAGACAAGCATCAAGAGGAGGAGAGACAGACAGACAGACAGACAGACAGACAGACAGACAGACAGACAGAGACACAGAGAGAGACACAGAGAGAGACAGAGACAGACAGACAGATAGAGACAGAGACAGAGAGACAGAAAGAGAGAGATAGACTGTGTGTGTGTGTGTGTGCGTGAGAGAGAGAGAGAGAGAGAGAGAGAGAGAGAGAGAGAGAGAGAGAGAGAGAGACTGTGTGTGTGTGCGTGAAAGAGAGAGACTGTGTGTGTGCGTGAGAGAGAGAGAGAGAGAGAGAGAGAGAGAGAGAGAGAGAGAGAGAGAGAGAGAGAGAGAGAGAGAGAGAAGAGAGTTGGGTGAAGAGAGACTGTGTGGGGCGTGAGAGAGAGAAAGCGAGAGAGAGAGAGGGGAAGAAGAAGAGAGAGAAGAGAGACTAGTGCATGCGGAGGAGAGAGAGAGAGAGCGTGAGAGAGAGAGAGAGAGAGAGAGAGAATGAATGCTCTTCTGGCAAGGGCTGGGGTTCGATATTCCATGGCTAGCGACCAGACTGGGCAATAAAATCTCGGACAGCTTGAAATATTAACGTGTTTACGATGTTTTATATATTTCGGAGCCATTGCAGGAGGGTATATTTACAGGGAGGTTGAATATGGTGTTGTCGCGTACGTATGTCTAAGATCGTTTAAATATTGTCTTAGTAGAATATCTCTCGAAGTTCAAGTTCGAGGTTGTTTTACGTCCACAGAGACCATAAAGACTATTAGGGACAGGGATCCCAGGACGTCCACCTCAGCTTTCACACAGTGTCTGTCTGTGTGTCTGTGTGTGCGTGCGTGTATACTATTAGCGTGGCTGCGTAGCTGTGTGCGTGCTCCTGTTCCCAAACGACCCAAATGAACACTTCCTTTTCTAATGTGCCAGCAGAGGCTTGTGTCGCTGTTTGTCGGTCGGTCGCGAAAGAAGGAAGCCACCATCCATCTCTCCACGTCAGTGCACGGCGTACCTACCTTTACTAATTAGTACTGAACTGATTGTACAGTCTCATTACGTCTGGGTCCGGTATCAGAAGCTGCCAGAGAAAATTCCACGTATTTCACCAGCTCTCCATCTGTTTCCCCACCAACGTTCACACGTACACTGCATGCTCCCCTCAGTCGTGTCTGCGAGTATCGAATTGCCAGGTGAGAGAGGAGGGAAGGAAAGAGATGCCAGACTTATCAGTGTGAGGCAGACTTGCTCGGGGTCAGATATGACGGGGGGCCTGCTCATTACTCACTGTAGCTGTTTGCTGTGAGTGTTACTCACTGGCCAGACCGATGCGAATTGTTGGAACACCAATGAGCATGCAGAAAACGCCGTCGTAGTCCCGGACTTCCAGAAACTGTTCCAGAAATTGTTCTTATCTGCAGCACAGACAAAAGCGGATTGCTGGAACACCAAAGAGCAGAAAACGCCGTCGTAGTCCCGGAGTTCCAGAAACTGTTCGAGAAACTGTTCTTATCTGCAGCACAGACCGATTGTTGGAACACCAAAGAGCAGAAAACGCCGTCTTAGTCCCGGAGTTCCAGAAACTGTTCTTGTCTGCAGCACAGTTCGTGTTTATCTGCTCTAGTTTGAAGAACAATATTTTGTATGAACAGAAAGCTGGAACTAGTCCTTGGAAATTCTGTGTGTCTAAAATTAGCCATCGCGTAGTAGTTGTCTGCGAGCTACCGTTGTGAAGCGCCCATGGCTCATTTGGAGATGAAGCGCTTGAGAAATGTTTATTGCTGTTATTAAAAATTGCCTGTTTGGCTTTGTATTGAAATTAGAACTTTTTTGTGTGATATTTGTCCACTTCTGCCGATCCACCCCTAGCTAGATACACAATCTTTGAGTACACGAATTAGTTGTCT
>JABMCL010002305.1:77500-82500 GCA_018857735.1 Alviniconcha marisindica
CCTGCTTCAGGATCCAGTAAACACTGACTGTTCAGCAACCACCGCTGTCCCAAAAAAGGACACTGACGCACCTCCCTGTCTACCCGCAGGGCAACTTGACCCTGACCCAAAAGTGGACACTGACGCACCTCCCTGTTTACCCACAGGGCAACACCGACCCCAAAAACGGACGTTGACGCTCCCTCCCTGTTTACCCACAGGGCAACACCGACCCAAAAACGGACACTGACGCACCTCCCTGACTACCTGTAGGGCAACACCTACCCAAAAGCGGACACTGACGCACCTCCCTGTTTTCCCGCAAGGCAACACCGACCCAAAAACGGACACTGACGCACCTCCCTGTTTACCCACGGGGCAACACCGACCCAAAAACGGACACTGACGCTCCCTCCCTGTTTACCCACAGGGCAACACCGACCCAAAAACGGACACTGACACACCTTCCTGTTTACCCGCAGGGCAATACCGAGCCAAAAATGGACACTGACGCTTCCTCCCTGTTTACCCGCAAAGCAACACCGACCCAAAAACCGACACTGACGCATCTCCCTGCTTACCCGTAGTGCAACACCGACCCAAAACCGGACACTGACGCACCTCCCTGTTTACCCACAGGGCAACACCGACCCAAAAGCGGACACTGACGCACCTCCCTGTTTACCAACAGGGCAACACCGACCCGAAAGCGGACACTGACGCACCTCCCTGTTTACCCACAGGGCAACACCGACCCAAAAGCGGACACTGACGCACCTCCCTGTCTACCCGCAAGGCAACACGCGTAACAACAGCCTTGCTTAAATTCTGACTTCCACTAAGACTCTCATCAAATATTTAACACTCGTAGCCGTGCGCCAGTCAGCGCCGAGTCATTCCCACATCCTGCTTATGTAATGATAATCGTGACAGGGTCAAGTTAATTGAAAGAGTGCTGCACTGGCTCTGAAAGCTGGGCTCTGTGAGCCGCGGTGGCGCAGCGGTAAGGCGTTAGTTAGCTACGGCTGGACTGACTGACTGACTGACTGTTCAAAGCGGACGACTGCATGACCACGGTCCGTCCTTGGTTCGATTCCTCCAGCTTCCGCTCTCCTTTTTCTTCTAATTGTATTTAGCCGAGAGCGCTTCGTCACTTTGCCCCTCACGGTTAATGAGACGTTATAAATTGGCTCTCGTTGCTGCCTATCTTAACGCAGATTAAATCATTCTCTAAGTTTCTCACTTCTCGTGTAAGCATAAAAACGTTTGGAGACAGATCGTTTTCTTACGCTGGCCCATCTGTTTGGGACAATTTGCCTCAAACAGTCCGCCACTCTGATTCTTCCTCCTCTTTTAAAGGCCGCCCCGGCTCAGCACGCACCTGTTAAATAACTATTCAGTTCTAAACTGTCCTTTTTACAGCCGTGCCTATGCCTCACGTCCGGCGACGTGTGTGTGTGTGTGTGTGTTTGTGTGTGTGTGTGTGTGTGTGTGTGTGTGTGTGTGTGTGGTGTGGTGTGTGTGTGTGTGTGTGTGTGTGTGTGTGTGTGTGGTGTGAGTGAGTGAATGTGTGTGTGTGTGTGAGTGAGTGAATGTGGGGTGTGTGTGTGTGTGTGTGTGTGTGTGTGTGTGTGTGTGTGTGTGTGTGTGTGTGTGTGTGTGTGTGCTGTGTTGTGTGTGTGTGTGTGCGTGTGTGTGTGTGTGTGTGTGTGTGTGTGTGTGTGTGTGTGTGTGTGTGTGTGTGTGTGTGTGTGTGTGTGTGTGTGTGTGTGTGTGTGTGTGTGTGTGTGTGTGTGTGTGTTCTGGTGTGATGTGTGTGTGTGTGTGTGTGTGTGTGTGTGTGTGTGTGTGTGTGTGTGTGTGGTGTTGTGTGTGTGTGTTTTGGTGTGTTGTGTGTTCGGGGGCAGGGAGGGGGGTTAGTGTTATTGTAAATCGCCCTGTGCTCCCATATTGTACGGAGTTTGGGTGCGCTCCAGAAATCCTAGTAGTAGTAGTAGTAGTAGTAGTACTACTACTACTACTACTACTACTACTACTACCATCACTACTACTACTATTCTGGTGGTGACGGAGTCCCCCACTCCACCCCACCCCATCTCGTTCCCATCTCTTGGGATGTCGGTCACCGCCTGTGGGCTACCTGTCCGGGGACAACTCGATCACAATCGGCGTTAAGCAAGTCTAAAGAAAGAACAGAAACTCGCATCCAAGCCACTGGGACCCACGCGTGTCCGTAGGCCAGCATATATAGTGAGCTGATTCTTCCTCCTCCTCCTCCTCCTCCTCCTTCTTCCTCTTGTCGTGGCACTGATCACAAGGCCTGTCCGGTTTGCTAGGCGAATAGAGCTGTACATGCTCTCCAGTTCCTGCCGAGAACCATACAGCTTGGCATGCAGGGTGAGGGGGGCGAGGGGCGAGGGGGGCGGGGGGGGGGGGGTGTCCCCACTGGCCATGCTGTGAGCTTTCTTCAACATCTCCTAGCAGGGACACGTCTGAGGGACGACATACCCCACGTCAAAGTCAGTGCACGTGGTGCACGACGTTTGTGAGATTTATGCATCAAATCTGGTTTCTTTGGCTTTCTTCTCTCCCCACCCCCTCCATTCCGTTTTTTTTTTTTTTTAACGAGCTCATTCTAACGGCCCACGTTGACGTCTGCCCACGTTGACGTCTGCTGACATAGTGGAGCCGGAAATGAAACAGCTTTTACGTTAATTATAGGCCACGAAATAAAAGGAAAGCTTACATAGAAGTACATTTTCGCGAAACACTAAAATGCTGTGTATTAATTCGCATCTAAACAAGACAGTTTGGACGTTGTTTTAACAAACGGCAAATTGTACTTCTAGTGAAAAAGCCCGTTTGCAATATACGCTGGGTTTTCCTGCTCGCTCGCTGTCGAGCATTTTGGAATGCGCTGATGTTGATCGCCTTTTAACAGCGCCATGTTCTCTGCTCTCGAGCAGACTCACTGCGCTCTTGTCGGTGTGATTCTGAATGAGTCAGTGACTGCAACTCACTGCGCTCTTGTCGGTGTGATTCTGAATGAGTCAGTGACTGCAACCTTTTAAACCGACCGAAGCGGTGTACTTACAGCAAAGATTATAAATACATCTTTGCTTACAGCATTGTTTGGTTGTTACGTGGCTGGTGCCACGTCAGTGAAACTGCTGCCATATCGGCGCACGTTCTGTGTACTATAAACAACCATGCACCAGTTTTAATAATAATAATAATAATAATGTACATTTATCATGCGCTCAACAACGCCCTGATCGCTCACATGATACATATTAACCTAAATATGATATTCTATACACATGTAGAGCATAGTCCTACCAAAACAATTTACATAAAGTATTATAAAAAATATATATATATAAAAATATATTTTTAAAAACAGTGCCACCTTATTCAAAGCCACACACGTAAGGGTCTGTGCATGCGTGTTTAGCTGTAACCTGCCATCCCTGCGCGCTTTTGGCAGAATGGCTGGGATCGTTTACTTGCTACTGCGGCAACACGGGAATGGAACGGATACCAAAATAATTTTCAGTTCAGTTAGGTTCTCTCAGTTGTAAAAAAGGAAAAAAAGCGCTCAAAGATCAAGAATGAAGCAATATAATATCAAACGATGAAGCCATCGCACATGTAATTAAAGCAGACAAAGCTTGACTTCATTTGAGATGACCTGGTGGAGTTTGCAACGACAGCGAGGCTTTGTCAGACGGCTTTTTGTTACATTCACACAATGATTGTATAATTATCTTCTCTGTTCTATTGTTAAGCTGGGTGAACTGGTTACGCTTAGTTTATTTTACTTCTTTGTTGAGACTTTTTTCTTCTTCTTCTTCTTCTTTGTTTACCAAGCCAAAGTAGTGTATTTTTATGTTTTCTCCGTCTCGTTTCAGTAACTCAAACCTGACGAACTGATCAATGTTTGCGTTTGATGTTGTCAAGTACCTTGTAGCAGTCCTGCTCTGCCCACTGAGAAGTGGTGTATCGATATCACTGGTAGTGTGAACGAAATATAATTATCACGTAAATACTCCATTGAAGAACAGAGCCAAAAGCGATATCTCAAAAGTCCCGTTTGGGTGAACTGATGTTTGGTCGAAACACGCAAAAGAGAAAAAAGAACGCTGATTTTAATTAGGTAATAGAAAACAATGGAAATTTTCAATGTCAGTACCTTTTTCCTTTTCTTAAACGACAGAGAGATAATTAATACACCTACGAACGATGAAAACGCAAGCAAAGGTGTCAGATATTTTCCATTTCATCATTAGTTCATTATTATTATTCCGTGCGTGTGTGTGTGTGCATTCATGTTGAATGCGTTGAATTTTGACAATATGTATTTGTAAAGAACGTGTAAGCGCTTAGGGCCTGTGCGGGTTAGGCGCTCTAAGCATTCATTATTATTATCATTATTTGTCTGTTTGTCGCTCGAAAATGTTTTGTGTTGTCTAATTAAATCAGCGGTATTTTTAACCTTGTGCATCTCTTGGTCTTGTTTCAGATCGCTAGCAGTCATCTTTCTGTGTTTCAGTTTTGTTGTTGTTGCTTTTTTGTTTGTTTTGTGTTCGTTTTTAATTTAGTTTTTCGGTGTTGTTGGTGCTGTTTTTTTTTCTTGTTGTTGGGTGTTTTTTGTTGTTGTTGTTGTTGGTGGTGGTGGTGATGGTGGTGGTGGTGGTGGTAGTGGTGGGGATTTGTTTTGTTTCGTTTTGTTTTGTTTGTTTGTTTTTGTTTTTTGCTGTTGTTGTTGGGGGGCTTTTGCTTGCTTGCTTGCTTGTTTGTTTGTTTGTTTGTGGGGTAGTTTTTGCTGTTGTTGTTGTTGTTTTTCTTTGTCGTTGTTTTTCGATTTTTAATTGTTTGGTTTTTCTACTGTTGAGGCCATTATCGTCTGTGTGTTGTTCCAGCTGCCGCTTCAGTTAAGCGTTATCAGTCGTCAGTTCCACGGCCTCATGAACTCACTGTGAACGTTTCGCGTGCTGCACGTGCCTGCCATACCGACTCCC
>JABMCL010002305.1:100000-102500 GCA_018857735.1 Alviniconcha marisindica
GATTTTCGACACTGATCTCTGCAGTAATGATTAAGTCTGAATCAACCGTTTGATGGTTCTCATCATTGTTCTCTGCAGGACGTGCAATATATAAATAAATCTGAATCGACCATTTGACGGTTCTCAACCATGATTGTTCTCTGCAGGATGCGCAATAGCATAAATAATTCTGAATCAACCTTTGGCAGTTCTGGACACTGATCTCTGCAGCACCTACAATGATATAATGATTAAATCTGTATCAACCTTTGGCGGTTCTCGACACTGATCTCTGCAGGACGTACAATGATATAATGATTAAATCTTAATCACCCGTTTGACGATTTTCGACACTGATCTCTGCAGTACGTGCAATAATATAATGATTAAGTCTGAATCAACCGTTTGGTGGTTCTCAGCATTGTTCTCTGCAGTACGTGCAATATATAAATAAATTTGAATCAACCGTTTGACGGTTCTCAACCGTGATTGTTCACTGCAGGATGCGCAATAGCATAAATAATTCTGAATCAACCTTTGGCGGTTCTGGACACTGATCTCTGCAGGACGTACAATGATATAATGATTAAATCTGAATCAACCTTTGGCGGTTCTGGACACTGATCTCTGCAGGACGTACAATGATATAATGATTAAATCTGACTGGACACTGAACTCTGCAGTACGTGCAATAATACAAATAATTCTGAATCACCCGTTTGACGATTTTCGACAGTGAATTCTGCAATACGTGCAATACTATAATGTTTAAATCTGAATCAACCGTTTGGCGGTTCTCAACATTGTTCTCTGCAGGACGTGCAATATATAAATAAATCTGAATCAACCGTTTGGCGGTTCTCAACATTGTTCTCTGCAGGACGTGCAATATATAAATAAATCTGAATCAACCGTTTGGCGGTTCTCAACACTGAACTCTCACGCACTGAACTTTTTCCAGAGATATGCTAGGCCCGTGCCAGTTCCCAGACATCAGAAATGCCGAAGAGTCGATCAACAACACCCGAAATAATCAACAACTCACGCTGTGTTGGGGAATAAGAGGGGATGGGGAGGGAGGGGGAGGGGGGGGGTTGTCAGTCAAGGTTGCTTCACTTTGTCAGAATCAAGTTTCCGTGCAAGTGAACATTACAAAAAATCTCTCTCGGCCACACAGACTTTGTGCACGTGCGCAAGTAATGCTGGCTGCCAGACAGTGTGTTTTTTCAATTACTTCGCTGCCACAGTGACAGAAACAAAACGCCAGACATCGTTGATGAATACCCTGGATGACAGACAGAACTGCCCGTTGAAGAACTGTGTGGGTTTTATTGGACTTCCGAAGACAGAGCTGATGTATGCGACAGGATGAAGATTAGCTCCGATTTACGTGCATCGAGTATCAAAAATCGTGTTCAAATCAAAACGGCATTTCTGTAAGATTGTGGAGCTGTTCTTCCTCTGAATTCCATTGGGTAACTTTGTATGAGAAAGAAAGGGGTGGAGGAGTGGGGGGGGGGGGGGGGTCTTAGTACTGGCCGAGGCGGTCAGGTTCTTTCATCGATAACATAAGGCAGCCATAACTGTTGCTAAAATTAGAAAGTAAAAGCTGTGCAGTCCAGGGCTGTAGTTACAATCAGAGAGAAATAATGTGCTTTTGTTTTGTTTCTTTCTTTCTTTCTTTCTTTCTTTCGTTGTTTGTTTGTTGTTTGTTTGGTGTTGTTTAGTTGGTTGGTTGGTTGGTTGTTGTTATTGTTTTCAATGTAATGCTTCGATCACAAGCTTCTGCTTAGGAATAAGTGTTCATATGGGCCTGTCGACTTCAAAAGATGCCAGACAATGCCGACCGACCCAAAGATACAATGGTCAGCGGCACTGCAAATTTATCATCCACGGAAAACATATATGTCTGTTCTTTTCATTTCTGCGAGAAACAACCGAAAGAGGAAACTAACATGCCTACTGAAACACCTCTGTTTGATGTGTCCAACGTTTCGCACGTGACGCCACCACTAACTGTCAAAAATGACCAAGGCAACCAACATAATAATGGTCCCCACCAGGATCAGATTTTTGATAACCCCTCTGCTCTCTGCTTGGCATTGTGGGCCAAAAATTGGATTTCGGTTCCGGGGGGAAGGGGGGGGGGGCATTGATGCACCCAATAGGTTCTTTGTGAAGGGAGTAGGACTTGCTCTCTCCTTATTTTTTTATTATTTTTTATAGTTTTTTTTTGTTTGTTTGTTTGTTGTTGTTGTTTTTCTCTGTTTTTCTCTCTCTCTCTCTTTTTTTTTTTTTTTTTTTTTTTTTTTCTTCTTCTTTTTTTTTCTGTCAGATTTACTCTGTTTAAGGTCTTCCAGATCTAAATATAACGCCTCAACAATTAACTACTTGTTTGTTTTTCTCTACACTTCGACCTAAAATGACAAACACCAACGAAAGAATTACTGACAGCACATAATACGGGATCTAAACAGAATAGGGAAGCAAAGCAACAATACTCGATGGAAGGGACACGAAA
>JABMCL010003342.1:10000-12500 GCA_018857735.1 Alviniconcha marisindica
AGAGAGGGGAGAGAGAGGGGAAAAAATAAAAAAGAAAAAAAAATTTTTTGGGCCCCTGAACGGGGGTAAAGTTTAAGCATGTATGTTTTTTTACACCCAAAAGCCCCGCCCCCAAAACAAGGGAAAGGGGAAGGGAAGGGAAAGGGGGGGGGGGGGGGGGGGGGGTGGGGGGTTTTTTGGTTTTAGGTTGTTTTTTTTTCAGCCGTTCCCCCCATTTTTCCCCCTTCGTGCACACCCCCGCATCCACAAAAACCCGCCCCCGGCATTGCGGCACGTTAAAGACTCCATGGTGTCCACCTTAGGCATAGCGACCCCCGAGGGGGCGGCATGGAAACACCAAGGTGGTTTGGTTTCTAAAATAGCCCAGGGGGAATCATAAAAGATGATGACGTGGCCACTACTCCTAATTCCCACCCATTCTTTTTAAAGGGGGTTTTAAAAAAAGGCTGTGTTATGACCCAAACCCCGTCATAATTATTACTACCATGTACGACCAGTTGCTAGGGGAAAACCCAAGACCGGGGTGCCGTCGGCGACTGATCGCGTAATGTAGGTTGCAAAAGGCTCTTTTTCACGGACGGTGATGCTGCATCTTCCGTCCCAGCTCCGACAGAGTAATAAAAAACTCATGGTCATTCGTTTTCGTTGGGCGATTCAGCCCAAGCTTGTTTTCTTTGGGTTTGAACCGCGAAATCGCCCAGAACGCGGCCCTTCCCGATTTTTTTTGCTTTCTTCACGCTGTGTATAACAGTGGAATTGAACCCAAATCGCGAAGGGAGTACAAATGCCAATATTTTTGCAGTTGCAAAAATTACCATGGAAAGGGGGTGGAGGGTGGGAAAAAAAGGGGGGTCTTTGCGTCGTTTTTTTTGCTGACCAGAAACCCGAGTTCGTAAAAAATGCGTTTTGGGGGATCCTATAGCACGGCAACAAGTTATTTCTTTTCCAGACACATTATACTACGGGCCTCCAAAAAAGCCTTTAAATTTGGGAGTGTAAAATTCGCAAAATTTACTGTCACCGGCCCTTCCCCTTGTGAAGAAATACGCACCGGAAATAAAAGCGGGCCCAAGGGGGCTTTAAACGATGCCGGGAAAAGTCAAGGGAGTTTTAAAAACCCCGCCTGAACCGCCCAAAAATTATTTGCCCTCATCGTTGTCATCTGGGGGGTTTTTTGACAGGGTCCAAAATGGGCCGGGGGCTCACTTTTCCTGTTTTTTTTCTTCCATTTTCTCTCTCTCTCTCCCCTCTCCCCTCTCTCTCTCTCTCTTTTCTCTCTCTCTCTCTTTCAGAATTTTTTTCTTTTCCCCCTCTCCCCTCTCTCTCCCCTCATTTTTTCCCCTTTTTTTCGCTTTCCGTTCACGGAAACTGAAATCATGGCCGGTGGGGGCATTTTAAAAGGTGGTTGGGGCCGGGGGTCTGGGGACGTGATTGGAAGCTTCACGCCCCCCCCCCCTCCCCCCCCCCCCCCCCCCCCCCCCCCCACGCCCCGGGAAACCCTTTTTTACGTAGTGTTTTCCCGGTCAACGCCTTTTTAAAGCCCTTTTAATTATAATCCGACCCTTTGTCCCGTGGGCCCGAACTTAGTCCACAGTTAGTATGGCTATTGCGAGGTAATCTGGACTGTAATATGGGACTGACCAGGAGATGCGATATTAATAACTCGTTGGTCACTGCCAGCCTCTACCCCTGCAGTTCATGATTCAGTTCTGGATCTTTCTGGGCTTTGAGTCAGCAGCCGACATACACTGACTGACCGGGCGGCGACGCGCGGAACTGTCTAATCCAGAGGTGGTCAGTCTGGAAGGTGTGTCAGAGGCGCAGGTTAGGGTTAACACCTGACGACACTGACCGGTCTGATGGCATAATGTCTGCTCGAAAGTCGTCGCTACGCTCCCTCTCTCTCTCTGACTCTGTCTGTCTGTCTGTCTCTCTGTCTCTGTCTCTTCTCCTCTTTTCTGTTCTCTTTCTGTCTCTGTTCTGTCTCTCTCTCTCTCTCTCTCTCTCTCTCTCTCTCTCTCCTTCTCTCTCTCCCCTTCTCTTCTTCCTTCTTCCCCTTCTGTCCTTGTCGTCTGTCTGTCTGTCTGTCTGTCTGTCTGTCTGCCCGTCTGTCTGTCTTGTCTCTCTCTCTCTCTCTCTCTCTCTCTCTCTCTCTCTCTCTCTCTCTCTCTCTCTCCTATCCCCCACCCCACCCTCTCTTCTCTCTCTTCCTCTTCCCTTCTCTCATCTGGGCGTAAAACAAGTACTATTCCACTATTCTCCCCCTTCTCCTTACACCATCTTCCCTCCCCTCCATCTCGCACCTCTCTCTTCCGCCCTTTGTGGCGGGTCTGGTCTTGTAATGATGACTTTCAAGCAGGGAGCGGCGTGGAGTGGGGAGGTAGAGTACTTTGTCTGACGAAATGGTGATGTCAATTGCCGTGTCACTGGTTGGGGGACGACGGTTCTGGGAGCTTCTGGAAAAAGAGTTGAAAATAGCTATACGGTTACTTACTGCGTG
>JABMCL010003342.1:25000-27500 GCA_018857735.1 Alviniconcha marisindica
TGTGGACGTTAAGCACCGTGTCTACTTACTTACCCTCGGCTCGCCCGTCCCTAATAAGCCTTATGGTTTCTGTGGACGTTAAGCACCATGTTTACTTACTTACCCTCGGCTCTGTCAGTCCCTAATAAGCCTTATGGTTTCTGTGGACGTTAAGCACCATGTTTACTTACTTACCCTCGGCTCTTCAGTCCCTAATAAGCCTTATGGTTTCTGTGGACGTTAAGCACCATGTTTACTTACTTACCCTCGGCTCTGTCAGTCCCTAATAAGCCTTATGGTTTCTGTGGACGTTAAGCACCGTGTTTACTTACTTACCCGCTCTGTCCCTAATAAGCCTTATGGTTTCTGTGGACGTTAAGCACCGTGTTTACTTACTTACCCTCGGCTCTGCCGTCCCTAATAAGCCTTATGGTTTCTGTGGACGTTAAGCACCGTGTCTACTTACTTACCTCGGCTGCCGTCCTAAGCCTTATGTTTCTGTGGACGTTAAGCACTGTCTACTTACACTCGGCTCTGCCCGTCCCTAATAAGCCTTATGGTTTCTGTGGACGTTAAGCACCGTGTTTACTTACTTACCCTCGGCTCTGTCAGTTTTTAATGAAAATTATACCAGGCATTAACTGAGTGTGCGCATGCGTCAAGACGTCTGTTGAGGATAACTTTCTAAGGGAGGGTTGGTTGGGGATGTGTGAACCTAATGGTTTTTGTTTAATTTGAGAGTTTTTACGTTTTGGTTTGACAGAGAAAGCATTATTCCAGGTAATTTTGGGTTTGCTAGGTATTAGCATTAGATCATTCCTATTAGTGTATGCAGATTGAGAGAAAGGGGGCGTATGTCTAAGAGTGTGTATGTGCGTGTGTTTCATGACTTAGAATTATTGAGATACGTTCTTCGTTGTGCGATCGAGCGACAGCTTTAATTTCCCGCTGGGATGAATAAAGTATATTGTTATTGTTATTGTTCTAGGCATCTGGGTCCGCGCCAGTCCCTTCATATCAGAGACAAGCTGGCGTTGAACAAGTCTAACGCACAATAATTAACGTGGGCCACTTTGCTTGAGTGGCCAAAGTCCAGTGAAACTGGCACGAACTGTTTGGGGCAAAGTTCAGTGAAATTGGCACAAACTGCTCGGGCCAAAGTCCAGTGACACTTGCACAAACTGTTCAGGCCAAAGTCCGGCGGTGAAACTGCCACAAACTGTTTGGGTCAAAGTTCAGTGAAACTGACACAAACTGTTAAGCTCGAACTGTTTAGGCCAAAGTCCAGTGAAGCATGCACAAACTGTTTGGGCCAAAGTTCAGTGAAATTGGCTCGAACTGTTTAGGCCAAAGTTCAGTGAAACTGGCACAAACTGTTTGGGCCAAAGTTCAGTGAAATTGGCTCGAACTGTTTAGGCCAAAGTTCAGTGAAACTGGCACAAACTGTTTGGGCCAAAGTTCAGTTAAATTGGCTCGAACTGTTTAGGCCTAAGTCCGGCGGTGAAACTGGCACAAAATGTTACGAGCGCTGCGAACTGCCAGCGCTGGTAATTTATTATTGGAAGGGCTGGAAGCTTTCCGTGGTGTGCGGCGATTGGATGACGCGCTGTCGTTGACAGAAATGACGGTCCGGATGAGGGAACGGTGTAGTTATTGCAGGGTGAAAGTGACTGCTGACTTAGCAAGGCTAAGTAACGAGACGTGGCTCTGATTACGTGGAGGTGTTCGGCGCCAGAAAGCTGCCTGAAATTCGCCACAGTGTGTGTGTGTGTGTGTGTGTGTGTGTGTGTGTGTGTGTGTGTGTGTGTGTGTGTGTGTGTGTGTGTGTGTGTGTTTACGTGTGTGTTTATGTGTGTGTGCGTGCGTGCGTGCGTGCGTGCGTGCGTGGTGCGTGCGTGCGTGCGTGCGTGCGTGCGTGCGTGCGTGTGTGTGTGTGTGTGTGTGGTGTGTGTGTGTGTGTGTGTGTGTGTGTGTGTGTGTGTGTGTGTGTGTGTGTGTGTGTGTGTGTGTTATAGTAGTTGTTTGTGTGTATGTGTGTGTGTGTGTGTGTGTGTGTGTGTGTGTGTGTGTGGTGTGTGTGTGTGTGTGTGTGTGTGTGTGTGTGTGTGTGTGTTTGTGTGTTATTGAGTGTATGTGTTTGTGTGTTTTTGTCTGTGTGCGTGCGTGGCTTGAAAAAAGAAAGAAAAAAAAGAGCCAAATTTTGATTGGATAACCTCGAGTTAAGCAACACAAGTCGTGTACGTTTTGATAATAATTACAACCAGCATACCAAGACGCGCAGAGCAATATAGCAAACGCGTGCTTTTTTAGCTTTTGCGTCCGTCGTGAAAAACAACATTCTATAAGACATTTATCTCAAGCGCTTAGACTAAATAACAAAGACAAACTAATCGAATCGTAGCCCCTGGCGACATCCTTGATGGCGTCAAACACTTGCATCTCATGATGGAGCAAACTGGCCCTGAACTCTGTTTCACAATCGATCACATGTCACCAAGGATTTGGACGCTTAATGACGATA
>JABMCL010003342.1:35000-37500 GCA_018857735.1 Alviniconcha marisindica
TCCTGCTTGCTTTACTGGTAGTGAATGAGACGCGGTCAGGTCAATGCGCACGTTCACTTTCACGTGCCCGCGCTTCGATGAACGACAATGGAAACCGCACAGAAATATAGGATTAGTTTTAATATGATTTATGTTCGTGGCTGCACCGAGTAGGTGGAGGTGGGCGATGTCGTGAATGTTTACGGTCAGTACTAACACTAGACGTTCGCACTTCTTCTTTCAAGGTGCTTTACGTCCACAGAAACCATACGGCTTGTTAGGGACGGGCGAAAGGAGGTGTTGGTTGGTTGAGTGGTGCTTTACGTCCACAGAAACCATAAGGCTTGTTAGGGACGGGCGAAAGGAGGTGTTGGTTGGTTGAGTGTTGCTTTACGTCCACAGAAACGATAGGTTTATTAGGGATGGGAGCCAGTGACGTCCACCTCGACTTTCACACAGCTCCTGAGCTCTGAAAGGAGGTGGGGGAAGAGGGAGATTATATACCTATCGCTACGCCGTCACCACCAGAATGACTCCTGCATTAAGACGGGCAGCGATGAGAGACATTTTAATGTTTCATTAATTGTGAGGGACAAAGCCACAAGACTGTCCACAAACTACAACCTTTTTGAAGAGGAGGTAGAGCCGAAGCAGAATCGGGCTGAAATCTGCTTACCAGCCTAACGGTTCACCGCCAGGCCTGACCGGCTCGCACTATACCACATGACATGATTAGCGGGGATAGCTCTTGAGATAGCAGTTGCGTAGTACACTGGCTGACACTGCCTTAATTAACATTCTGTTGTTCTGGCGGCGGTCCACGGCATCCGTTGGTCTTCCGGGTTGGCGCCTGTCTCCAGTCTTCACTCTTCTTCTTCCCCTTCCACCTTTGTCCCCGTCCCTAATAGGCCACCTCGCCTCTGTTGACGTTAAGCAAAATTATCCCGGGGATAGCTCATCAGAGCTCAGGAGCTGTGTGAAAGTCGAGGTGGCCGTTCTGGGCTCCAGTCCCTAACAAGCCTACGGTTTCGTTGGACGTAAAGCAACACTTCAACCAACCAACGGGGATAGCTTAGTGGCTAGAGCACCGGACCCGTGATCGAAAGGTCTCGGGTTCGAGGGAGCAGCGGGAGAATTTTCTTCTTCAGGGTCAACTTTCTGAGGTTTATTTATCGGTATCCGTTCCATCCCCCGTGTTACCTCAGTAGCACGTAAATGATCTCGGTCATTCTGCCCAAAGTGCAGGTGGCATGTCACAGCTAAGCACACATGCATCCTACGTATGTGGCTTTGAATAAAAGTGACTGTATACTGGTGCGTGGTTGTATGGTGTACACACTCGTTCACCGAGACGGCATCAGCCCGGTTTCACTGACGTGGCACTAGCCATATGTGAACACCTAAACAACTCTGTACCACTTCGGTGTTTTTTTCAAATCCCGCCGTGTCAGTAAAGCTACAGCCACTCATTCACACTTTGTGAACATTTTGCCTTTGATAGTTTTCTCATCTAACGTTGAAAATGTCGGAGAACGTTGTCTTTAAGCGTAGTGCGGTTTGTGTGTGTGTGTGTGTGTGTGTGTGTGTGTGGTGTGTGTGTGTGTGTGTGTGTGTGTGTGTGTGTGTGTGTGTGTGTGTGTGTGTGTGTGTGTGTGTGTGTGTGTTGTAGGACTGTACTCTACATGTGTATAGAATAATTATATTTAGGTTTATATGTAATGGAGTGGAGTGGTAGAAGGACAGAGACCCAGGCAGCGGAGTCAGTCAAAATGGAGACCACAGCAGGCGGACGGCAGCAATCAGGCTTTATCTGCTCAGCAGCAGACAACTTTTCAGCACACACAAAATCCTCACGCGCACGCTAGATAAGAGGAACTGCGCGGGCCGCAAGGAACACACGCTATCGCTACAATGAAATCGGCCCTCTGGACCACAAAATGGCTGACTATTGTGTTTCCTTGGCCCGCACAAATACGTTTCCTCAATAATAACTAAATAATTAAAACATGAAAAAATCAAATAAAAGCTACAATTACAACCTTTTAAACCGTATAAACAAAATGTACACACTGACTTATTTATTTACAACAAGAGTGGGAAGCGTGGCTTGCACCTGTCTATAAACAACTAAATCAAACTAACACAATGTACAAAATATAACTGTCACTAAAACTTACATCAGAATAAAGAACACGCCCCCACGGTTAAAACGGTACATAACAATTACAATACAACGCTCTGTAAGAGAAGCAAGACACACTCAAAGACTACACTAAAACAATCGGTGCGAACTTTCGCCTGGGGCGCGTTTTTTTAGTCCAACAGCGCTGATAGTGATACCAAGTAGTCTATGAATATAACTTAGCTTCTACAGTACACAATACTTTTTAAATTTTAACCCAAAATAAACACTAAACATGAAGTCACTAAGCAAAATACTATACGACAAAGCATTGAGCGACACAGAATTACTTTAATCGAGTCAAAACAACGATTCACTACTATTCACAGTACTAAACAG
>JABMCL010003342.1:42500-45000 GCA_018857735.1 Alviniconcha marisindica
TGTGTGTGTGTGTGTGTGTGTGTGTGTGTGTTGTGTGTGTGTGTGTGTGTGCACGCGCGCGCGCGCGGTGTGCATGTGTGTGTGTGTGTGTGTATGTGTCTCTGCGTGCGTGTGTTGTGCGTACTTGCTGCTTGCGTGCGTGCGTGCGTGCGTGTGCGTGCGTGTGTGTGTGTGGTGTGCTGGGTGTGGTGTGATTGTGTGGTACGTGCGTGCGTTGTGCTGGTGTGGCGTGCTGTGTGTGCGTGCTGCGTGTGTGTGTGTGTGGTGTGGTGTTGTGTGTGTGGTGTGTGTGTGGTGGTTGTGTGTGGTCGTGTGTGTGTGTTGTGTGTGTGTGTGTGTTTTGTTGTTTGTGTATGTGTGTGTGCGTGTGTGTATGAGTGTGTGTGTGTGCGTGTGTACGTGTGTGTGTGCGTGCGTGCGTGCGCGTGCGTGTGTGCGTGTTTGTATGTGTGTGCGTGCGTGCGTGCTGTTGCTGAACTGTCATCCCACGCGCCTCTAGCTGCTGAAGAAACTAGCGCACGTCTAAAACCGATGTCAGAAATGGACGGCAGTGTCAGGAACTGTTATTACATCCACACCGAGGAGACCTGCAGCATGCTGCCAGTTTGAAGGTCGATAAGTGCCCCCCCCCTCCCCCCCACCCCCATCTCTCTCTCTGTCCTCTCTCTCTCTCTCTCTCTCTCTCTCTCTCTCTCTCTCTCTCTCTCTCTCTCTCTCTCTCTCTCTCTCTCTCTCTCTCTCTCTCTCGTGCACGTGTGCATGCTTGCGGACGTGCGTGCGTGCGTGAGTGAGTGCGTGAGTGCGTGCGCGTGTGTGTGTGTGTGTGGTGTGTGTGTGTGTGTGTGTGTGTGTTGTAGTGTGTTGTGTGTGTGTTTGTGTGCGTTGTTGTGTGGTGTGTGTGTGGTGTGTGTGTGTGTGTGTGTGTGTGTGGTGTGTGTGTGTGTGTGTTGTGTGTGTGTGTGTTGTGTGTGTGTGTGTGGTGTGTCTCTCTCTCTCTCTCTCTCTCTCCTCTCTCTCTCTCCTCTCTCTCTCTCTCTCTCTCTCTTCTCTCTCTCCCCTCTCTCTCTCTCTGCGTGCCCGAAAAAGAAAAACAAAACCCCGGAGTCCCATAAGGGTTTTTTGCCCTTCCCAAATTAAAACTCTGTTTGTAACCCTCTGGGTTTCAATAACCCGGGGCGGGGCTTCTTTTCCCCATTTTATATAAATGTACTAATAAAAAATTCCGGGGGGGGGGTTTTTTGTTTTTTTTTTTTGTGTTTTGTGTTGTTTTTTTTTTTTGTTGTGTGTTTTGTGTTGTGTTGTTTGTTGGGTTTTTTTGTGTTTTTTTTTTTTTTGGGGTGTTTGTTGTTGTTTGTTTTTTGTTTGTTGTTGTTTTGTTTGTTGTGTTGTTTTTGGGGTGTGTGTGTGTGTGTTTGTTTGTGTTTGTGTGTTGTTTGTGTTTTTGTTTTTTGTGGGGTTTGGGGTTTTTTTTTGTGTGTGGTGGTGTGGCGGGGGTGGCTGTGCGTTCGTGTTTCGTTGCTGTGTGTGTGTGTGTTGTTGGTGTGTTGCTTTTTTCCTGGGATTCTCCCGTCCTTGCTCTCATGTTCTGTTTTTCATGATATTTTAAAAAAATCCACGGGGGTTTTTATTCAAACATCTTTCCTCCTTCCCCAATGACCTTTTGACATGTCGGGAAATGGCATGCATCTAATGACATCATTGCCTTCCCTTTTAGTTCCACATGCGTGGGGGACAGTTGAAAGAGCCGGGGTTAATGGAACGAGTATTGGGAAATACCCCCGACCGGAGGAACAGTAAAAAAAATTTTCCCCCCCCCCCCCCCCCCCCCCCCCTCCCCCCTTCCCCCTCTCCCGGGGCCCCTTTAAATTTCCCTTTAAAGAAAAGGAGGGCGAAATCAAAAAAGGAGAGAAAGAAAAAGAGAAGTTTTGGGGTGTGTGTTTGTGTTTTGTGTGTGTGGGGTGTGTGTGTGTGTGTGTGTGTGTGTGTGTTGGTTTTGTTTTGTTTTGTGTGTGTGTGTGGTTTTGTGTGTGTGTGTGTGTGTGTGTGTGTGTGTGTGCGACTGTCAGTGTGTGTGTGGGGGGGGGTTTATGGCGCATGTTTTTGCATGGGGGTTTCGGGGCATTGTCTGTCTCTTTTGGGTCCGTTGTCTTTGTCTGCCCGTCCGTCTTCTTCTTCTTTTCCCCCTTTCTTCCTCTCTCTTCTTCTTCTCTCTCTTCTCTCTCTCTTCCTCTCTTCTCTCTCTCTCTTCCCTCTCTCCTTTTTTTTTTTATCATCGTCCCTTCCTCCCCTCTGTTACGATATTAATAAAAAAAATTTAAAAACGAGAAACAACGGGCAGTGAACATCAGGTGCGTTTGAAATACTTCCGGGGTGACGCTGCTGGGTCGCCCCTGATTTGAATTTACGGGAAAAAACGCACGTCAATCCTGCTTTTCTTTTTGGTAGGTCAAAAAAGCACAGTAACCTTAACGTAAATTTAAAAGTTGGAAGACAAACACCC
>JABMCL010003342.1:55000-62500 GCA_018857735.1 Alviniconcha marisindica
AGCTCAGGGCGTTGATGAGCGCATGATAAATGTACATTATTATTATTATTAAGAAAGGCAGACTTTCTGGCAATACCCGGGTGAAGCGGGATATATATATATAGAGAGAGAGAGAGAGAGAGAGAGAGAGAGAGAGAGAGAGAGAGAGAGAGAGAGAGAGAGAGAGAGAGAGAGAGAGAGAGAGAGACAGACAGACAGACAGACAGACAGACAGACAGACAGACAGACAGACAGACAGACAGACAGAGCTCACATCGGCACGCTTATTATAAAGCACATAATGTTGGAGATGGAACAACAGAAGGGAAAGACGAAATAGGTTTGTGATACGAACAACTCAAAATCAAGAGAACGGAAAGATTTTAATGGAAGACTTGAAAGACCCAGCAAGGAGTTAGCATGTCCAACGACTAGTCACAGCTGGTTCCAAACTCCAAGCACTGGTTTACGACATCCTTCCTCCAACGAAGAAGGTGCCGGAAAGCTATGTTCGGAGTGTGAGCTGGTTCCAGTGAGCCACACCTCTACAAGACTTTATGAGTTATGTTTCCCTGATATATATATATAATCATGGTCTTCAGACTTAGTCAACTGACCTCTCGCTTTTGGCTAAATACGCTCAACAACACGTGTGTTAATAAGAATTCGCGCTTCGAACTCTACAGACCTACGTAAGCCGGTTTGGCCTAGCGGTAAGGCGTTAGGTTGGTAAGCGGAAAGACCTCGGTTCGATACCGCTTCGGCTCTCCTTTCTCTTCAAAAAGGTTGTGGTTTGTGGACACTGTCCTGTGACTTTGTCCATCACTTCCTACTGAAACATTAAAATGGCTCTCATCGCTGCCCATCTTAATGCAGGAATCATTCTGGTGGTGACAGTTAGCGATAGTTATATAATCTCCCTCTCCCCCCACCTCCATACCGCCTTCCCCCCCTTCTCCCCGTCCCTAATAAGCCTTATGGTTTCTGTGGACGCTAAGCACCATGTTTACTTACGTACCATGCAGACGCAGTTAAAGGGGTTTGATTATAGTTTTCGAAAACAGCCCGGCTACGTGCGTTGTTGGCATGACAATGGTGCTTAGACAGCCGGCGGTGACGCTGGTCTAAGGTGTGTTTTTACGCAGGCGTTGACTGGCTTAAAGCTCATCTGTCAGTCAGAGGGCAGCGAGAGGTCAGTTACCACCCAACTGGACGTAAAACACAAGTTATTGCCTCCCAGAAGGTCAACATGGCTGTATCAGGGAACAGACGCGTGTTAGCAAACAATCTCCTTGCATGACCGCACGAAATAACTTGCTTATTAGGAAGATACATCATATGTTAATATATCCACGGCGAATTCGTGGCCTTCGATGTTGCTGTTCGTGAAAGACGTTTGACAGAATGTCACTGTCGGAGTTTGACCTTAATTTGTGTCCATTTCCTGTAAACAGACATTGTATGTGGCCAGTGATAAGTAAGGAGTTAGGTGATACTGGCAGGTCAAGGTGGAATATCATTATAGCATGAGAATATTGTGCCGTACATTCTTGGTTTCGTGCGCAAGGACCTAAAGTCGGAGGACGGGGTCTGGGAGAAGGGGGTGGCATGGAGCGTGGGAAGATGGAGGGGAAAGAATATTGTTACCGACTACTTCAAGATGATCTTTTGAACACAAAAAGCCTTGCTTTTTTTTTCTCTTTTTTTCTTTTTTTCTCCCTTCCCCCCCCTTTGTTTTTTTTCTCTCCTTTTTTTTTTTTCCCCCTTTCTCTCTCTCTCTTTTTTCCCTCCGTTTTTTGTTTTTTTTTTTTTTTCTTTTTTTTTGTTTGCCTTGCTTTTTTTTCTTTTTTTTTTTTTTTCCTTTTTTCTCCCCCCTTCCCCCTCCTGCCCCACTCTTATTGTTTGTTTTTCTCTCTTTTTTTGTTTTCCCGCTTCCTTTTTTGTTTTTCTCTCTTTTTTGTTTCCATTTTTGTTTGATTGTTGGTTTTTTGTTTTGTTTCTAGTTTGTTTGTTGTTGTTTTGGGGGTGGGGGGGTGGGGGGGGGAGCTTTGTTGTTGTTGCTGATTTTTTCTTTCATTCTTTTATTCATGGACTGGGGATCGGGAGGGGGAAGAGAAAGCAGGGAAGGAAGAGAGGTGTTTAAAAGTAAATCAGCCTGTTATGCAGTCTGTTGCTTTTTTTAGGCTTTAAAGGGGTGTGTTTTAGAATTGCAGCGTCCTTCAGGTCTCGTGTTTGTAGGACTTTTCACGAGACTTGTCGTTATGCGTGGATGTACGGGTAGTTAACCTCGTAACCGGCGCATTCGACGCCGTTCGATTCACCAACGCTCGTTTCCACATTATCGGCCCCCCCTTTTTGAGCCAGGTCTGAAAATTGGCTGCCCGTAAAAACGAGTGTTTCATATTTCGCGGTAACCTACTCCTGGATACACATTGTGTAAGCTCTTGGTTCACAAGCAACGATTGCACGTGCGGGTCAGATCACGTTTTGCAGTGGCCTTGACAAGATGAAATTAAACAGGAGGGTGGGGTGCAGGCCACTCATCTGAAAGAAAAGAAGAAGAAGACAAGCGGGCAATGCACGTATCAAGCAGACAGACCGGCTAATTTTTTCTGCTTTTATCCAAATGCTGCTCCACGCGCGTCATTGTTAGATAGCCATCTTTTGATGGCTTAATTAATGAGTCTTGATTTAGACCTTGCGGAGGTCGAAATCAACCTTCAGATGGAAAAGGTCGTATCGGGTCGTGACGGGATACGCTTAATATAGGCACACTGTATCGACCATCAACAAAAAGCGACTTCCAAGGTCAGGACGAAGCACACGCCGTCAGAAAGAAAGAGACCGCGCCACCGCGCCAGTCTTGAGCAGGTTGCGTGTCAGTATCGATCATCAGCAAACAGTAACTCTGTGTGTGTGTGTGTGTGTGTGTGTGTGTGTGTGTGTGTGTGTGTGTGTGTGTGTGTGTGGTCATAGAAAATTTTTTTTGTTGTGTGGGTGTGTGTGGGGGTGTGTGGGGTATCAGCAAACGTACTGCGTGTGTGTGTGTGTGGGGGTGTTGGTGTGTGGTTGTAGGTGTGTGTGTGTGTGTGTGTGTGGCATAGAAACAGTAATTTCTGTGTGTGTGTGTGTGTGTGTGTGTGTGTGTGTGTGTGGTGTGTGTGTGTGTGGGGTGTGGGATCATCAGCAAACAGAAATCGGTTGGGGTGTGTGTGTGGTGTGTGTTGGTGTTTTGTGGGTGTTTCGTTGTACAAAACTTGGGTTTGTGTGTGTGGGGTGTGGTGTGTGTGTGGTGTGTGTGTGTGTGTGTGTGTGTGTGTGTGTGGAAAAAATGTCAAATGAAAAAAATTGTCACGAAAGGAAAACCTCGAGCATTTGCCTGGTGAAAGCCTGTGGTGGTGTTATCGTCATGAAATGAAAACTGAAGCTTTATTTTACGATTAAAGTTGATCATGAAATGAAAACGGAAGCTTTATTTTCAAGTTGATCATGAAATGAAAACTGAAGCTTTATTTTGCGATTAAAGTTGAAAAGATAAGTGAAGTGGTGGTCGCGTTGTGAACCAACATTTTCCGCAAAGTGGACAGTAACGGAGCTAGCTCAGCGTTTCGGTCAGGTCTGTTGCGCTGGATCATGGAACATACGACGACGGCAGCTCCGGCAGTGGAGGCTTTTACCTTTTGCAGCCCTCGCTACCCCTTCTCTCAACCCCCACCCCCCACCTCACCCCCATCCCCTTTCCGTCCACTCCCCACTCCACCCCATCTACCCTACCCCCTTCGTCGACCCGACCAGTCGAGGCAACGTCAGTGCTGGTGTTGATGACTGCACGTGGTTCTCTCTCTCTCTCTCTCTCTCTCTCTCTCTCTCTCTCTCTCTCTCTCTCTCTCTCTCTTCTTCTGCTTCTTCCTCTTCTCTGTCTGTCGGTCTCACCGGCCAGCTTTCGTGGCAGACTCGGCGATATATTTAGTTATAGCAGAGTTTTGCCTTTCGCTGCAATCTCAGCCTTCATCGCTACGCCCCCATCCGTCGGCGGCCCGACCTAGGTCGTTGACCTCTCCCACTTCGTCGAGGGCGAGGACGTTCACCTCCACATCTTCGTTCTCTGTAGTGGGGAGGGGGGGTTTCAGGGGAGGGTGCGGGGGGGGGGGGGCGAGGGGGGGGGGGGGGAGGGGGGGGGGGGTTGTAATTTTTACCTACTGTGGGAAAACGGGCAAGTTCCCTCTGCTGAAAAAAATTCAGAGTTTTCAAAGACTCTCTCTCTCTTTTTTCTCTCCCTCTCTCTTCTCTCCTCCTCTCCTCTCTCTCTCTCTCTCTCTCTCTCTCTCTCTTTCTTCTTCTTCTTCTTCTTCTTCTTCTGTTTAAGTCTGGAGTAGGTTAGAATAAAAAGTTTTGCACGCTTCGTCTGCTGCCGAGGATTCTGTCTAATTTCTGCGTTCTCATTCTTCGGTTTAATCCTCTCTTTTCTTTCTCTTTTTTTGTTTTGTTTTTGTTTTTGTTGCCAACTCCCTTCAACCATAATATGAGGTTCAACGTGAGCAGCGCATCGAATTTCAATCTACTTATGATTTTGGAGCTTGTATTTCGCCCTGATAATTTTATGACCGTCCCGGTTCACTGGAGTTCAATCTCAAGACCATGATCGTCATTATCTGTGCGTGTGGCGTAAGTAACTTGGTGTTTTGCGCCCAGTCAACCAGTACGGTTATACCAGGGTTTGCAAAGTACGTGGCGTAAGTAACTTGGTGTTTTACGCCCAGTCAGCGGTTATACCAGGGCGAAGCATGTGGCGTAAGTAACTTGGTATTTTACGCTCAGTCAACGGTTATACCAGGGCGAAGCACGTGGCGTAAGTAACTTGGTATTTTACGCCCAGTCAACGGGTTATACCAGGGCGAAGCGCGTGGCGTTCGTACGCAGAGGGAGAATAATGACCGTTGACCGCACAGGCTCTCTGGGACTCGAGTTTCCCTCAGCGTCATTAGGACAGCAACAGCAATAATTATGTGGAGTGGCTGGAATGACTTGAGACGGGCGGCGCACTGGTAACCCAAGATGGACGGTGCTTATGCCCCCTGCCCCCTGCCCCCTGCCTGGCCGGCGCTGAAGCCCTTTACGACACTCCAAGCAAAGGCTGATGACCTAGCGTGGCCGCCGCGGCTCTTTGGGTCAAACGGAGTTTATTCACGTTCGTGTAATGTTTGTACCTTCTTGTAAGTATGGACAAACGTCGTAAGTATATGAGAATCGAAACAAGCTACGCTTATTTGTTGTAACCACTCGTAAACATAATAAACTAAATTTAGTTTGCAGCAACGGGCATTTTTATATTAAACAGCATAAAAACAAGAGAAGACCAGTCAAAAACTCAAGGTTAATGATCGAGAGAGAGAAGGGGGGGGGGGAGAGAGTGAGAGAGATTTTATGCAATTATCTGCTCAAATTTTGTTTCCTTATCTTGAGTTCCTTGTTTCTCGTTTCTTCTCTCTCTTCTTTCCTTCTGTCTGCTCTTCTCTCTCTCTCTCTCTCTCCCTCTCTCTCTCTCTCTGTTTTGTTGTTGTTGTTGTTAGTTTTAGTTTTAGAAGCTAAGACGTTACCAGTTATGGCATAGACGGACGAGGCAGGAAAGCACTCTCCAAGCCTTTCCGGAAACCTTTCTACAAATTCTGCCATAATTGTTTACGTCATTGAAAAGGCATTCTTTATCTTCGCGCATCTGTCCACCGATGCTGTCAGCGCCGTCCGTGAAAAGGTAATGGTACTAATATAAGACTGTGGCAGCAACGGCAAGTCCAAACACGCACGTAATAAATCCAGGTAACAAATCTCGATTCTAACTATTTTGGTTTTGTAATTGTGTGCGGGCGTAAGCAATGTGGGAGGCAATAAAAGAAAGGTGTGTGTGGGGGTGGGGGGGGTGGGGTGGGGGTGGGGGGGGGGGGGGGGGGGGGGTAGAGAAAAAAGAAACACCTGCTATTTATTTTTTGAGTTGTCTGATACAGAATTAATTTAATCGTTATTTGTGTGCACCAACGAAAAACTGTAGGCTTTCTCCGAGACCTACGGCGTAACCAGTCATGGCAGTGGTTGCAGGAAGGATGTCGTAAGCCAGTGCTTGGAGATTAGGACTGATCGGACAGATGTCGATGCAAGGAGCGCAGCGCTGTGTGGTGAGCGAATCTGGTCCAGCGGTAAGGCGCTATAGTCTGCTAGCTTAGCAGACGGAGGCAGTCGGTTCGAGTCCGCTTCGGCTCTCCTTTCTTCAAAGATTGTAGTTTATGCGGGCAAAGCAACCCTCACGAGTGGCCGGCTTGCTTCTCGGAAGATCTGAAGAGTTGAGGAGCTTGAGAGACATTGTCTGCGGGCGCAAAGCCAAGGACATCACACCATCGATCGCCTGGGGGAGAGACGCCTGGAAGGAGCAAGCGCTAGACGATCTTCCTTGAAAAGCGCTAGACGATCTTCCTTGAAAGGACGAGGGAGGGCCATCGTCAGTCAGACGAACAGTGGAACTGTTTCAGAGGCAACGTTGGGGAAACTTCTGAGAGACGGGGTGGAGCGCTTATGGGCTTTTCCGAGCGCGTAGATACCATCTTGAACTGAACTGAACTGTAGTTTGTGGACATGTTCTCGCGACTTTGCCCCTTACCAGTAAGTCAAACACCAACCTGGCACTGACACACCTCTGCCCATCGAGCAATGCAAAAATCACTCTGGTGGTGACAGTGTAGCGTCAGGTAGGCTAGAATTCCGCATCTCTCTCCACCTCATTCCTGGGATCTGATCGGTCCCCGCCAATGCCTCTTCCCGGACAACTCGGCGTTAAACGAGTGAAACAGAGGGCCCTGTGCTCCAAACCTGGCCGACAACCCAGGCAGCAGGAAAATGAGTGGATCTTGTCGGTACGTGCTGTACGTTCACCCCCCCCGTCCCCCCCCCCCCCCCGTCCCCCCCCCTCCCCCCCCCCACCCCCCCCACCCCCTCCACCCCCCACCCCCAACCCAGCCCTCCACCCGGCACTATCTCTATGGCAACCTATCGGAGCTAAAATTCCCCATCCCCTAGCGACTCCTCTTTCTTCAGTGGAAACGTTGAGAGGGTCAGACTGATTTACCGAGCATCAAGACTCCATCCATTGCCCGGGACAATCTAATGAAAAAGGCGACCATTTCGCCGAAGCGCAACAACAAAAAATCTGAAACAGGAATGAGTGCTAGCGTTCTAAAACAAGATGCACACGCATCAAAGGTTTAAAAGAAACAACAACAAGAGAGAAAGAGAGAGAGAGAGAGAGGGATTACTGGGATATGAAACAAGTGAACTCTTTCGTCATGAAATAGAGGGCTTGACGACATCCATCAATAGCAATTACTATAATGCGACTTTGCTTTTACGAGAGCCCGTGTGAGATTGTGTGTGTGTGTGTGTGTGTGTGTGTGTGTGTGTGTGTGTGTGTGTGTGTGTGTGTGTGTGTGTGTGTGTGTTGTGTTTGTTTGTGTGGGATGTGTTTTTGTGTGTGTG
>JABMCL010003342.1:65000-80000 GCA_018857735.1 Alviniconcha marisindica
GCAAAGCTATACAAGTTGCTAATCGAATGGTGCACACTGACATTAGCAAAGCTACATGAGTTACTTTTCCATCCTTGCTCAAATCAGCAAAGCAGTAAAAACATGGTGCTTAACGTCCACAAAAACCATAAGGCTTATTAGGGACGGGGAGAAAGGGGCAAGGGGGTATGGAGGTGGAGGGAAAGGGAGATTATATACCTATCGCTACACTGTCAACACCAGAATGACTTCTGCATTAAGGTGGGCAGCGATGGTAGCCATTTTAATGTTTCATAATTGTGAGGGACAAAGTCACAAGACAGTGTCCATAGACCACAACTTTTGAACAGAAAGGAGAGCCGAAGCGGATTCAAACTGGATCCCTCTACTTACCAGCCTAACGCCTTACCGCTAGGCCAAACCGGCCCACAAGCAAAGCTGTACGAGTTATACAACGGTTTACGTTCTCAACAACGGAGCTGCACGAACTTTAGTTGGGGCCAAACTACACAACCGGATGTATGACAATCCAGAACAGCGCAGTTCAGCACCAGGCAGTTCACCACCGGACAAACGAATTGTCCTCTAGGTTATCGTTTTTTTCGGTGGCGAATTGTCCGGTGGCGAACCGTCCGCGCGATCCGCCGTAAAACCACACCGCACGTGATGAACTATTCTTTACGTCGCCATTCCCTGTGATGTCTTCTCATAACTTCCCAGTAAAACTCACATATCAACACAGCCGACAGGTTTTTCCCTACCGCTACATTAAAACCACGTGTCGCAATCGCTCGGACGCACTGCAGAGCTGTTGTGCAAACACAGCATTTAAACCGAACAATAACCCCCAAAATGGGAAGTTTGTGTGGCGTTTGAAATCCCGAATCAGCTGTACACCTTCCGGCCAGGTGCGATTTAACACTTCATTTGCCCAGAGTGAGAATCCTGTGGGCTTAAACCTGGCCGGTAATCGTGGAGCGTATGCAAAATGCCTGATAGTTATAACTTCGCACTTATGTGACACGCACCTGGCTCACCTTGGACGGAAGCAGGCTGGTAGGAACTAGAGATGTACGCACGTCTGTGACTGCAAGCAACATGACCTCTTCTTCTTCTTCTTCTTCTTCTGTGTGGTGTCCCACTTCAGCGTTATGAAGACTGGAACTTTTTAGTGCACGCTGGGTTATTTTTCTGCTTCCATAATCGACCGAGCTCTGACATGGACTACAGGGTCTTTAACGTGCGTATGTGATCTGTAGGCCTACATTGCGCTACGTACATTGTCACCGCCAGAATGACACTGATGCACACGCATATTATACACACACGCCCACGCGTACACACACACGCGTACACACACACGCCTACACACACACACACACACACCCCCACACACACACACACACACACACACACACACACACACACACACACGGTGTGTATTAAGACGGACAGCGGTGAAAGCCATTTTGAGTGTTGCATTAGTTGTGAGGGGCAAAGTCGCAACGTCACATAAACTTTTGAAGAGAAAGGAGAGCCGAAGCGCCGGAATCGAACCGAGGTCTTTCTGAGTTGAGTGTGTTGCTTTACGCCCACAGAAACCATAAGGCCAATTAGGACGGGGAGCCCAGGACGGCCACCTCCACTTTCACACAGCTCCTGAGCTCTGGGGGTCCTTCTGCTTACCAGCCTAACTGTAACGCCTTACCGCCAAGCCAAGCCGCCGGCCTTCCAGTGATGAACCCGGATTCCCAGTTAATCGTTTAATAGTCATCCTGGATGTCACGGCCTTGCACGCGGAGTCAGTGGCGCGTGAAGCAAGCGCAATAGACTGACCGACAGACAAACATGTTTACGGCTTGTGCGCAAGTCAGTCGGACTGTTAAAGGGGGTCAAGGTTTAAGGGACCGGCTCCCGATCCAAATATTGATCCGCAAGTGGACCAAGCTTTCTTCCTCCCGCCCCCCCCCCCCCCCCCCCCATGATCTAACTATGATATATCCAAGTCAAGCTTACTTTATAGATTGTCCCTAATATGCTTTTAGCATCTGAGGACATTAAACAAAAACTCAACAACAACAAAGGGACCGGCTAGTTCTACCTCTATCTCTGTCTGCAGTACCGTTCTTTTTTCATGGCGTTTTCCGCCCACAGAAACCGTGTGGTTTATTAGGAATGCCTGAAGTCCCTTCTTGTTTCATGGTGTTTTACGTCCACAGAAACCGCTTGATTTATTAGGAATGGCCTGCAGTCCCTTCTTGTTTCATGGTGTTTTACATCCACAGAAACCGTGTGGTTTATTAGGAATGGCCTGCAGTCCCTTCTTGTTTCATGGTGTTTTACATCCACAGAAACCGTGTGGTTTATTAGGAATGGCCTGCAGTCCCTTCTTGTTTCATGGTGTTTTACATCCACAGAAACCGCTTGGTTTATTAGGAATGGCCTGCAGTCCCTTCTTGTTTCATGGTGTTTTACATCCACAGAAACCGTGTGGTTTATTAGGAATGGCCTGCAGTCCCTTCTTGTTTCATGGTGTTTTACATCCACAGAAACCGTGTGGTTTATTAGGAATGGCCTGCAGTCCCTTCTTGTTTCATGGTGTTTTACATCCACAAAAACCGTGTGGTTTATTAGGAATGGCCTGCAGTCACTTCTTGTTTCATGGTGTTTTACATCCACAGAAACCGCTTGGTTTATTAGGAATGGCCTGCAGTCCCTTCTTGTTTCATGGTGTTTTACATCCACAGAAACCGTGTGGTTTATTAGGAACGCCTGAAGTCCGGATCAAAAGTAAGTAAACATGGTGCTTAATGTCCACAGATACCTTAAGGCCTATTAGGGACGGGGAGAAGGGCGAGGGGGTATGGAGGTGGGGGAGGAGGGAGATTATATACCTGTCACAACCAGAGTAAATCCTGCATTAAGATAGGCAGCGATGAGAGCCATTTTAATGTTTTCATTCATTGTGAGGGACAAAGTCACAAGACAGTGTCCACAGACCACAACCTTTTTGAAGAGAAAGGAGAGACGAAGCGGATTCGAACCGAGGCCCTTCCGCTCAACAGCCTAACGCCTTACCGCTAGGCCAAACCGGCTCACGCAGTCCGGACCAAGGACTTACATATAGTGATACACGTATCTTCTTCTTTGAATTTGGCAGCCGTCTTCCAAATTTTGCACAAATTGCTCGGAGATTGTGCCGCACTTTTAGTGCATGCTGGGTTATTGTGATGTTTCCATAGTCCACCGAACTCGGACATGGACTACAGGATCTTTAACGTGCGTATGTGATCTTTGTATACATATATATATATATATATATATATATATTATATACTATATATATATATATATATATATATATATATATATATATATATATAATATACGTAAACATGGTGCTTAACGTCCACAGAAACCATAAGGCTTATTTTGGGACGGGGGAAGGGGGTATGGAGGTGGGGGAAGAGGGAGATTATATACCCATCGCTACACTGTCACCACCAGAATGATTCCTGCAATAAGACGGGCAGCGATGAGAGCCATTTTAATGTTTCAGTAGAAAGTGATGGACAAAGTCACAAGACAGTGTCCACAAACCACAACCGTTTTGAAGAGAAAGGAGAGCCGAAGCGGTATCGAACCGAGGTCCTTCCGCTTACCAGCCTAACGCCTTACCGCTAGGCCAAACCGGCTCACAATATATATATATGTAATGGAGTGGATGGTCAAAGGACAGGACACAGGCAGCGGAGTCAGTCAAAATGGAGACCACAGCAGGCGTACGGCAGCAGTCAGGTTTTATTTGCTCAGCAGCAGACAATTTTCTCAGCACACCCAAAATCCTCACTCGCACGCATAGATAAGAGAACGGCGCGGACCGCAAGGAACACACGCTATGGCTACAATAAAATCGGCCCTCTGGACCACAAAATGGCTGACAGTTGTGTTTCCTTGGCCCGCACAACTAAGTTTCCTCTACAATAACAAACTATTAAACATGAAAAACATCAAATGAAACTACAATTACAACCTTATAAACCGTATAAACAAAATGTACACACATGACTTATTTTATTTACAACAAGAGTGGGAAGCGTGGCTTGCATGGTTCAGGAGCTGTGTGAGAGTCGAGGTGGACGTCCTGGACTGTCCGTCCTAACGAACCTTCTGGTTTCCGTGGACGTAAAGATTTATTGCACCGTGCTTCGGCATTGGTCACAACTTGTCCCTAATATGTCAACTGACATCTGAGGACATAAAGCATCACTTCATCATCATCAGCGTGGCTTGCACCTGTCTATAAGCAGATTCGTACAACTAAATCACAACTAACACAATGCACAAAATATAACTGTCAATAAAACTTACATCAGAATAAAGTACACGCTCCCACGGTTAGAACGGTACATAACAATTACAATACAACGCTCTGTAAGAGAAGCAAGACACACTCAAAGACTAGTACTAAAACAACGGTGCGAACTTTCGCCTGGGGCGCGTTATCTTAGTCGCAGCAGCGCTGATAGTGATACCAAGTAGTCTATGAATACAACTTAGCTTCTACAGTACACAATACTTAATAGTTAATTTCAACCCAAAATAAACACTAAACATGAAGTCAGCTAAGCAAAATACTATACGACAAAGCATTGATCGACACAGAATTACTTTAATCAGTCAAAACAACGATTCACTACTATTCACTAGTACTAAACAGAGAACGCGCCATGCAGACGACGGCTATAAAAAGAATAGACTTAGCGAGGCATCGGCTACTGATTAAGCTCGATAAACGTTGGATAAACATTCTAAGATGCCAGATTATATTACACATGGCTTGGTGCATAAAAAAGGACTAGGTAAACAAAGAGTAGGTAAACAAACAAGCGGTCAAAATATCAGTCAAGGGAGTAAACAGATTTGAAAGTGGCGCGCACCAGCGGCTATCGCCGGTCGGCTGTGTGAAGGCCATGGGGCGTTACGCAACACGCAGCCGCGCTTCAAAACAAAAGCGTCGTCTGCTCCGGTTCCCGGGTTACTAACAGTACAGTAATGAAATTGCATGGATCTGATAACCGGGCGGGATTATTGTAAAAAACGTAGGGCAAAGAGCACTTGCTCACTAAATAAACGTTGGATAAACATTCTAACCGATGCCAAATTATATTACACATGGCTTGGTGCATAAAAAGGACTAGGTAAACAAAGAGTAGGTAAACAAACAAGCGGTCAAAATATTAAGGGAGTAAACAGATTTGAAAGTGGCGCGCACCAGCGGCTATCGCCGGTAGGCTGTGTGAAGGCCGTGTGGCGTTACGCTAAATGCCGTGCTTCAAAACAAAAGCGTCGTCTGCTCCGGTTCCCGGGTTACTAACAGTACAGCATGGATCTGATCACCGGGGCGGGATTATTGTAAAACGTAGGCAAAGAGCACTTGCTCACATAAATAAACGTTGGATAACATTCTAACTCGACGCCAAATTATATTACACGGCTTGGTGCATAAAAAGGACTAGGTAAACAAAGAGTAGGTAAACAAACAAGCGGTCAAAATATCGTAAGGGAGTAAACAGATTTGAAAGTGCGCGCACCAGCGGCTATCGCCGTCGGCTGTGTGAAGGTCATGGGGCGTTACGCAACACGCAGCAGCGCTTCAAAACAAAAGCGTCGTCTGCTCCGGTTCCCGGGTTACTACAGTACAGTAATGAAATTGCATGGATCTGATAACCGGGGGCGGGATTATTGTAAAAACGTACAAAGAGCACTTGCTCACATAAATAAACGTTGGATAAACATTCTAACTCGACGCCAAATTATATTACACATGGCTTGGTGCATAAAAAGGACTAGGTAAACAAAGAGTAGGTAAACAAACAAGCGGTCAAAATATCAAGGGAGTAAACAGATTTGAAAGTGGCGCGCACCAGCGGCTATCGCCGGTCGGCTGTGTGAAGGCCATGTAGTGGCGTTACGCAACACGCAGCCGCGCTTCAAAACAAAAGCGTCGTCTGCTCCTCCGTCCCTAATAAGCCTTATGGTTTCTGTGGACGTTAAGCACCATGTTTACTTACTTACTTACGGTTCCCGGGTTACTAACAGTACAGTCATGAAATTGCATGGATCTGATAACCGGGGCGGGATTATTGTAAAAACGTACAAAGAGCACTTGCTCACATATATATATATATACACACACACGGGGGACCTCAGTTTACAGTCTCATCCGACGGACTTTTGTAGAGTCTGCACAGAATCTGACTCCGGAGAAATCTCAGGGCGGGCGCAAAGCCGAGCGGGTAACAACGGTCACCCATCCATTTGGTGACCACGCTCGATCGTGCTTAACTTTGGCTTTGGAGAGCGAGTTCTCGTGCTCTGCGCCACTCTCCCTCCGACGTGTAATAGTTATGTGGATCCATGGTCCGGGCCGTGCTGAGGGGTTAGGGGAACCTGGGCCCGAGAACTGTGTGAGAAATTTGAATAAACTGCGTAACGGCGTCGTTTCAGTGATGGGCGGTTGCCTGTGCGCAGATCTTGACGTTACTGCCGTGTTGTTGGAGTTCGTGTGTGGCGCTTGCGTCATACTCCACTTCCGGGTCGGTAGGCGGGATTGAGGGAGGCAGGCCTACACTGGTGGGGGGGGGGGGGGTAACCTCGTTCTGCATCAGTGCACTCACGCACGCTCGCGCGCGCAAGTACGCACGCACACACGCACGCACGGCACGCAGCACACACGCTCATACACACACGCGCACACACACACATACACACATGCTCGCGTGCACACACACACACACACGTATACAAGGCGATGCAAGGCTACTCTAGACATACACCGTTTGACTGATGTGTCCATCTCTCTCTCTCTCTCTCTCTCTCTCTCTCTCTCTCTCTCTCTCTCTCTCTCTCTCTCTCTTACTGCCTTAGCCTGAGAGTACTCCTTGGGGATGAGGGAGTGTCGGGGCAGGGCGGTGTGGAGAGGGTTACGGGAGGGTGGAGATGGGGTGGGGAGACACAAAATAAAAGAACAGCAATGCTTTATATATATATATATATATATATATATATATATATATATATATATATATAATATAGACCTCAGAAACGCTGTTGACGAAATAAGCCTCACGTCGGGATGAGAGGCACACAGCGCTGTAGGTCTGCTGGCCGGGGACGTAGAGAACAGCGCTGTAGTCGGCCCGGCTGTGTGAATTACTCAAGCGCTTCGGGCCCATCTCGAGATGACGCGCACAACGCGTGTCCACATAAACACCGACGGATATAAAATGCCGCTGACGACAAAGGCGTGAGCATCATTTGAATTGACATCATTTGAATTGACTAGCTTCAGTAGCACGCCCTGAAGCAAACACTACAGTCAGGCTCACGCGCTTATGACTAGCAGCACGTCACAATCTCGTGGAAGCGAGACATCGATCTTGTTATCACTGTGTGTGTGTGTGTGTGTGTGGCTTTGTTCTTGTTGCCATTGTTTTGATTATGATGACAACGACTGATGAGAGAGCAGTGATGATCTTCTTCTTCTCTTCTTTCGTCCTGAGGTGACCAAATGCGATTGATGGGACGTTAAAAATCCCAAAACTAAACTGAACTTCTTCTTCTTCGTCGTTGTCTCCTCCTCCTCCTTCTTCTTCTTCTTCCCTCGTCTCCTCCTCCTCCTCATTCTCCTTCTTCTTGACTAGGCTTAAAACACCAAGTTACCTATCTCCTCCTTCTTCTTCTGCTGCTGCTTCTCGCCCTGATATAACCGCCCTGGATGAATGGGCGTAAATAAATAATTTTTAAAAAGTACTTACATCTGCTTCTTTTCCTTCCTCAACATGAGGCAGCCGGATGCCGAAGGCTAAAACCACGACGATGATTAAACGACTGCTTATTCAAATGCGGCCGACCGCCATCCCTACAGACATTGAACGGACACTAGTCACTGTCAAAGAAAGGTGTTCACATTTGTTTTTCTTCTTCTCTACCCCCCCCCCCCCCCCCACCCAACTCCCCATCCCGAATCAACACCCTCTGCTTTGCAGACCTAAATTGGATCAGCTCAAAACAAGTCCAGTCTTCTAAGTGTTGCGCCGAGCCAGGAAAAAAGGTCAGGTGGAGAGAGAGAGAGAGAGAGAGAGAGAGAGAGAGAGAGAGAGAGAGAGAGAGAGAGAGAGAGAGATGAGAGATAAGATAAAGATAAGAAATACTTTATTACACAGGGATAAAGATTTAAGCACGTGTCGGCTTTTTTACAAATCTGTCCCTGATGACAAACACAGCAACACTCAATACATCAAACAAGAATTCCATTAAATACGCGAGAAAAAACGAGAGAGAGACAGAGAGACAGACAGAGACAGAGACAGAGAGACAGAGAGAGAGAGACAGACAGACAGAGAAACATGTCTATGAGACAGAGAGACAGAGACAGAGAGAGAAACATGTCTATGGACAATTAATAGAACCTCGGCTTGTGACGGAAACTGACGTCAGGGGGTTCTTGACGACACAGATGGAGCACCCGTCAGTTTGGCCTCGGTCCATATATTATATGCCGTGTTGTTCGTTCACCAGCCGTTGCCTGTCCGGAGTTTGACGTGTTGCGTATGTTGAAGTCATTGCTGTGTACCGTCAGTCGCCGTTTGATGAACTACGGCCGCGTTGTGGTCTGTCAACAAGGAGCCAGTTCAAAGATGTCGCCTCTGAGGAGCCCTGAAGCTGTGGACGTGGTTGGTTCGTTAGCTGGGTGACTGGCTAGTCGGTTCGTTGCTGGCTGGTCAATTAGTTGGTTGGCTGGTCAATTCGTTGGTTGGGTGGCTGGCTGGTCAGTTCGTTCGTTATGAGGCTGGCTAGTCAGTTTGTTGGTTAGGAGGCTGGCTGGTCAGTTTGTTGGTTAGGAAGCTGGCTGGTCAGTTTGTTGGTTAAGAGGCTGGCTGGTCAGTTTGGTGGTTAGCAAGCTGGCTGGTCAGTTTGTTGGTTAGGAGGCTGGCTGGTCAGTTCGTTGGTTATGAGGCTGGTTGGTCAGTTCGTTGCTTGGGTAACTGGCTGGTCACTTTTTTGGCTGGTAGGCTGGCTAGTCAATTTTTTGTTGAGTGATTGGCTTGTTATGCCACTTCGTTGGCTGAGTGACTGGCTGGTCAGTACCTCGGTTTAGAGGCTGGCTGGTCAGTTCCTTGGTTGGGTGGGTAGGTGGCGGCACAAAAGGTTAAAAAGAACGCTGATTTTAATTGGACAGCAGGGAGCGTGACAGTGCACGTTTTCAGGCATTTTGTGGAGAAACGGGCTGGTCAGTTCGAGTCATTGCCGTTTGGGTGGCAGACTGGCCTTTCGAACTGGAATAACTTTGCATCGTGTGTGTGTGTGTGTGTGTGTGTGTGTGTGTGTTTCTGCGGGCTGGCTGGCCGCGGTCTGTCTGTCTGTCTGTCTGTCGGTGTCTGTGTCCACTTGCATGCCGTGTGTGTCTAGTTCTACGCGCCGAACTACGTGTGCTTCAATTGCTTTCTCTCTCTCTTTCATTCCCTGCTTTCAATAACTGTCCAGCAGATCTCTTAAACTTCACTGAAGACAGTCGAACGCCAACGCGGCACAAGTTCATGACCTATAGATTATACATGCATCTGATATGCACAATGCCGGGGATTTGTTGGTCGCGGTGAAACCCGCACCCGCCCAGCAACTCTAGGCGGCACGGCACGCATGTACGCACTCGGCCCGCGGGGTCGCTGGGTCTGGACCATGAAATTCACTGCCAGCTTTTAATGCCGGCTTCATTGAGAAACAGCATCAAACAAGGCGGCGGGAAACCCGGCCGGAGGATGGACCATGCAGTGACGACTGACTGGCGGTGTTTTTACAGCGAAGACAAAGCGCGCAAATAAAAGGAAAACAGGAAGAGATGGGATGTGGGGGTGGGGGGGGGGGGGGGGGGGGTGCACGGATCTGAAGGCGTATGAAGGCCCGCGAACTGCCTCCGTTACCTGTGTAATGGGCTCCTCTTTTCCCAGTTATGTGCATTTTACTCAGTTTCGTCCCCCCCCGCCCGCACCCCCCCCCCCCCCCCCCGCCCTCGCCCCCATGCCTCACTCTCATCTCTCTCCTCTCTCTCTCACTATCAGTCTGCTATGTCAGTTTATTTGTGTTTGTAGATAGCAAGGACTGGCTGTTAGGTCCAAATGGACCTAACGCTACTATCCTTGATTTAATTTAGTAGAGTTCTCTCTCTCTCTCTCTCTCTCTCTCTCTCTCTCTCTCTCTCTCTCTCTCTCTCTCTCTCTCTCTCTCCTTCTCTCTCTCTCTCCATACCCACCCAACCCACCATCCCCACTCTTTTTTGATACTGAAGTTGTAACTGACATGCTATAGAAGTCTATCATTATTGTTGTTATTGTTGTTGGTAGTAGTAGCAGCGGCAGCAGCAGGCAGCAGCAGCAGCAGCAGTAGTAGTAGTAATCATTCACAGTATTGTCCGGTAGATTTTCCTCATAATTCGGGTAGTTGTTCCATGGGAAAACCAGCAGCCCCAGAGCTGCGCTAGCCAGCGTACAAAGTTTGAGCTCTGGGGTCGAAGTCAGTTTTACAGGAGAGACCCCCCCCCCCCCCACCACACACACACACACACACACACACACACACACACACACACACACACACACACACACACACACACACACACACACACACACACACACACACACACACACACACACAACCCCGCGCCATCAGCTTTCGCAGGTTGTGTACAACGTTGGACTAAAACCACCAGTCGTCTGTGCTGTTAATGTCACCGAGAATGTGACGTAAACACTTATTATTCTAGTATACTAATATGCAAGCAGCTTTCACGATTACAGTAGTAATAATACTCAGTGGTGTAGCATGGAGTTGTAATCCTGGAGTAGTATGAAGGTAATGCTGGTGTAGTGTGGAGGTGTAATGCTGGTGTAGTATGGAGGTGTAATGCTGGTGTAGTATGGAGGTGTAACGCTGGTGTAGTATGGAGCTGAATGCTGGTGTAGCATGGAGTTGCAATGCTGGTGTAGTATGGAGTTGCAATGCTGCTGTAGTATGGAGTTGTAATGCTGGTGCAATATGGAGTTGCAATGCTGGTGTAGCATGGAGTTGCAATGCTGGTGTAGTATGGAGTTGCAATGCTGGTGTAGTATGGAGTTGCAATACTGGTGTAGCATGGAGTTACATTGTTGGTGTAGTATGGAGTTGCAATGCTGATGTAGCATGGATTTGTAATGCTGTTGTAGTATGGAGTTGTAATGCTGGTGTAGTATGGAGTTGTAATGCTGGTGTAGTATGGAGTTGTAATGCTGGTGTAGTATGGAGCTGTAATGCTGGTGTAGTATGGAGTTGTAATGCTGGTGAGTATGGAGTTGTAATGCTGGTGTAGTATGGAGTGTAATGCTGGTGTAGCATGGAGTTGTAATGCTGGTGTAGCATGGAGTTGTAATGCTGGTGTAGTATGGAGTTATAATGCTGGTGCAGTATGGAGTTGTAATGCTGGTGCAGTAAGGAGTTGTAATGCTGGTGCAGTATGGAGTTGTAATGCTGGTGTAGCATGGAGTTGTAATGCTGGTGCAATAAGGAGTTGTAATGCTGGTGCAGTAAGGAGTTGTAATGCTGGTGCAGTATGGAGTTGTAATGCTGGTGTAGTATGGAGTTGTAATGCTGGTGTAGCATGGAGTTGTAATGCTGGTGCAGTAAGGAGTTGTAATGCTGGTGCAGTAAGGAGTTGTAATGCTGGTGCAGTATAGGAGTTGTAATGCTGGTGTAGTATGGAGTTGTAATGCTGGTGTAGTAAGGAGTTGTAATGCTGGTGCAGTAAGGAGTTGTAATGCTGGTGCAGTAAGGAGTTGTAATGCTGGTGTAACATGGAGTTGTAATGCTGGTGTAGTAAGGAGTTGTAATGCTGGTGCAGTAAGGAGTTGTAATGCTGGTGTAGCATGGAGTTGTAATGCTGGTGTAGTATGGAGCTGTAATGCTGGTGTAGCATGGAGTTGTAATGCTGGTGTAGTAAGGAGTTGTAATGCTGGTGCAGTAAGGAGTTGTAATGCTGGTGCAGTATGGAGTTGTAATGCTGGTGCAGTAAGGAGTTGTAATGCTGGTGTAGCATGGAGTTGTAATGCTGGTGCAGTATGGAGTTGTAATGCTGGTTAGCATGGAGTTGTAATGCTGGTGCAGTATGGAGTTGTAATGCTGGTGTAGTATGGAGTTGTAATGCTGGTGCAGTAAGGAGTTGTAATGCTGGTGCAGTAAGGAGTTGTAATGCTGGTGCAGTATGGAGTTGTAATGCTGGTGCAGTAAGGAGTTGTAATGCTGGTGCAGTATGGAGTTGTAATGCTGGTGCAGCATGGAGTTGTAATGCTGGTGCAGTATGGAGTTGTAATGCTGGTGCAGTATGGAGTTGTAATGCTGGTGCAGTATGGAGTTGTAATGCTGGTGTAGCATGGAGTTGTAATGCTGGTGCAGTATGGAGTTGTAATGCTGGTGCAGTATGGAGTTGTAATGATGAGCTGACGATCAGTGTTGCTGTTTTGTTCCACTCAGTGTGTAACCACCCACCGTCCTCTTCTTCTTCTCTTTTTCAGTTGCTGCAGATTCAATGATTAACAACAACAAAATAATCAAGAGGAACTACTCATCATTTAACATATGGTACTACACGTCTTCGGTGACAGGTGACTGATTAATCAAACCATAGGTCAAGATGAGTTCGTAAGGTCATGGCATCACGAATGCTTGACGTCATCTAATCTTTGACGTCAACTAGCTCGGTAAAAGTTAGTATTCTGTTATTAACTTACGCGCATGTGGTAAATATGTTTTTAACAATTTCCCCCTGCAGTACCGAAAAACAATTATTAGAAAAATTAAAATATACGAGACACACACGCTTGCACCTCTGAGAAAATGTGGTCAGCAAATCTTGATGAGCTGGCCACAAGAAGATGTACACAAGTTGTGTTCTCTGGTTGGCGGTGATCCAGTCAACACGAGCGGTTGTGTGAACTCAGCTAATCCGTTTTTGATGGGGAAGGGGGAAGAGGGCCGGGGGCGTGGGGGTGGGGGTGGGGGGGGGGGGGGGGGTAAGTCAAAGTGATGATGGCGTATAGTCAGGAAGGACTGTACCGGCGGTGAGGAAGAGTAACGAGACTTCAGTGCACGCGCACGCACACACACACAAACACACACACTCACACTCGCACGCACGCACACACACCTACACACACACACACACACACACACACACATACATACATACGTACACACATACACATACATGTACAAATGGAAACACACACACACACACGCGCGCACGCGCGCGCACACGCACACGCACACGCACACTCACACACACACACAACACACACACACACACACACACACACACACACACACACACACACACTAATATGACCTTCCACGTTTCACTGGGCGTTAACTGTGAACTAACTACCTACCAAAACGTCTTCCAGCATACTGTAACGTGGGTTAATCATGAGCAGTAACTCCGACAGTTACACTGAGTGACTTGTGCTTCGCTCTGATGTGACGTGACCTTCACGGCTGACTGGGACTGAACGTTAATTATCAAATAGCGTAATTAACGTTTCCTCTTCCAACGTAATGTGACATGGGGCAGTGAAGACGAGTGAATTAGAATGTTGTGCGTGAAGTGAGTTAGGCTAATTAAAATGTTGTGAAGTGACGAATTAACGTGTCGCCGGGAGAGAGACTTCGCCGCCTACTGACGTAACGTCCGACCAAAACTGAGTGGCTGCGCCAAATGTTTGAAACATTTTACCAGCTCTCTCTGTCTCTGTCTGTCTGTCTGTCTGTCTGTCTGTCTGTCTGTGTCTCTGTCTCTCTGTCTCTCTCTCTCTCTCTCTCTCTGTCTCTCTCTCTCTCTCTCTCTCTCTCTCTCTCTCCTCCTCTCTCTCTCTCTCTCTCTCTCTCTCTCTCTCTCTCTCTCTCTCTCTCTCACACACACACACACACACACACACACACACACACAACACACACACACACACACACACACACACACACACACACACACACACACACACACACACACACACACACACACACACACACACATATATGATCATCCTGACCCCTTTTCGGTTCATGATGATTCTGAACCGTCGGACAACAAAAAAAAGACAGTCGAAAAAAAAAGACATGCGAAAGAGGTGTGTCTAGTCCGCTCATGCTAATTAGCTAAACGCGGCCTGTCACTCAAATCTGGGCGACACGTTAATTGTGTTTCGCCCTGTCGCGACCTTCGCGGATGAGCGTTTCTATCAAGCCATGACTAATTGACGGAAGCTAAATTTTTCTTTTGTCCATGTGCTCTCCCACGGTCGACAGGAAATAGCGAGTAAAACAAGACTGTTTTTGTAGACTCTGAGCCCTGGTCTGACTAAAAGCCCTCCAGCTGTTGTATGTTACTCAGCAACTTGCTGTTTTACGCCCAGTCAACCAGTACGGTTCTGTTGTATGCATTATGTACATTACTAAAACAGCGGTGAAAGCCACGGTAACTTTTTGTATATATATATATATATATATAGATATATTTTGGGATGTGGCAGTGTGTTTTTCGCTCTTGCGAAAATAGAAGAAACGAGCCCGATCAGATATTGATATTATCATTCTTCAGTAATTCTAGTCACACTGACTGACTTGCAAATTATTCAGCGTGATATTTTGTGCTAAAGTGAAAATTTGAAGAAAAAAAATCGAAATGCGAAAGAGCACACCTGAAGAGTATGCTTAAATGACACGAGAAACGATGGAAGCTGCAGACACTGCAGACGGCTTGAACAATGAATTCTGCTGAATTTAACCGCAGATCGCAGTGCACACAGTGGCTGAAACGGTCACAGAAATAGTTAGTAGCTTATGGACACATTACCCGAACTGTTTCTGCATGCACAACACCATTGCCAATGGACGGTTTCCGTGTTCAGCTCTAAGCTCTAACCTCTTTCGTCACAA
>JABMCL010003342.1:90000-92500 GCA_018857735.1 Alviniconcha marisindica
ATGAATGAGAATTTCGGCAAAAGCCTTTTCAAGCAATAACTGCCTTCGTTGATCGACACAAACCTGCACACATCAAGTTGTCGTCTGAAATACAGTCAATACACGCTATTTACTGTGTAAACTTGCTGTTTGCTGTGTAAATTTACCATTTCACACTCTAACAGCAGCAGAAAAGAAAACGTAAAAGGAAATGTCACAAATCGAAAAACAGTGTTCAACACAGATCGAGATACACGAGAAAAAGAGAGGGACACTGAGAGACATAGTGAGGCGAAAAGGAGTCCCAGCTACGGCAAGAGTGTGTGTGGGGGAGACAGACAGACAGAGACAGAGAGACCGAGACAGAGAGAGACCGAGAGACCGACAGACAGACAGACAAAGAGAGAGGGGGAAGGGGGGAGGGCAGACAGACAGAGACAAGAGACCGAGACAGAGAGAGACCGAGAGACCGACAGACAGACAAAGAGAGAGGGGGAAGGGGGGGGGCAGACAGACAAACAGAGAGATTTACACTGAGAGAGGACGGAAACAGATCGACAGAGAAAGGGGAAGAAGGGAGGGAGAGAGAGAGAGAGAGAGAAGAGAGAGAACTCAGAATGTTTTATTGTAGAAGGCCACTTGACCCATTACAAATGGTATGATTATAAACATGCACATACCACCTTATACAATAACAGTTAACAAACAACACTAAACAAACAGACAAGACAAAAAGAAACAGAAAAAAAGAAACAGACACAAACAAAACAACAAAAACAAAACAACAAAAACACACACCAACAAAAAAAATCAAAAAAAATCAGCAAAGTACCTTCGATGTAGACAAGAGAGAGAGAGACAGACAGACAAGAGAGAGACAGACAGACAGACAGACAGAGACAGAGTGAGAACTGACAGAGGGCGAAACGTCAGAGGCCTAGCGAGAGAGAGGGGCAGGCCACAGATCAAGATCTACAACAGAAAAAGCGGAGGAAACAGACAGCTGAAAAGACCGGACAGTCATCGCATGACATGACCCGCACGTGACGATGACGGCCCAGTGGCCTGCGGGGACACTGACAGATCAATGGCCACGCTGACTGACTGACTTCGCGGAAGCGGACTTCGCCCCCCCCCCTCCCCCCCCTCGCCCACCTCCCCCCGCCCCTCCCCTTGCCTCAGTCCCTGACTAACGGCCACGCCTGACTGGGAAAGTCCCCGGTTGGTTGCAAAACAACACTGGTTTCAGCCGTCAGCAACAGCTGCAGTACCACAGTACTGTTCACCAGGCCTGCCCCTGTCGATGTGTGTAAGTAAGTACACTAGACAGGTAAGTGTAGGTTGCCCGGTGCCCGGGAGGACGACAGGTGTGTGTGCGTGTGTGTGTGTGTGTGTGCGTGTGCGTGCGTGTGCGTGTGCGTGTGTGTGTGTGCCGGTGTGTGTGCGTGTGTGCGTGTGCGTGTGTGTGCCGGGGTGTGGTTTGGTGTGTGTGTGTGTGTGTGTGCCGTGTGCGTGTGTGTGTGTGTGGTGGTGTGTGTGTGTGATGAAGCCTCGGGCGCGGTTTCGACATGTGACTTAGACGAGGCAGGGAAAGTTGGGAAAATAAGTCCGTGCTGTTGTCATCGCCGTACATTTCCACGTACATACGATTATTATTTGCACGAATATTTTCAGAGTGAATCACCGAGGACTGTGGGTTGAGGTTCCTTGAGAACTGATGCAGCTGTGCGGCTTAGAAACTGTTTCTGTGACAAACAGGACACAAGAAGGCTGTCCTGTCAGCGTTTTCGTATGTAGTTTTAGTTCTTCCTAATCAGCTCAGTAGCTAAAATAAAATTTAAACACACACACACGCACACGCACGCACGCACACACACACACATGATCAACACACACATAATCATCTCTCTCTCTCTCTCTCTCTCTCTCTCTCTCTCTCTCTCTCACACACACACACACACACACACACACACACACACACACACACAAGAGAGAGAGAGGTGGGGTAGAGGGGGAGAAAGGGACGGCGGCTGGTGAAGCTCAGTTTGTTTCCCTCCCTGCTATTTCAGGCTTGCCGTTCCTGTCACAGAGGCATTTGTTTTGACAGTCCTGCGTGCAGCACGTGCAGGATTGCAACTGGAAGACTGTCAATAGTGTGCACAAAGCCACCACACAGAAAAAACAACAACAAACACTGGCCTCATCACCCCAGCATCTATTTCTATCAAACTCACGCCCGCATGGTACAAAAAATAACCTGAGAGGCGGGGGCATAGTTTATGTGGGCTTCCAGGCATGTTTCGTGAAGGACTTTGAAGACCCCACTGAGTCAGAAATGGACCCTGTTTTACGAGGACCAAAGTGTTCTTGGCAAAAGTAGGATCAGGACTGGACCTCCGTGTCTCCTTCCCCCTCCTTCCTTTGATGGTCACCTACTTTTGTGTGTATCTGGATCATTTACGTTGTCTTCTCCCCGTTTCGGCTGATGCTGTGACACATGTAGGCTACCCTCTCTCTCTCT
>JABMCL010003342.1:97500-100000 GCA_018857735.1 Alviniconcha marisindica
TGTGTGTGTGTGTGTGTGTTGGTTTTCTGTTTAAGGGTTTGGTGGCGTTATTTTTCATAGTCGGGTCTTACAGTAGCCTATATGCGCGTGCTCAGAAAACGATCGACTGTCTTGCCGACAGCGGCAACGAGGACTGGGAAACTAGGCCAGACACAAAACTTAATCTGTTCCAGGAAAGGGGGAACCTGAACACGAACGATTGGTAACCAAAGCCCTTTCGCTTTCATTTTTCACCCAATTATATTTTATTTAAAAAATATATATATATATATATATAAAATATATATATATTTTATAAAATTGACGGAGCAGAGGCGAGACGTAGTGCATACAGGACACTGGTGGCAGGAAGTGGCATTTCCATCAAGAAACGGAAAACAAAGGTGGCTATCTTAAAAAATCCTTTCTTTATGGCAGCCAGTGGGGAAAAACTTTGAAATTTCTAACGTTTCCTTTCTTTTTTCGAAAACAAACTTTCCTTCGAAAAAGACTAGAATTTGTTGTTGTTGTTGTTGTTGTTTCTTCCCCTTTTTCTTCTTCTTCTTCTTCTTCTTCTTCTTTCTTTCCCTTTCTTTTTTTCTTTTTTTCTTTTCTTTTTTTTTTCATTGTTTTTTACCCCCCCACCGTTCCCCCCCCCCTTTTCCCCCTTTCGTTCTTTATAAGATAAGCATTTACTGCTTCTGTTTTTTTTTTTTTTTCCATACTAGTCATATGAATGATCAGATGTTCTGCTGCTTCATTTGTTTATAATATCTCACCGTATGCTCATAATATGTAACTGTGATGTATGGCAGTGTTTATCTGGCGCTGTGACCGCTATGTTTTGGGGAAAATTTTCATGTATAAGTTTTCACTCTTCAGCCTTTGTATATAAATAATGCTGTAATTTGATATCTATTTATCAGTACTTAGCAAAGGGCTAGTTTTTAGACGGTTTTGACTGAGCCTAAACTACAATCCTTGTAAAATAAAATTTTCGAGTTCAGTTTTCCCTTTTCCCCGAGTTGTCCCCGGTTTTTGTTTTTGTTTGTTTGTTTGTTTGTGTTCTTGTTTTCTTTCTTGTTGTTCGCTTCCTACCCCATCCCTACTGGTTCTTGTTCTATAAGCGCAGCAATAGCCGACAGTCTGTCAAAGTCACTTCATTTCCGGCTCTGCAAGGAAGCAAGGGAACGTGTCTCTCATTGGTTAGATGGGAGAGAGGTTGTGCAGTGCGATATCCCAACTCCAGCCCAGCTTAAAACGCACTGTCAGCAGCCCTTTTTCTTTTTTTTTTCTACATCATCCTGGCCCTGATCTTCGTCGCATTTATTATGTTATGAATTTTGTGATCACCATTGTCATGATAATCATTTCCAGTAGCCCCGTTCTTCCATTTCCTTTTGGGTTTCTTTTTTCTTTTTGTTCTTATTTGTTTTGTTTGTGTGGTTTTGTTGTTGTTGTTGTTGTTGTTGTTGAGTGTACGAGGTGTGTGTGTGTGTGTGTTTGTGTGTGTGTGTGTGTGTGTGTGTGTGTGTGGGGTGTGTTGGTGTGTGTGTGTGTGTGTTTGTGTGTGGGGTTGTGTTTTATTTGCATTTATTATTATTATGGTCGTCGAGCTTCAAATTGTAGATCCCACTTGTTCTCATCATCATCATAGCCATCAAGGAAGATCATCAGCATTAACAGCACTGCCACTGTAATCGTTGATACCAACAACAGATTCATCATCAAAAGTGAAGTCATCATAGTCGTCGTTGTCGTCGTCGTCCTGAGCTGCCGTCAAAAGCTGAAGAAGAATGAGCATCAGCCCCGTCGTCCAACACGTCGTCGTCGTTGGTAACTGAATCCACACCTTGGCCGTATATTGGCTGTCGTCAATATCAGGAATATTTGTTCGCCTCTTTTGTTGTGTATACGGAATTGATACTAATCTGATCAGCACAGGACGATGTAACAGGTAAAAGCGATTGTTCCATTATCTCTGAAACGTAACCGACGCTAATACGATGTTTCATTTTGTTGTTGTTGTTGTTGGTTTTTTTGGTTGTTGTTGTTGTTGTTGTTGTTGTTGTTGTTGTTGCTGCTGCTGCTTTTTGTTCGTTTCCTGAGGATCGCATGTTAGAGTTTTTTGTTTAGCGTCAGTGCATTGCTTAAGACATTTTTGTAGCCACATTTTTTTCTCATCTTCTCTCTCCCCCCCTCCCCCCTCTCTCTCTCTCTCTCTCTCCCTTTTTTCCTTTCTTCTCCCTTTTTCCCTTTCCGTTAAAGTGTGTGTGTTGTTCTTTTTTAAAAAATTATTCCTTTTCATTTCACGCCAATTTCACGGCATGTTGTGTAAGTTCTTTTGGTAAAAGGGGGTTTGCCAGTTCACAGAAAATGTCCCCCATGACAGTAAGTTTTTTTCTCCTTTTCCTCTTTCTTTCCCTCTTTCTTTTTCCCCTTTTTTTTTTTTTCCCCCCCCCCCTTTTTTTTTTTTTTTTTTTTTTTTCTTTTTCCCCTTTTTTTTTCTTTTTTTTTTTCT
>JABMCL010003342.1:110000-112548 GCA_018857735.1 Alviniconcha marisindica
GCCATTCTGAAAATCCCCACTGCGGGAGCGCAGCCGTACCGGTGTGGCGGGCAACATTGCATTTTTTTTCTTTCTTTCTATGACGGTATGTGGAGGTGTGGAGCCATGCCGTTATAACTGCACGTGCTACCTTCTCACTCACCAACGAGTGAACCTCCGGGTTTTACCTGAGAGAACGCTAACAAACAACAAAAGGGGGGGGGGAGGGGGAAGAGAGGAAGAGGAGGAGGAGAAGAACAAAGACGGGGAAGAAGTGGAGATAGGAGGAGAGGGGAAAGAAAGAGGAGGAGGAGGAGGAGGAAGGAGTGGATGAAGCGAGGGCTGAGGATAAAGATGATGAGAAAAACAAAGAGGCGGAAGAAGAGAAGTAGGAAGAGATGGAGAGGAGAGAGAGAGAGAGAGAGGGAGGGAGAGAGAGAGAGGTGGAGAAGGATAACAAAGAGGCGGAAGAAGAAGAACAAGGGGAAGAGGAGGAAGAGGAAGGAAGAAGAAGGAATGGATGAAGCGAGAGGTGAGGATAAGGAGGATGAGAAAAACAAAGAGGGGGAAGAAGACAAGTAGGAAGAGAGAGAGGAGGAGGAGGAAGAGGAGGAGAACAAAGAGGGGGAAGAAGAAGGGTAGGAAGAGAGAGAGGAGGAGGAAGAGGAAGAGAAGAAGAGGGGATAGGAAGAGGGAGGTAAAAAAGACAATGAAGGGGAAGAGGAGGAGGAAGAGGGAGTGGAAGAAGCGAGAGCTGAGGATAATGGCCGGAGGAGAAGAAAAACAAAGAGGGGGAAGAAGAGGAGTAGGAAGAGAGAGTTGGGAAGAGGAAGAGAAGGAGGAGGAGAAGAACAAAGAGGGAGAAGAAGAGAAGGAGGAAGAGAGAGAGAGGGGAAAAGGAGGAGAAGGAGAACAAAGAGAGAGAAGAAGAGGAGTAGGAAGAGAGAGGAGGAGAAGGAGAAAAAAGAGGGGGAAGAAGAGGAATAGGAAGAGAGAGGAAGAGAAGGAGAAAAAGAGGGGGAAGAAGAGGAGCAAGAAGAGAGAGGAGAATGAGAACAAAGGAGAAGAAGAGGAGTAGGAAGAGAGAGGGGCAAAAGGAGAACAAAGAGGAGGAACAAGAGGAATAGGAAGAGAGAGAGACAAACGAGGAGGAGGAGAAGACAAAGGGGGGGGGAAAAGGAAAAAAGAGGGGAAGAAGAGGAGGAGCAGGAAGCAGGGGAGTTAAAATTTTACGATCAAAGATGGGCGTCAATAACTGTTTAAAAAAAAGGGAGAAGAAAATGACATTAAAAAAAAAATCCCCAAAAAGGCCAATTGATGTCCCCTTTTTTAGGGTGTGTATTTATCATGGGCAAATCCCGCTTTATTATGATATGTTGGGGGGGGGGTGTTTTGTGTGTGTGTGTGTGTGTGGGGGGGGGGTGTGTGTGTTGTGTGTGTGGTTGTGTGTAAGGGGGTGTGTGGTGGGGGTGTGGGGGTGTGGTGTGTGTGGATGGTTTTATGGGTGGGTTGGGGGTCCCTTTTCGTGGTGGGGTGCTTTGGGGTGCGTGTGTGTGTGTTGGGGTTGTGTGGGGGTGTGGGTTGGTTTTTTTGTGTGAATTTTTTTGTGGGGGTGGGTGGTTTTGGGGCGTTGTTGTGCCCTGTGGGTGTGTTGTGTGTGTGTGTGTGGGTGTTTTGGGGGTGTGTTTGTGGTTTTTGTTGGTGTGGTTGGTGGTGTGTGTGTGGGGGTGTTTTGGGTTTTTTTCTTGTTGCTGTTTTTTGGGTTTTTTTGTTTTTTTGTTGTTTTTGTTGAGGGGGTGCGTGCGTGCGTGCGTGCGTGGGCCGGTTGGGCGTGCGTGCGTGTGCGTGGTGTTTTAATTTTCTGTTTTTATTAACAGTTAAACCATCGCCCAAAAAACTTGCCCCAAAAAAACAGCCAGGTTTTAAAGGTGATTTTGACAACGTGTCTCGGGGAAAAAAATAGATTCTGCTTCCTGGCCTGCGGGTATATCCTGATCGCTTTTTAACCCATTTTATTTGAAACCCCTGGGGTTCCCTGCAGGGGCATAAGCCCACCTCATTCTTCTTGGGTTAAACCCGGGTTTTGGATCACGGTTTTGTTTATTATCTGAAAAAAGAATTAGGCAGCAGCCACTCGCTTTTCCAGAAACGTACTTTTTATACATGTGATTTGACCAGGTTTGGGAAATTTAGGCACGAGCGTGTGTCCGGTTCCTGCGGTAGGTGGGGCCCCCCCGCACGCGGGGGCAGGGAAAATTTCGCAGGCACGCCCCCGCACACACACACACCACAAACACAACACACACACACCCCCACACACACCACACACATATATATATTTAAAATATATAAATATAAAATTTTATATATTATATTATATATATATATATATATAAAATTTTATATATATATTAATATATATATATTTATATAAAATATATATATATATAATTTATATATATAAAATAATACACACACACACATACAACAGCCCCCACACACACACACCACACAAAACCCCACACAACACACCCCACAACACACCACACACACACACACACACACACAC
>JABMCL010000565.1:0-100000 GCA_018857735.1 Alviniconcha marisindica
AAGCTCTCTAAATCAACAGGGACCACAAGCTCCCTAAACCAGCAGGCATCAAGCCCTCTCTAAATCAGCAGGCATCATACATTCTCTAAATCAACAGGCATCGAGCTCTTTCTAAATCAACAGGCACCACCCGCTCTCTAAATCCGCCGACCAACAGGCATCGACTGAGTTCTCTCTGAATCAACAGGCATCAAGCGCTCTCTTATTGCCGTTATGTGCTTTTCATGTGCGAGTTGATACTGTAATATCCTGTAATGGAATGAGTAAACGATTTTGTATTCTGTATCAACAAACGCCGAACGCTGTCTAAATCAACAGACATCAACAAGCGGTATAGAGTCAGCGGGCAACAAAATCCTGACAATAGCAACTCAACCTGTCACATCTTCGCGGCAGTGCCGATCAAAGGTAGCCGTACAACAACGGCAATTCAAGGAAGGATGCTCAAACCATAAAAACAGCAACGTTAAGCAGACTCAGTGATTGGGACCAAAAGTGATTGAGAGAGAGAATGTTTTTGCCGTTTTTTTAACATTAACTGACTTCTTGATGATAATTTGTATGTACATTATCATTATGATATATTATAATGATCATTATCATTATTATCATTTTAGCCTGTGGTCAGTGCTTCTGTCGCGACTCACTGATCGAGTAAAGATCAAGGGACGAAGACTGAACTTCGAAGGCTTTAAACTATTCTTTAACCGAAGTCAATACAAGAATCAGACGCTATGATACACTGTCACCATCAGAATGATTAGAACTGCATCAGATGGTTGGTCAACCAACCGGCTAGCTCGAGCCATGAACTCACTTGCGCACCGATTGATCGGGCGAATAGTTATTTGAACGAAGGTGCAGTTGAGCGATTGGAGTTACCGTTCTTGTTTGTCGAAGGGAGAAAATTCTCGTGAACGCGGCAGCATGGAACAACCGCGAATCAATGTTAAATTTGTTTCTCAGAAGATAAGTAAGATTCGATGGCGACCCCGTCCGAAGCAGTCGATGCAACAGTCTGACACGTTTGTAACCGGCAGTTGGGATGACGAGGTAATTGAAAAGACACACGTAGTTAAACCGCCCGGGCTTGTCCTGTAACGCATCCTTTGCTACTGTCACTGTGACAACACAGCACTTGACGGACACTTCTGTCCAGAACTGTATCTGATTATGCTGGGTACGTTGCAGCACCCAGGTATCTGGCATTTATAAACGCAGCGGTGGGAAGCTGTACGGTGGTGAGCCGGTTTGGCCTAGCGGTAAGGCGTTAGGCTGGTAAGCGGAAGGACCTCGGTTCGATACCGCTTCGGCTCTCCTTTCTCTTCAAAAAGGTTGTGGTTTGTGGACACTGTCTTGTGACTTTGTCCATCACTTCCTACTGAAACATTAAAATGGCTCTCATCGCTGCCCATCTTAATGCAGAAGTCATTGTGGTGGTGACAGTGTAGCGATAGGTATATAATCTCCCTCTCCGCCAACCTCCATACCCCCCCCCCCCCCCCCCCCCCCCCCCCCCCTTCTCCCCGTCCCAAATAAGCCGTACGGTTTCTGTTGACGTTAAGCACCATGTTTACTTACTTAATTGCTGTACAGTGGTTTAGCGGGGACTCAGTAGTGCAGAGCAAGAGCACTCGCTCTCGAAAGTCGGAGTTAAGCATGATCGGGCATGGTCACCAAATCGGCAAATGGATGAGATTTCTCTGGAGTCAGTTTCTGTGCCGACTCTACAAAAGTCCTTTGGATGAGACTGGAAACCGAGGTACCCTGTGTGCATACGCTTGCAAAAAGATCACATACGCACGTTAAAGAGCCTGTAGTCTGCAGGGTTTATGAGGGAGTAACATAAAAGTAAAACTTCATATATATATATATATATATATTATTAATAAATCGGAAATCGGTGGAATAACCTGCTTTGTAATTTTATTTGCTGAAAATGTGCTTGTGTGTTTTCCACAGTAGTACCAGCCATTTTGCCTTCTTTTGTCTCATCGTAATGCGGTCATTTATTTGTTCATGTTGTAGATTAGAATAACTTTGGTGAGTTGGTCGATGCTGAGAGTGAGACTAAATTACACAGTGGTGCCATGAGTGTCGACTGCTGCAGCAGGTGTAATAATATTTACACTTTGCCTGTGTTGGCTAGTACTTTAAGGAACTGAAACTTTACGCCTTCCTCACAGTAGCCTTTTTCTAAAACCAATCATTCAAATTCTGCTGTGACAGGAAAACAAGCTGTGCCTGTGGCGCCAGGAACCAGTGCCTGAAAATCGTTCCAGAAATGAAGTTGAGGAGGAGCTGTCACTGCAGGAACCACTGTTATTGTGTGAGGCACCACATCCTGGTGATGTCTCTGACTTGTGTGTAAGTCTTTAGCCTGTGGTCAGTTTTCACTGTGACGTTATGTTTTGTACATTTAGTGAACTGAGGGAGTGCGGTACTTGGCTGACATCACAATTCACATGTATCACAATTCAAACACCTGTCAAGTATACTGACGCAGTGACAGGAGCTATTGTCTGTATTGATAAATTTATAAATCAACATTCATTTTTACTATATTACAGATTTTCAGCATAATCAGTGACCAAATTATAACTTGTTATGGTTGTTCATTTCCTTATTACATCTAAAGATACATGGGTAGTTCTCAGAAATTGTACCCCAAAAATGTGACATAGAACTCCAAAAATAAACTTTGCTCTGCATGTGCATCATTGGGTGGCTTGATTATTAATACTAGTTTTTAAGGTCATTGTGCAACATATGTCGCAGAAAAAAACAAATCATCTTGTGCATGTTTATTTTTTTTAATTTTTTTTTTAATGTATAGACAAATACAACCAGCACTTCATTTTATTTGAAACACAGAAACCAAAATATATTTATGACTATAAAAAAATAATAATCTTATAACCATAATTAATGTAATGCTTGAAATATAACAGAAAAATTATGGTTTAAATATATATATTGTTTAGCTTCTTATAACAGTAGAATATATATATATATATGTTTTATATAAACTTTATTAATATACTAGAAGTAAGAATGAATGTAATCAATAAGTAATATATTTAGCTTTGTAATAAAGCAAGAAGTCCTTAAAAATAAACTTATAAAGCTAAAGCAATGAGATTTTTTGCATTATATTCATGGTTATGTCTATGATTAAATACAACAGTCAATCACATATATATAAGTTTTTTATAACATTTGAATCAAGAGGATAAGACCTTTTTTGTCTTGTTTCTCTCTCATTTTACTTTTTTAGATGCAGCCACATATTTGAAAGGAATAATTCCACAAGTTTAATCATTTGTTTTCTTTCCGACAGTTTTTGACACAGGATCACGTCACGACTGCTTCATCGACAGGCTCTGTGTTGCTGTATCAGCATCATACAGTTTCACAGGTAGGTACGGATGAGAAAGTTTCGTAGCTTATCTGAAGAAACATTAGCTAAATTAATTAAGGACTCAGTAATATTTTCTTGATGAGTCTTACATCGTACAGTGTGTGTCTTGATGAGGCTTTTGTATGGGTGTGTGCATACTGACTAATCCTGTAGATGTTTAAGAAAAGAAAAGAAAAAAGAATCGTGCATGTGTATTAGCAGCATGTGGAGGCCATGCAGTTGTTATTTTGGATATTACTATCAGAGGGTTTAGACAACATGCACTGATGTAGAGGGTGGGCAGAAGTGGGATGGGCTACATGCAGTTGTTGTTATTTTGGATATTAGAGGGTTTGGACAACATGGACTGATGTAGAGGCTGGGCAGAAGTGGGACGGGCTCCACAGTTTGACCCCCCCCTCCCCCCCAATCAGTCTGGGGTTGTGAGAGTGCAGCATGTGTTGTGTAACCTACAGCAAACATACTGCCCTGTCTTGTTTCTTGGTTATGAATAATGCATGTGGACAGCGTATGGCAGCTGTGCAGGAGTGAATAAGACTTTGCGGCAAAGAGGGGGGTTCCCTGCATGTGACTTCTAACCTACTGCAAACTTAACCATCCTCTGGTAATGTGTGTGGAGGCTATGCAGCAATGGATCAGGCTCCACAGTAAGGTTGGGGGAGGGGGTCCCTGCATGTCTTGTAACCTACAGGACAAAAGTCTGAACCATCCTCTGGTAATGTGTGTGGACAGTGTGTGGAGCCTATGCAGGAGTGGATCAGGCTCCACAGTGTGGGGAATGGTGGTGGGGGTGGGGGGGGGGACTTCCCTGCATGTCTTGTAACCTACAGGCATGTCTTTGTAATTTAAGCACTCTTAGCCATCCTCTGGTAATGTGTGTCAACAGCGTGTGGAGGCTGTGCAAACAGTAAGAGGGTGGGGGGGGGGGGGGGGGGGGGCAAGTTCTCTGCATGTCTTGTAACCTACAGGCATGTCTTTGTAACTGAAGCACTCTTATTCTTAACCGTCGTGTGGCAATGTGTGTGGACAGCGTGTGGAGGCTGTGCAGGAGTGGGTGGATCTTCACAGCAGTGGGGGCAGAGGATGCCCCTGCACGTGCCTGGCAGTCTATGGTGAAGATGCCATCCTTTCTGGGGGGGAGGATGGCCGTATAGCTCTCATTTCACCAGGGCATCCTGCTCCTGTCAGGGTGTTGGGTAAGTCATTGATCACCGTTAGGTGTTCTGTGTGTGTGCGCGTGTGTCCATGTGTCCATCCATGATATTAATTATCATGCATAATACACATGTACTAATAGTAATATGATCCACTATGTCCTGTGGTGTACTGCTGGTTAAGGGTTACTCGGCTAATTGTGGCAAAAGGTGTAGTGGAACCAGCCCTTTGATTTACTGTTTAGCTTGCAACTAGTCTCGGGAACTGATCATTTTTAATCATTAATGGCTGCAGCTGTGACTGCTACTGTGAATTTCTGAGAGTGCTGGGTGTGTGTCTGTCATGCTTATTGAGTTAATGTTCTGCTCTCTTTGACTGTTTAGGGGTTGGTGTAGTACTGGAGGCGTTGCTTTTGGTATCGTTTTGTCCTAACAAAAGGCTTCTTTCAGGGTGCTTTGTGATACTAAATTGTTCACATCCCATGCTATATTCTCTGGAGGTTATCTTTCAAATGAGTCCCTTTCCTTCTTTTTCAGAGAAAGCAGACAGTTGCACAATCAATGCATTGACTTTCCTGAAGCAGGCGGAAATTCTGACTGTGAACTCATTCGGGCAACTCAAACTCTTTGACTTCAGGCAGAACTCTGACGCTCCTACGCAGATCTTCTCATCGTCAGTAGCACCTTGTTTTTAATTTTTTTAATTTTTGTTTTTCAAGCTAGCAAGCACATCATTGCGGGGTGTTTATTTGTGTAACATGCATCCAGCACTTATTCATACTTCTTTCTATAAAGAAGAAAAAATTCATTTCTTCAGATACTGCATCATCCATTACACTACAGTTTGACGTGTTTATGACATGCATGTCTATGAATGCAGTCTGATCATTCTTTGTATTATTGTGTGTGTTTCTGTGCCTGTGTGTATTGTCTGTGTGGTGGTGCATGATGTACAGTTTGTGGGTTTTGCTATTGACAGTCAGCAATGTGAGTGTTAATTTTAAAACATCTTGTCTCTTGACACACGTTCTTGTCTCTTGACACACATTGTAGTAGAACCTTGTATTTTTGTAACATACAGGTACTGTTCAGAAGTACTTTCGTGTCTTTTTAATAGTTTTAATTACATGACATGTGACTTAAAAAAATATTGGGAACATATCATAGTGTGTGCGGTGCTATGTTTACAAAGCAATCTGTTGGTTTGTTTTTGTTTTCACTGTTTTCTACATGAACTAATTAATGTAACAGTAACATGACTTGATGTGGGTGATGGATGTGTGAAACTGCTCAGGGGCTGGTGCAGTGTTGGTATGCATAACAGTGCAGTGTTGGTCTGCATACTGTTCCAATGATGGTCTGCTTACTGGTGCAATGTTGGTCTGCATACTGTGTGTACACCAACACTTAGGTAGCTGCTGCTGGGTGTGAACACTCCTGGGCTAGCTAATGGCTTAAAAGGACACTGTGCATGCAGTGTGGCCTTGGTTTGACTTGATGGGTGTTCCAGGATGGACGATCACAGGTCCTTGCTGTGTGTGGACAAACACCCGGGACAGCTGCATATCGTGGCCACCGGCAGTCAGGATGGCACGCTGACCATCTGGGATCTGCGCCAGAACCGATTTCCCATGACCACCCTGGACGCACATCAGTCCTCCAGTACGTGGCTTCTGTTGTTCACTGTATTTGAGTAGATTGCATTTTGTGTCCTGTTGTGAAGATGGAATGGATCTGCAGTTTTGTGTAGTACAGTGGAACCTCTCTTCTAAGACCACCCAAAATATACTTAAAAACTTTAGCAGAAGTGGTCTTAAAGAGGGGTGGTCCTTTGTTCAGGGGTCCTTCACATGGAAATGTGAACAGGTTGCAGACAATGTGGTCTTAAAAATGGAGTGGTCTCGTTGGGGTGCTCTTTTGTCAGTGGTTCCCCATGCATTTTTCATTGGTAGACCTGGGTATGTTTGCAGTGCAGTGCAGATGGTAGAGCACCCTGCTTACAGCACCCCTTTTCACACTCAAACCTGGATACACCATGTCATGTTTTGTGGTGTGGTAGGCAAGGTAAATCCTGTTGCCTGCATTGCCAAAGAAGCTGGTGCATGATCAGCTTCAGCCAATAAGTTGAATGGAAATTATGCAACCTGGTGGCATCTTGTATATATATGATATACATACTGGTCTGTGATGATTCAGGGCATTTCTGTAACAGCTCATCAGATCCTGTTCAACCTTAGGGTTGAAATCATTTGGGTGCACCAACTGTGGGAGCATTTGTTTGTTTGTCCAGGAGCAAGGTACAAAATAGGCAATGAATACAAGGTTGCTTTGTTAATCCATTGCAGAAAGTATACGGTCTGCCATAAAACATAGAATAAAACATTGCACCAACAACACATTCTCACGTTTCCAGATTACAGTCTAATCACTAAAACGGCTGCCTCGCATCATTCTCAAACATTCGTCCATATTATCCCAGCCTCATCATCCCCATCTCTACTTGTTGTGTGTTGCGTTTATCTGCCTGCTTGTTGATTGTGTGACAAGGAATCCAAAATATGTTGCTTCTAAGTATCTGTTGTCAAATTCAGGTCTAAGTGGGTGTGTCTCATCAGCCAAACTACAGCGTTTAATGGATTATGTTCCTTTCACATTTGCAGTGTGGGAGGTTCGGTTCCATCCCTACCATGCAGAGCACCTCTTCACCTGCTCGGAGGACGGCTCCATGTGGCACTGGGATGCCTCTGCCCAAGCTGCATCTGCTGCAACCTCCAGGGGTTAGTACCGCTACTAGTCGTGTGCTCTGCCAGGTCGTGTGTACTAGCGTGTCTGAACAGTCAGAGATGTGCAGTCGCTTCTCTGGCTCATTTTCTCCAAGTCGGAAGCTGAAAGCAGTTTCTTAATCCGTTAATGTTACCGAGTTGTTTTTTTTGATGTTCTTTCTCTTGGTCATGGCAAGTCATCTGTAAATATATGATGATGATGATCGCTTTTATAAAACGTAGGCACTATTCTCCGCTTTGGAGCAGACTTGCTTCACTTTTGTCACATGTGATCAAAACGAGTGACTGTAGCTTTGGATTGTACTTTTTAGTTGTTGTTTTTTGTGTGGGGTAAATAAGCTGCTGGATGCTTCTGTGGAGTCTAAGCCACCTCTTTTCACTAAGGGGAGGAAGAGGTATTCAGTTCATTTAACCAATTTATTTAGAAGTGCATTTGTGTGTGTTTCTGCATTTCATTGGAACAGGCGTGCAGCTGTTATATGACAGCAAACCCATTTTAGACAGATTTTTAAGTCGGTATCAAAGACTTGGTGCAGGTATACCAGTAGCTGAAGTAGGAATTTTATAACAGGTGCAACTTTCATGGGAACTGCCCCCAGAAGTCCCCTCTTCTGCTTCAGGAGTAGTTTCAGAACCTAACTTTGCATGCTACCAGCAGTTCTGCTGCTTTAACTTCTTTCCCCCACCCCCAACATTCTTTTCACATAAAAAGTGATGCGTGTCCTGAATGTTGAATGTGACGTTTACTTGCTATTTGATCAGCTTTGTCTTGCAGTACCCAGTGTCTGATGTTTAAGTATCTTTTTGTAGTCAGTATGCTCAGGTTTGTGGGTGCCTGTGTGTGTGTGTGCATGCATGTGTGTGCTTGGAATAGTCACTACGGACAAGATTTTGCACCTTGTATATATACTTAAATTATTACTACCATCTTATCAGCGATCTGCGTGACTGTATGGCAGGTAGCGGCGAGGGGGCATCTGCCCAGCAGAGTCCCTGGCTGGGCCTGGAAGCATCGCCCAAGCTGGAAATCAACTCCCTCATCTGCAACAAGTCTCTCTCCGTCAACTCCCTGGACATTGAGGGCGGGTTCTTGCTGTGTGGCACCGACAGTGAAAATATCTACACCCTCAGCATGCCCCACCTCAGCTGAGCGATTCGTATGTGTGTCTTGGTCTTGGTGAGATTTCTTTCCCACCGCTCCATCGTGTTGTGGCTAAGTGCTTCGTGTTTGAGCGGGAGAGCTTGGTTGGCTTTCTCACCACACCGAGCAAAGCAGTGACCAATGACGGAGGCTGCCGTAGCAAACTCAGGCAGGGCATTGAAGCTTGTTTAAAGTAGCCAAACCATTGGCCTGGTGCGTGCACAACACTGGAAGCTGTAGGGTCAGTGTTTGCAGCATGCCTTTAGGAATCGGATAATTTATGGTATGAGCTGTTTTTTTGGTGGGAATCAGTGGACTCTAGGCAAAGATGTTGTGGAAGGATTTTTGTTTTTTTTGGCTGTTTTATTTTTTTTATCATATAACCTGTTATTTCATACCTCAGACACTGCCAAGTAAAAGAGGGATGGGTGTGTGAATGTGACGAGTTTGATGCATTTTTGTTGTTGAGGGTACAAAGAGAGTGGGGATTGGGGGAATGAGAGAGAGAGAGACCCACTTTTGGTATTGCAGATTGTAAGCAGTGGCCAGTGAGCGTAACAATTACATGGTCTGTGTTGCAAGCTCTGGAAGGGGTAGGGTGGACTACTGCCTGTTTCTGTGTTATTATTCATCTGATGTATCATGACAACACATTTCATTATCAAATACAAAAATTGCCTGCAGGAAATGAAAAGATGTGCTGTAAATTAAAACAGCAACTCACAAATGTTTGTGTTGTTTGTTTGGGTGTTCTTTTCCAGATGTCTTCTGTTTCTGACATTTGTCCAGTCCAATGTATTGCTTCATTTCATTGTGAAACAAATGGCTGTAAAAAATAAACGAAGCAATTGGATACAATCTATTCTGTTATTATATATTAGTATATGTGTTACTTGTACTAGTTATAGCCTGCCAGATATCTTCATCAGCCTACTTCAGTATTGTCAGAAGTGGCAGCCCAAAGGTTAGTAACTGGATTTTAACATCCTGTCAACTGTACACTATCATGTCAAGACGACCCAACTCGGTCATCAGCAAATGCACATTTCACAACTCTTCTCTGATGTAAACTTTCTCTCAAGTGAAATCTACAAAATCAATCCAAACAAAACATATATATGCAGAACTTCGAACAGTGTGATCATTCATCACTGTGATGCACCCAACAGATCAGTTTCCTACCACCAGAGCACCCCATACGACCTGAATATAGACCCACTGTCCTGGGTACGTGCTGTGCAAATGAGCAGTCTCGCTGCACACCTTCTGACACCCAATGCCTTACTGAAAAAGGGAATGGATGCCTCAAGTTCAACATTTCTTTTAAGACCACTCTAAAAATCGTCGTTAAATTCGGGGTGCTCCTCGGTTAGTGGCTCGTTCATCTACATGGCATAATGAAGGGAAATGTGGTCTCATTACTCACAATAAGTTAAGAGTCTCTTGTCAGCATGGTCTTTTTGTTTCATTCTTGGCTAATGATAATGATCAAAACAAAAATCTAAAAGAAGAATGACCGCTAGCATTCTAAAACAAGATCCAAACACGTAAAAGGTTCAAAAGAAGGCTGTTTATTAGGACAAAATACAACATGCAAATTTTCATCATTTTTCAACATTTAACTGTTTAAGTGTCGTTTTGTAGCATGATAAAGGGGATTACCCTGAAAATTCATGCGTTGAGCTTTGCCCCAATAGTGTTCTTTTGAACCTTTTATGTGTTTTGAAGAACAAAACGCGTACAAATGTCTTTCACATGATTTTACTTCTCTGATTATTCATAGATCTCTGCAGCCCACTATGCAGAGTTAGTATAAATAGTGATTAATTATTTCCTACCCGCTCTGCCGGTAATATTACTAAGTCATGATTATGCGTTCTCTTGGTTCAGTATCACATTGCGTCACAACCTACTGATACTTGTGAATGGACATACTAGGATACAAGTACTACAGGCATCCCAGTTTCACACAACATATAAAACACTTTCACAATAAAAGAATATGCATAATGTACACTCAAAATACATAATGTTTCACAATCACAGGACTAGACTTCTTATCAAAGATCCAAACATACTGATTATAATAATTGTATTATAATTATTAATTAATAATATTAACTGAAGAAAACACTGACACATATATGGATAAATTATTGGAAAATATGGCACAAAGAAAGGTACGTTGTTACACCTTGGCAGGGTGTTTCCAGTTGTAAAGGTACAAGGAAGGAATTGGGGTTTTAATCAATGCCCAAGTCAACGTCATAGCTGGGTAAAACACAATAAAGAAACTTGAAATCCTCTGAGAAAAACAACCAAAAGTCTGACAGTGGTTGACTAATAACAATTTGGCCAGCAACACCTTATTTCAGAACACTGAGAAAATTGAAGAACATGAGTCTAGAGGGATACAATCATTTATTAATCCCTGAACAACATCCTAAAAAAGAAAACAGAAAAAAACAGACATTAAAGTATCTTCGCCATGAATCAGATCTGCACAATGTAACGGCATGTAAAAATTAATGTTTAGTTGCTGTTTATTTAGCACTGTGCCAGTTCTCTCCTGTTACTTGTGTACCAGGGTTGCTTCTGAACTTCTCCACACTGCCACTGATTTGAGGGGTCCAAGCTCTTGGGACTGTTCCCAAACTGCTCCTCCTTTAGTTTGTAATAATTAATATTCATTATCAGAGTTTAGCTTTCTGTCAGCTGTGGTGGTCACTGCGGGACGATCAAGCTCCATCACAAACAAATGGACATTTCAAAACGTTTCTCACGTATAATATATTTTTGGTAACACAGCTACCGCATTTTTTGTCGAGTGAACTGAGCCTTAATCCAAGTAACGCAAAGACTGAAACAACGTGGACACAACAAACAGAAACTGAACTGATGACCGAGAAGTTGTTATGTACATAACTAATAATAATAATGAAGGCAGTACTTAATTTTTGTGAGTAAATTTGGAAGTGTAACTGATTTCGTTATATATATATGGTCATGTGTCAGAAATGGTGTCAAACATCATTCTGTGCACTACCAAGTTTTGAAAAGTGATCTAGGCACTTTGCGATGGTCATCATGAAAAAGAATAAATTAATTAGATTAGAGAGTTTAAATGTTACCTTTTAAATCTGTTTTGACTGACCTTGAAAACAGTGCAACCATGCTAAATAACAAAAAATAGTTTGTGTTGCAAAACTCACAGTGGAACAAGGTCTCTGGGACATAGAAATCAGTATCTATGGTTGGCAATGAATCCTATTTTGTGAGGAAGCACAATATTGGCAAATGTAATGAATCTGTCCAAAGTTTTTGTGGATAAAAGTTTAGGCAAAACATTAGTGACCACCAGTAGATCATACTTGTGATGGCAATGGCAAATATTAGATTACCCGCAGGGGGGGGGGGGGGCACAGACAGTGAACCCAACAGGATTTGTCGTGAGCGTGATGTACATCATGAGCTCTTAGTTATGGGTACCTGATCTTTTCACTGGCACTCAGGACTTTGAAAAGCTTGTGTGACACTGAAAATAGTTATGATTACAGTTGTTAAAATTCACGTGTTAACTGGGTGCAGTCAACATCGGACATAACTTCACACCAAGGAATCGTTTGCGTGAGCCAACCTGCCCAGTGTTTTGTTGATAAAACAATCACTGTACAGAATGGCAGAAAGAAATATTGTTTTTGCTTTGCAGAGTTTGGTTAATTATTTTTGAGGTACTACTAAGCGTAATATTTAAAAAGTGAAATTAATGTCACAACTATACAACACAATTTCTGACTGAAGACCATATATATATATATATATATATATATATATATGTCAACTGTTTCTTCATATTCAGTATTCACATATCACTACTAGCGACATACATTTGCATGATTTACTCAGGACTCGATGATGAAGGATGCCGTAAGCTGCCACACGGCGTAGCATCCTGAGTAAAAATTGTTCAAGAATGTGTTTGGTTGGGGTTTATGCCTGAAAATGAAATCTCTTCTTTGAGGTCTCTAGAATGCCTTTGCATGTTTTGTTTCGTCCATTAAAAAAAAAAATGCAAATAAAGGTGTGAGTGCCTGGTATAAACATTTTGAAAAAAGAAAGACAAAGCTCTCCCAGCAAATGGCACTGGATTCATCCAACTGAGCCATTATTTGCCCTGCTCAATATACCACCTCCTATGCACCAGAAGACCTGGCAGTTTACCAGAAGACGCTGTACACTGGGGCACATCAAGCTGCTGAATCCCATCTGCAAGAGGCTGCTGACCTTGTCCGTGAAATATATGCAGAAATGAAGATTGGAGAGCCAACCCCTGATGGACAGCTGGACATCTCTGTTTCTTTTGATGGGAGCTGGCACAGACAAGGCCGCTGCTCACACACACAGGCATAGCCACGGTCATTGAGGTTTTTTCTGGTCTAATTCTGGACTTCGTCACCTTGTTGAGCTACTGTCTGGCTTGTGAACTTGGGCCAAAAGTAGACTCTCCAGGATATGTGGAATGGTTCAGAAAGCATGAAAGCCATTGCCAGAAAACCACAAACTGCTCTTCTGCAGCCATGGAGACTGAGGCAGCTGTGGTGATGTGGGGACGGTCCCTGCAGCTCCATAATTTTCAGTACATGGAAATGCTCGGTGATGGAGATGGCAAAGCTCATGGCAAGGTCAACGGATTACACCCATACGGACCTGAGGTCAGCATCAAGAAGACGGAGTGTGTCCACCATGTGACGAAAAGGATGGGAACAGCTCTTCGGACCCTCGTGGAAAAGAGAAAAGCCCAGAAATTGCCGATCGGAGGCTGTGGCAAGCTGACAGATGACCACATCAAGCAGCTGACCAACTTCTATGGCAGGGTGATCAAGAACAATGCAGGGAACCTGAAAGCCATGGAAGATGCTGTGTGGGCATCATTATTCCACACTCTCAGCACCGACAAAGACCCACATCATGAACGGTGTCCTGCTGGGAGACGGCCGTGGTGCTTCTACAAGACAGCAGAGGCCAGCAGTGCCCGTCTACAAATGGTTGGGAGACGGTACAGACCCCCAGTTGCTGACCAGGTGCCTGTCTGGCAAAACTCAACTCCAACGAGAGTTTTCACTCCATGGTGTGGAGAGCATGCCTAAAGGAAAGGTGGGCTGCCAAGCGGACTGTGGACACTGCTGTTATCTGAGTCCAAAGGCTCCACAGCACTGCTGGATGCGCTGACTGAACTGGACGTTGTTGGAGGGACCTATGCAGAGGACTTTGTGGAGAGTCAAGACATCAAGAGAACAAAGTCTGCAACAAGAACGTCATCACAGAATGCCAGAGACTGCTATCTGAGTCCAGCGATTCAACGACTCCACAGCACTGCTGGATGCGCTGACTGGACTGGACATTGTTGGAGGGACCTATGCACAAGACTTTGTGGAGAGTGAAGACATCAAGAGAGGAAAGTCTGCGACAAGAATGTCATCACAGAATAACAAAGACCGCTGTAAGATGATCGGCACTATCCACCCTCAGGAGCGAGAAGGTTGGAGGGTCAGGAGGGACAGAGCTTTCCGAAGAGGCAGAACTGATAAAGAGAGAAAACAAACTTGTAAATATAGTTTCTTGGTGTATTACTCTGCCAGATAATCATCTTGTGAAAACAAGCACTGTCGTCAGTCCATGAACACAGCATGTGCACTTACTCGTTACTTCTTAGCCAGTTTTCTCAAAACAGCACATTTCACGCTGGTCTGCGATTTTGCTCCCACTTGAAAAGTAGGTTAGGATATATCTGATAAAGATATTCCCATGAAATTTGGTTTCCCTGTGTAAATATGGATCCTAGATGCAATAAGACAGACTAGAAAACTAGCTGGGATACTTTGTATGCTGTGACAAGTGGCTCAAACTGGGACAGTTCCTGAAATTTATAACCCCCTTTGGTATAACCGTGCATTAAGCATTTCACATTTCAGAGGTACAAATTATGCTTAACTGTTCAGTAATCATTTCTTGTTGTAGTCTTCCAGATAATGATATAAATATGCTATGTTGTCAAAATCAAGGAGGCAAAATGTGTTATCTTTTATCAACAAATTGGCTTCTTCTTTTTTCTTCCTACTTGTGATCATCAGATAAAACTTGCTGTGAATGTTCCTTTCAGCGCTGTTTACTTGTATGCAAAAATTCAAGCATGTAGCCCAAGTACATTATGAGATACGAAAATGTAAAAAAATGCCAATTTTGCACACCATGTGGCACCTTAAACAGCGAACTAGGAGACTGCAAAAACATGCTGAAATAAAAAATAAAAAAAAAGAAGAAATTGGGCAGCAGAGGAATTGTTACGGTATGACTGATTGGACTGGTCACAACAAATTGCTGACTCGGTCAGCTATGCTGAACCATGAAATGATCATGTAGTCATCATTTTGCTGATAATATGACCTCTTGTAGTGCTGTAAACAAAATTACATGATGCAGCAACATTTTGGGACCATCAAACCTCTGTGAGACTAAGCAGGTCAACTGATTTTGCCAGTTTTCAACCTGCTACGTCACAAAAGGTTTTGAACAGCTGACACAGAGTTCCCAAGCTGAACTCTTGTTCAGTCCGCAGCTCTAGTGAAAATTAAAATCAGGACATTTCTGATCATCATCACTGAAGAGAAGAAAACTAGCACCACCAATGAGCTTCAATTATCAGCACTGTCACATGACAGGGTGACAACTTGCACACTTCCTGCCACACAGAAGGTATAATATTTCAGCAGCCAGACCCCACCAAGTTTTTTGCCAAAGCCCTGGATGTAGATGAAGCCAGTGGATTTCAAGCTACATGACCTGACTGTGAAGCCTGGATCAGCAGACATTTCTGTGTGGGTGGATGAGTCTTGGCTGCCAAAAGAGCACAACACCAAGATTGTTCACCAACCCATTCTGGCACATGCTTGTGGGATTGCTTTTGTTTTTCAGTGATTTTCACCAGTATTGCTTATCTGGCTTAGAAGCTGGGGATGGGTGTGTTTTACAGTAATGGGGGGGGGGGGGGGGGGGGGGGTGGTGTGGGATATGTTCAGTAACCTGGGGTGGGTGGGTTAGAGAATGAGGTCAATGTTGATAAATAAACTGGATTTATTTCATGCTGACTATAGAATGTGCCTAATTTATAATACTTTCATGTTTTTATTCTTTTTTTGTGTTTAACCGAGTTAGCTGGTTGTTTTTTTGGTTTGATTTGCTCTTCGTTCAGCCCGAATTCCTGGTATAACCCTTGCTGTCCAGTTGGTTTCTTTTATTCAGCCTGAATTCCTGGTGTGCATGTCCAAACCTGTCATTTTGATTAAATCTGTTAATTCAGACAAGCAGAACATACTTCATAGCAACTGTCCAGATCTTCAGAGAAAAAGAAGAAGAAAAAAAGGCATGGTCTGCGTGTATTATATATATATATGCAGCACATAATCTGTGTCACTCAGTAAACATGGTGGAATGAGTACCGGAATGTCAAAATGAACATATTAATCATGCAATTTGACAGCTGCACATCTGAGTTTTGGAGGGGCTGTGGTTCTAGTGCATGATGTTTTATGGGTTTGAAACTGCATGCTCTCTGTCTAATGCACTAATAAAGTTGTTGTAAGAGTGTCACCATTGTCCTTGATCATTTCATTTCATAGATCCCCCCCCCCCCCCCCCCCCAATCACCATTTTGAATGTTGCTGTAACATTATCACTCTTTCAGTCTTTGCAAGCTCATATCTCAAAAACTAAACTAGATATTAAAATATTTGTTTTGTTTTTTGCAGTGTTCTTCAATTAAAATGTTCTGCATTTGAGACTAAAAACTGATTAAAAAAAAAATTCAAATCTTGGCTGCCACTACCTGCTATAACACAGTTATGTTGGGAGTAGATCTGGAAAAAAAATAAAGGTGAATGGACCAGGAAGGTAGAAATTAGGACGTGGAATTCCTGGTGGTAGGTGAAGCATGCATGGCTATATTCTGACCTACTCAAGGCTGTACGGGGAGAATGTGTCGGCTTTGAGTTCTCAACAGAGGGGATCTTAATTTATGCGTCCACAGTACCCTACTGCAGGACCTTCATGGGTGGTGTGGATCTTCTCAAATCTCTGACAGTTTTGCACAAGAGCAAACTGGACACCAGACCAAAAAGCAGAAACTAGAACCCAAAAGCAGAAACTAGAATTAAAAAGCAGAAACTAGAACCAAAAAGCAGAAACTAGAATTCAACCCCCACCAACTTTTTTCTTTCTCCTTCTGTTTTCCTGCAGGGAATTTCCTGTTTCCCACATGGGCTTTGTGGATGAGCATAAGGCATGATCAGTCAGTGTAAATATAGGTTTATGGGAAGATACACACAGAGAAACGTTGACATTGTCTTTGTGTAACATCAGGAAGACCTAAAGAGGAAGGTGTAGAGAAGAGAGAGAGAGGCGCAATGAACTGCGCACATTGAATTAGACATATGTTTATGTATTTACTTGTGACACCCAGCATTCTTCAATGAGAGAGAGAGGGAGAGAGAATGAACCGGGTCATTTTAATTATGCAAGTATTATGTACCTATTTGTGACGCACAGCATTCTTTAGCCACAGAGAGAGAGAGAGAGAGAGAGGGGTAATGAACTGGGTTACATTTAATTACGCATGTGTTTACGTATGTATTAGTGACACTCTGAACAGAATGGGGTGTTACTGTTGTTTTTATTTACACGAGAAACTAGAATCAAGGCTTGCAAGTGGGTTCATGAATGGTGGCAACAGCAGAAAGTGCTAGTGAAACCTGTGGAAAACAAACCAGCAAAATCACAAATCAAGGAGAAGAAGGAAAAAGACCGACTGCGCCAGCAGAAATACAAAGCTAGTCTTCCTACTCCTAGTCAGAAAAAAAGTCTGGCAGGATAAGAAACGTCCAGACGAAAGAAGAGAAGAGAACAAGCAGGTGACACCAGTCAACAAAATGGTGCCACCAACTGAAGCTGGAGGTCAGACACCAGGAAGCAGTAGAAATGAAAAAATTTCACTTCAGAAAGAAGTTCAGACAACCAGCAACTCTCCAGCCTTCACGCCCTCCTATATATGTCGGGCAGTCAGAAAAGCCAAAGAAAACGTGCCTGAGAATCAGCTACATTTGCTGTGGTGGTCGACCGGATGATGGACACCAATTCTCCACGCAAGAGGAAGACCTTAGCAGTGTGAACAGGGCCACACACGGAATGACAGTAAAAGTGTCAACAATCTGGTGTGGAAGTGCTGTCCTGAAGAAATACACTATGGACTGACAACCATGGAGACACCAGCAGCCACAGCAGCGTGCATGTTTAACAGTGGCCGCATCTGACTGGGCCAGATGCAGGAAGCCGTGGACATCAACGCAGGCAGGTCTGTGTATTTATTATGTGCACAGTCTGTGGCGGCATGTTCTGACAACTGTGGAGACAGCAGCCACAGCAGCGTGCATGTTTAACGGTGGCTGCATCTGACTGGGCCAGATGCAGGAAGCCGTGGACATCGACGCAGGCAGGTTTGTGTATTTATTATGTGCACAGTCTGTGGCGGCATGTTCTGACTTAGGCTAGTTAGAGATGAATTGAGAATGCCACCAAAAAAGTGACCACAGCTGACCGCTGGCCATGCCAGAGTACGCTAACAGCAGATAAATAATTGGGTTTTGACACCCAGCCAACTGTGATGGTTATATCAGGGTGAGTGTTAAGAGAATTCAGTTGCTGCAGTAACGAAACAGAAATGAATCACTGGATAAGTCGGGTAAAGAACCGGCTGTCATAGCAGCGACCGCAGATACCACTGATGACAGATGCAAACGTAAATTTCACTGTTTGGAAGCAGGCGTACCCATGGCTTCAGCAAGCAGGCAAGCTCCTGTTTTTCAGGATTAACCGTGGGACCGGGATCCACAACAGTGTGACACTGACAGCAGATACGGGCCACCTTAGAACTAGCACCCACCGGGCATGTGTCTAGCAGTACTCACCAACACATCATCAGGGCCGCAACAGAGCAGAGAAACATGCAGAAGGCATGGACTAGAACCTTGATCAACAAGGAACTGGCTGTTCTGGTGCCATTTGATTTCAAGCTTGGCTGTTGCGAACTCCTCAAAATGCCAAACATCTGAACTGTGGCAGGATGACTGAATACTCATTCGAATGGAACATCAGCAAATTATGAGCTCCTTCGGATGTTTTTAGATTAACTAAATAGATCAGATAGAAATAATATGTACAATCACAAGGTCACAAGCGTGAAGTAATTACACTCTTCAAAGATGAAAACACAGATATGGTGGTACAGTACACGTTAGCAATCTAATCAATGTCAGGATTGTTGATCCAGTTACATATCTGCACATGATTTTAAATACAATTTCTCGTAATTTTCGCATGAGAAAAAAACAACTAAAAATAAAATGACCAACAGTCATATATATATATATATCTAAATTGTCTTATTAAAATACAATGTTACCTGATGCGCCTGCATAACCCTGACTGGTTTGGGTCAACATGTTGGTGACAATGAAAATGATTCAAAGAGAAATTGCAGTTCGGAATTACCCTGCTGTGAAGTAGTGTAGTGCCCCATTAAACGGCATAGGGAGTTGGCAGGTCTAACGTCTGAATAAAGGTTCATTTAACTACACATATAGCATATGATCTCATTATGAAGCCAAGAAACCTGCATGGTCATCAAAAACTGAGTACAAAAAGACAAAACACTTGAGTTGTTTTAAAACTTCTCTCCTACCTCTTACAAATAATATATATATTACTATATCAGTATATGAAACTGATTGGCTGGTTTTCCCCTTTACTGGAACTAGTGGAAGAAAAAACAGAGATCAGCATTTTTGTTTGTTCTGTTGTGAGTATAAACCATCAGCATAAACAAAAACCATCAGTATAAACAATCTTTATCTCAAGTACACCAGACTGAGAAGACGAGTGGAACCAAACCACACTTCCATTAAAAATGAAAGAGACTTCATCATCATCAGGCGGGTTCCACATCAATCAACCAAACAAAATAATCAATCAGCATAACTCAGACAAATTATTCACCAATCAACCAATCAGAATCAATTAAGCAAACAAATTATCAACCAATCCACCGCACACTAGCAGTCTGACCAGTGACTACTCATGCCTCGCAAAAAAGGCTATCAAGCTGGTGAATCGTAGCATTTAACAGACCAGTTTGCAACAAGAACAAAATGTACAGTCAGACACACACAAACACATCACCAGTACTCCAGATCCGAATCGCCCCCATCCTCGCTAATGGAGCTGTCTGAAGAGGATGGATACTCGCTGTCGCTGACCAGCGGGTACACAGGGTCCGGCCGCTCCACGTGGAACGCAGACAGCCGCAGCCCCAACTGCTGCAGCAGCAGCTCCACCTGAAGGCACAGCAGCGTATCCGTGGGCAACCCCAGCAGCGAGACCAGGGCTCGCAGCACGGTGTGGTTCACCACCAGCCCCATGTACTCCTCGTACACCTCACGCTGACGCAGCTCCTGGGGCTGGAACCGCTGCTGGAATGTGGCAACGGGAAGGATGCGCTGCAAGGCCGCGGTGCTGTCGACCAGGCACTGACGGAATACTTGCCGGGCGGCCAGCTGCTGGAGGGAGCAGGTGGTGCAGCCAAAGAGCCGCTGCACCAGCTGAGTGCGGTGCTGTCGTAGATGGGAGAGTTCCGGGAGGTGGGTGTCGATGAGGTGGATCAGCTCTTCTTCGATTTCAGGCCTGCTGAAATAACCTGCAATAACGTCCAGTCCAAAAGCTCTATTTTAGCAGACATGGTTTTAGGTATAAGAATAAGTGAGGCAATGGGATTGAAAATTGCTGGTGTGGGGAAAGTGACACGGGCTTTCATGATGGGGAAAATTCCTGATCAGAACAAGAAAATAATCCTCACCCCCTTCCCCTTTTGAAACAACTAGAAAAAAGAAAAGAGAGATAGAGAGAGAACTCAAACTCAAAAAATTTAATACTCAAGGACAGTAGCGTTAGGTCCATTTGGAATATCTAACAGCCAGTCCTCGCTATACTACAAACACAAATAAACATGACAATATCACAAACAAATATTATAAGCACAATTAAACAAGAGAAAGAGAGAGAAACCGCAATACAAAAAGATTAAAACAATATATCCAAAATCCAACCTCAGAAATAAATGTTAACACACCACTTCTTAATCTGTTACACGCATACGCAAATGCTCAATAATAAAGCTTGAGAGTGTCAAATAAAATACACACACACACACCACTTCTTAATCTGTTACACACGTGTGCAAATGCTCAATAATAAAGCTTGAGAGTGTCAAATACCCCCCCCCCCCCCCCCAACTCCACTCCACTTGTAGCTACCTGCATCAACTAGATGTGCAAAGGACTGTGTGGCAGTGACAATACACTGGTGTGGATCCACCCAGATCATCTTCCTTTGCACTGGCCATCCAGCAAACACTGCCAGCAGTGGGGACAGCTCTCTGGAACCAAACACACAACCTCCATCACATCACACGACACAGTCCAAGCACCACAGCACGGTCATCGCTGGTGCACTTTTCTGCAACTCTTAGCAAAGAAAGGTTCTCCAGTTGGATAGGAGATGGGTAAACTGAGCTGCTGCATTTACAGGGCAAAAGCTTTGTCTGCAGATCCAGCAATACAAGAGAAAATCAAACTACCTGTCACTTTTTGTGCTGATGCATTTCTTTAAAGAGAAACAGACACACACGGTTGGAGGAGGGGGGGGGGGGGGACAGAGAGGGAGAGAGAGCGGTTTGCACATGGACTCAGAGGAGATCATAGTCACTATAACAAGTATTGTTCGCAATAACATCTGCAGGCAGGCTTCTCCACTCTGCTATTACATAATAATAAATGGAGAATGAGGACCTTGCCTTCTGCGGAAGGCTGTTTTGCGGATGGGTAAATTATACTTGTTGAGCGAAACTGGTGGGGCTCTTGTGACTGTTGTGGGATGTCTTGTGTTTGATGCTGGTGAATCCATAAATGATGGAACTTGAAGAAGACAGTGACCAGCTGTGCTTTCCTCCCCTGCATAACTACTACTGAGAGGTCGTCCACCTTCAGGCTTGTTGGTGCACCTTCTCAAGTGTGTGAATGGTATATGTCCACCGTGTAGGGGTCCCAAGCAGGCTTTGTTGGTGCACCTTCTCAAGTGTGGAAATGATATGTGTCCACTGTGTAGGGGTCCCAAGCAGGCTTTCCGCACCCAAAAACAGATCTGACGAGAGGCTTTCAGGCTTTCTGTCCTCAGGTAAATGGACGACCCACAGGTGCCTTATCTGCATCTCTTCCTGCAGTCTTTGACAGTCTAGATGATATGATATACCCACAGCCCCCAACACAGTGTCACAGCTGAGCACTCCAGGTTCAGCGAAACAAACTTGGACCTATGTTTTCAGTTCATCAACATTAACAACTAAAGCAAACTTCTCAAAAAAGGACATCTGTGGTGATGAATACAACAACAAGACTGATGTGGCCCACTCTGGACACATCAGGACTACTGATGAACTTCTCTGGTGCCAGCAGTGCCACTGGAAAGAGGGAACTGAACGGCTCACTGTGAATACACGTGCACCCACCTCTTGTGTTTCCTGGTTTCCCACACAGATCCCTTCAGCGTGGGGTTTGCTCCTGCGCGCAAAAGTTTATGGGTACCATCCACATCGCCTCTCACCATGCAGTGGAACAGTGCTGTGCGGCCCATGCTGTTCTGGTGATTCACCTGACACATGAAAGAAATGACAGCAATGAAAAACAAGGTCTGCCACTTTGAGCAGCAAAATGTCCCCCGCCCCTCTCGGTCTCCCCAATACAAACAACCGCTTCTGATTATGAGCCTCAATGGTGACGCTGACCTTGAAGAGAGCAGAGCACAATCTTTTCCACGTGCCACTTCAGCCATTATGATGCATCACCATGCAAAGTTTCATTACAAAAGGTTCAGCTGTCCAGACAAACATTAACTGAAACTGAGCTTCCACTGTGACCTTGACTTTTACAAAGCAATCCAATATTTTTTATTGAACACTTGAGAGAGAGGAGAGAGAGAGAGAGAGAGAGAGAGAGAGAGAGAGAGAGAGAAATTAGTTTTTAATGCCGTCAACCATGATGGTCATATCACAGAGACAGAGAGAGAGAATTTCTGTTTAAAATAAAACAATACTGTCTTTTTCAGTTTCTGTTTCAAGCGATATATATATGACTAAGTGCCAAAAGGTGGGTCTGCAATGGGTGACTTGGTTGTGCTGAGAATAAAAGATGTTTAAACAAATATTTTGTCATTAGTGTGGGTTGAATGTGTGTGAAAATGAACGAGGATATAGTTGAAATAATAGCAGCAGAAATTTTGAAGCGGTTTGGGAAATATGTCCGTTAAAGTGTCATTTTACTGCTGAAATTCAACCACGAAAAGCGGACAGTGGCACAGAGCACGTCTCTGTCGGCGTGGTTTGGTTAAAGAAAACAAGGAAAAATTATATTTATCACATCTGTTATGTTCGCGAAAGATCGTTTTACAAGATCCATGCATCAGAAAAACTTCCAACAAATTATGCTTTTGCAAAAAGCGTATCGAACTTTATTTGATCGGACGTCATCTGTGTCGTAATACGAAACGCGAACTTTCGACAACAGACTGAAAACAACTCTGACCCTTGACATGAGCGGAAGTGACGTCATATGCACATCAGACTCGCGGTCAATCACTCAGCAGCTTTGAAAAGATTTAACCAAACAACTTTTGTTACATTAACAAAATTTGCCGCTCCTCAAATATTGTCGTAAGATATGACGTCCGACTATCTAACAAGTTGTGAGCGAAAAACAAAACATTATAGGTTTACACTTGTCAACAAACACGAAGGTACCACGTGACACTTCCCGGTCACATTTGATTTGAATGGCGTCGAAGGAATCTTCTGCTGCGAACATTGAAAGGTACGTCGCAATTATTGTTGTGAGGGTGACGTCCAACCATTCTTGACGTCCGTCACAATTTTACACCGTTTTTTTTTTTAATCAGCTATTTAAAGTTTTATAGTTTTTGTGTTCGGGTTTAGAGGCATAGGAGAAGTGTTTTTTAAGAAAAGGGGGAGTTGCGGGGTGACTTTTGGGTAGTTGCAGAAAAATTTATTGCACTGACCCTTTGCTGAAATTTTGGACCCCCATCACCATGTGGCGTAAAACTAACTTCCAGTTGCACAGTGCAGACATTGTGAAATATGACATTTGCCACCCCAACATTGCTAGGCTTCGTTTGACAAGATCGACCTGTGAAATCGGGGACGGCCGTAATAAAAAAAAAAAATTTACGAGGATTAAGTCGGTGGGACGTCAGGGTTACCCCAAAAGGGTGCTGAGACATTTGCACCTTTTTGTTAATTTTTGAAAGGGGCTACTAAGGTCATTTACTGAGGGTTTTAGAAGTACTCCCTGATTTTTTTATTTTGCTTTTTTTGGGTTTTTATTTAGGTTTTATTTTAATTTTATTGAATTTTTCATTGTATTTTATGGATAATTATTTTGGGATGGGAAAATTTTTTGTTGATGATGTTTCTCATGTTGGTTTTTATTGCTTATTATTTCAGCCCAATAATGTGAATGCCCAGGAGTAGGAAAAATTGCCCCTGCTATGAGTATGACCTGTCTCAACCCCTCATTCATAGCAGCACGTGCCTGAAGATTGGGAGAACCACATTATCACACCGTCTTTAAGAATCTACCATTAAAAAAAAGTTTCGACCAATTTCCTTCAAAAGTGTCACGCAACTAGTGCAAATCCTGATTTTGTCATCAATAGCATCATGCACTAAGACAACATCATCAAGTCCTAAAACAACATGGTTTCAGAGGGGTTGCTCATGAATGTGAAACCCAACCCCTTTGGGCCTAATCACTAAAATCAGTGAACTCGCCAGACTTTCAGGCAGGGAAACTGGTAGACCTTGTGGCCTGCTTCAAAAGTTTTCCCATTAGGGGATCACCGGTAGAACAAAACACATGGATCAAGAGTTCCTGAGAGATCAGCAAGCTGTTGTTGTGGTATAAAGTGAATTTTGTCCCAGGGACTCAGAGGTCCCTTTAAGGCGGGGTTCTTGGCCCAGAATTGTTTGCCCTATACACAGGACCTAGCTGCCACAACGCCTACCTCCAGACTGAGACTTTTAAGATGACGCCATCTGTCAGTGCCCATCTCCACAGCTGAAGATCAAGAATACCCAAAATGATCAAAACAATTTCTGATGGGTAATGAAAAAGCAATGGAACATGTGCTTCTACCCGGACAGATGTGACATCCAAATTTTTTACTAAAAGAAAGGGGAAACACTACCATGCTCTGCATGGCCAGAGCCAAGTAGTCAAAAACTCACTTCTTGGGGTCACACTGACCTCAACCCCACCTGGGGCACATCAACATCACCAAAAAGCAAGCAGGACCCGGGTTCTGGGAAAACCCTAAGATCAGCACCTTTTTAATAAAGGCAAGGCCAAAGGGCATTGTACCCATCCTGGAATATGCAAGCTCATCGGCCCCCAAAACAACAACCTGATCAACCGCCTAGAGTCTGACAGAAAAAGGGCAGATGGGGGACACCACAGGATGCTCAGGATTCCAGTGTCAACAACATGCTGACGGTGACTAGTCCCTTCTCCAAAATGGGCGGGAAAAGAAGACGGTAAACTTTATAATTTCCCCCACCCCCATGGCTCCATGCCACGGAACCAAGGAATAACGGGTAATCCATATCACAGGAGCCCATCATTCCCATTCCCTGTTAACCCAGTCCCCTCCTTTAAGTGTCATACTGATACAGGAAAATTTTTCTTTTTCCCAACGCAACAAGGATTTGGAAAGACCCCACTGAGGGTGGGGCTGTGCCCACCCTTTTAGACTTCTTGTTGCTTCCCAAAAACTGTACCTTTGGGGATGCCCTGCCCCCAAGTAAGTAGTGTTGAGAGGTAGGGGCCATCAGGGTTTTCCCCCCCGGAAGCAGTGGATGACCCAGTTTAGGGTAAAAAACAATGTTTTTTTTGGAAAGTTTTTTTTTTCTTAGTGTTTTTTTTTTTTTTTTTTTTTTAAAATTAAGGGAGTTTTTTTTTCTTTAATTTTAGGTGTTTTAAAAATTCGTTAAATGTTGTTGTTTTGACTGAAGATGAATAGCCAGTCGGAAATGCTCAACGGGTTTCAAAGCTAAATTACAAGCCAATTGTAGTAATGCCATCAAAAGGAAGTTGCATGCAGTACTCTGGATCTAAGTAAATCTTTTCACATTATGTGTATTTTTATAGCTAAGAGAAAATTTATGTTGTCTGTCAAGTCTTATGACTGTCGCAAGCTGATTTTGACATTTTATGATTCTGCAGTAAAACAAAGCCAACAATCATAAGTTGAATGTAGCACTGTGTTTAAATATTGTTTTTACATTTGGTTGAAAAGAAATGTAGAATCTTCAATAATTAGGGGACTGTCAAGTCACATTTATGACATTGTCAACTTTCTGTAATGCTGATGTTCGACATTTGTGTATTTTTTTGTGCTATGTCAAGAAAAGAAACAAATTCCCCAAAATGACTTTCCAGTGTGTCTTTACCCCCTAGAAGTTGAATGGCAAATGGATGAAACTTTGTGTTTTTTGTTGTAGAAAAAAGGGAAAATATTTAATTTTGTCGGATGTCAGGATTCGACAAAAGAAGTCAAATTTTTTTAAAAAGCACTGCAAAAAAAATTTTTAAAATACTTATGAGGACATTTAATCGTTTAAAATGGTTGGGAAAAAAAATAAAAATTTTCCAGCCTACAGTAGCACTTTGTGTCGCAATCCCTGACATCCACATAATAACTTTTCATCTTTTAAAACTGTTTTTCAAAAACTATAAAGTGTTTTTCCACTTTTGGGGATGATTTCCCAAAATAGTAAAACATTTTAAAAACCTACTTTTTTTACTTTATTTTTATTTTTTTTTAAACCCATGTGTCCCCTTTTCATGCACACCTTTTGGGGGCTTTGTCATATATATATTAAAAATCAGTGGTTTTATCTAAGTTACAATGCTTGGAACATATGTCTGTCTTCAATGTATCAATATATAATAATAATAAGGAAATATGTATATAAAGTGTTAGCCTCAAACATAAAAGTTGAGCTTGGCGTGCTGTACAAAATTCTAACATAAAGTACATCCATATTGAGACATGTCAGAGCAAAAAACAACAATACCAATGGCAATGACTTACAAAGTTACAAGCAAATCAAATTACATGAATCTAAGCAGCAAGACCTACATTACACAGGAACACACACACACGAATGCATGCACTCATACACACAGCACATCAGTCAACTGAAACGATTTAAGAATAAGTTAGGGGAGGGAAAGAGAATTTGCTAGCAGCAGTAGGTTTAAACATATGGGTCTTCCCGGCGGAGTTTGTCTGAATGTGTCTAATTTCACAAGGCAGGAATCTCCAGACCAAAAGAGCAGCATAGGAAAAAGAGTGATGTCCAAATGTTTTGGTCTTAATGTGTGGAATGCGTAGAGTTTTTGAGTCAGAGGTGATGTGGAGCTGTCTCGAGAGTCACAAAAAATATACAAAAAACTCACGAAACTCACATCAACATCCTTCATCTGGAGTAAGAAATCAAGGAACTGTGCATTAACAGCTGATGGACCAATGAAACTGGACGCAGAGTCCTCGCTGCAAGGCGATAAATCTTCAAAACTGTCATACAGGCGAGCTGTCGCCATATCACAGAGAGAGAGTAGAGGCGTGTTGCCGTGTGAATCTTCTGCATTCAGATCAGCACCATTATCACACAACAGTCTCAAGAGTCGGATGTCCTGACTGTGCATGCATATATGGTGCAGTCCTGTCATGCGGTTCTCGTCAGTCATGTTGGGGTCTCCTCCGTTGCCTGAAACAACACACAGGCGTGCATCACACACCACCTTTCTCATGATGGTAAAGGCCCCACTGATGGGGTACAAGCATAAAACATCTATATATATATACATATATATATATACACACACACATATATGGTAGGACGTTGCGGTGCAAATTTAAACAGCACAATTTTGACATTTGCATCTGGGTGCACCTCACCTGTCAGTTTATGGCAAAAAAAAAAAAAAAAAGGTTTCTGCTCTCACAATACACTCTGAGTGTGCTCATAACATGTTACTGTGGTCAAAGTCAACAGCTTTCAAACCCGACTGGTCGACATCACATAAACAGACTGATAACTGTCGCCGCTTCTCTCCTCCAACCAATGCAAGTTCCCACTGTGTACTGTTCTTTGCCTTTACAAGAGACTTGGGTTTGATATGAAGACTCTGAACTAAATATTACTGTTCATTTTTGACTTGTACGTAATCCCTCAGTTTTGTCCACATTTTATGTTGCGTGGTTGCAGATGTTTAAATAATCAGACGACACATGAGTACATCGTGTCTGGAACTGGTGTCGGGGATGTTGTTGTTTTGTTCGAGTGAACAATGTGTTTGTTGTTACTTGAATGCCTGCTGTCCAGACAGTGAACTGCTAAGAGCACTTTTGGGATAGGGTTCTGTGTATATTTATATATGTATAAAATCATAACTGCTGTTGCTCACTAAGAACGATGAAGATGAGATCAAGGACATTCTCCAGAATGTCTTCCACAGTCAACAGGTATTCTTTGTTCAGCCCCACCACCACATCCACTGCAGAGCCCCAGTTCCCATAGTTTTCACTGCAAAAGAAGGCAAACACGCCACTGTTAATTACTCACTTCAGTCACTCTATGGTTTTTCATTCTAATCAAATAGTGAAATACACATACCTGTGTCACTACTATGTTCCAAAGCTGACCCTGATGGGCAGCCTACTACAAAGTCATGTGTTTTTCTTGTTAGTTGTAACATACCATACAAAGTCATGTGTTTTTCTTGTTAGTTGTAACATAGCAAACAAAGTCAGTGTTCTTGTTAGTTGTAATATACCAAACAAAGTCATGTGTTCTTGCTAGCTGTAACATATCAAGCAAAGTCATGTGTTTTTCTTGTTAGTTGTAACAGACCAAGCAAAGTCACACGTTCTTGTCAGTTGTAATATAACAAACAAAGTCATGTGCTCTTCCTGTTAGTTGTAACATACCAAACAAGGTCATACGTTCTTCTTTTTAGTTGTAACAAACCAAACAAAGTCGTGTGTTCTTGTTAGTTGTAACATACCAAACAAGGTCATATATTCTTCTTTTTAGTTTTAACATACCAAGCAAAGTCAAGTGTTCTTCTTGTTAGTTATAACAAAAACTAAAATACCAAGCAAAGTCATGTCTTCTTCTTGTATTTGTAACATACCAAACAAAGACATACATGTGTTCTTGTTAATTGTAACATACCAAAGTTGTGCGTTCTTGTTAATTGTAACATTTTTTTAAAGCAGGAATGCAAGCATTGCTATTAGTATTACTATAGTGTGTAATATTACCCTTCAAACGTATTCCAAGTACATCTTCATATCATTATAATTTTATATCATAAAACATGTTTATAGCCTGTGTAGCTGTAAGTGTGTTTGTTTGCTTGATGTCCTTTCTAAATACACAGATGCAGCTGCACACAGCACTATGGTTGTCAACAAATCAAAAAGTAAAACAAAATAAAGAAGCACCATGATTGTCTTCACAGTTACAGAATAAAATATAGAATCAAGAAGCACAAATGGCTAACATTCCAATTTCCATATAATATATATATCTACATATAAGTTATCCAAGGGAGTCCCTGGACACAAGTAGCAGTTTTAATTGTAAAAAGCTTCTGTGACCTTGGAATGATACCAGAGTCACTGAGACTAATGTACACGTACAACTACAAGTAGATTCAAAGTTTTTGACAAAGCCAAATACCTAAACTACCAGATGAACACTGATCGCTAAAAACACTCGCATTCTTCGCAGCAGTTACAAAACTAAAAACAAGAACTTTGACAAAAGCAGTACAAACTTGAGGTTTTGTGAGTAGCGCCCATTTCTGCGAGTGATGTCAACGTAATAGTCTGTAAGCAGTTCCAAGCATGATTTTCCAGGACTCAGGTACTCGGACCCAAAGAAAGTCTGCACACACACATTCACACACATTCACACACAAAAGGAACTGAAAAATGCAGGTGTCACTTACCGACTTATTTCAACAGCTGTTTTATATTACTTTTAAGTGCATCTTCAGTTCTGTCATTGCAATGTAGTTTCAAATACACCGCAAATGTTATAAATCCAGCAGCAGAATTCATTTATTGAATCCTTCTCACACTTTAATTTTCACAAAATTTAAAAGTGAACTTTCTAACACTCAGTTAGTCAATACACACTGACCAGCACCAGACGCAGGGTGATGATGACAGCTATAGTAAATTTGACTAAATTAGTATCACATTCATGCTAACCCAAATCAAATCAAACTGAATTATAGGTAATGTTTTCAGTCCTTCAGTCAAGACACTCTAAATGGTAAATAATGGGTTTCGCTGTTATCAGAAGGAAACATAAAATGTTAAATATAATATTTAAATTTTTATTATAGATTCCATACTGCACTAACCACAGGCACTCGGTAATTGAGGTTAGCACCTCGCTCTATCAATAACCGAGCCAAGTAGAGGTTGCGGGCTGTAACTCGTTCAGCGTCTTGATCAACACCGCAGAGACAAATGTTGAGGGGAATGCGCTGGTAGCAACCTGCAACAAGTTACAAGAGAAAGTTTTTAAACTAAGGACATGACAGATCACAGATGTTTGAGAAAGAGCTTAGTGCTGGTTGCGGATTTACATGATTACAATATTAGCTCATTATTGATTATAAAGAAAACTCATAGTCCTGATGTGATCCTGCACAGTTGACAGGATGTTAAAATCCAGTTACTAACTAACTAAAGAAAACTCATTCAGTTGAATACAACTCACTATTAATATTATCATCAAAGACAGACAAAGAAATACTACTCACTATTAATGTATTATTATGAAAGACAGACAAACTCAAACATATTGTGTACCCCCCTCTGGGGAAAAAATAAAGAAAAACAAACAAACAAGCAAAAACAAAAACATGAACAACATCCAATGCACACAAAAACTAGAAAAAGAAAGATTTTTTTTTTTTAAACAAGCACAATTACCTTCTGGCCATATGCACACACATGATCCAAAACAGAACACTGTGACTGTATACAGCTGCCTCAGGCTCTCTTCAATATGTTAAATCAACTGTGAGTGAAGATTGGTTTGTATTTACCTTCATCAAGGTAGGATGGATTGACACAGTCTAGGATGAGCCTCTCAGCACTGGCATAGTTTCCGTTTTCAAGGGCACGGGTCAAGGAAGTGTCATTGATGCCAAACTCAACGTGGAACACATGGGCCATTTTGTTTTTCACCAACACCCCACAATATCACCCATGCACTGAAAAACAGCACCATATTTTGTTTGTAAATATTAACAACAACAGGTTTGTTCAGCATACTATGTAACTATTACTAAACACTAATCTAACAGTAACAGTAACACCAAAATCTATGTATTATATATAGTATAATCATTTATATAAAATTAATAAATTATTTTCAACACACATGACAATTGACATGTATACAATACATAATTCCACCAAAGACAGTTAAAACTGAATCCATAATTGATCAAATTAGAACTTTGCTTGCAGACAATAATTAGAACTTCACAGTTCACTAACTAAGTGCTGTGTTCCATAGCAACTTACTAGTTACATACAATTACAAGTAACAAATTGTGTTGAACTGCCGGTGCTAGTCCCCACAACCTGACTCAAGAGTCAGACTCAAAAATAAAAGCCAACAGCTGGAACTGGAAATGAAGGAAGCCAATTCAGATTGCAAAAGTAACTTGGTGTTTTACATCCAGTAACCATTACAGTTATAACTTATAAAAGTTATATAATATCAGGATGATCAGATTGTGAAAGAAGTCCTGAATGTAAAGTCATTTCACTTTCACTGCAGTGTCTGAAACAGAATTTTGATACCACTGAGGACCAGGCTCTTGCCTGAAATAAAAACTTCTGCTGGCAAAATACTAAGTTTTTTTTAGTTTTTAGTTTTTTTAGGGGGGGTCTTTTCCCATTCTCTGTTGGGGATCATACTAATATTAATAACTAGAAGTAGAACTGCCTACTGCTGATCAGTATTAATACGTTATTCCTACTACTAGTGTCACTGTGTAATTGGAAAAATGTTCTGGTCATTTGGTGGTTGGGAAAAACACTCAAGAAGGACAACTATTTGTGCTAATGTGGCACTGCCATTGGATTTGTGGGAGTTGTCTGTCAAGTATCCTCTTCTTTGTCAACAGGGGGTGAGAGGTGGGAACATGTGTGTGTGTGTGTGTGTGTGTGTGTGTGTGGCTAAAACAGTTCAGAGCTGTCATGTATCAACTAGAATCAGTTTTTCAAGAACTATCACTGTGGACTTGGCCATGTATAATTTTCTACAGCATGGAGAGTGAGGCTATTTTACATCTCATAAGCTTATCAATCGTCTCTTGCACAACAGTAACTAGAGAAGCAGAACAGGAGAAATGGCGCGGTATCATTATATTTTATGAATCTTTGTGGCACTAACACTGGTATTTATATAATATAGTGCATCAGTACTATAACAATTTGTTGCTGGTACTTCTATTAAAGTATTACACATTTATTTAAATTATTATTGTGCATGGGTAGATGGTGGGTGTTTATAACTTTAAAGTGTGGCAGTATGCATTTGCTGAGGCTGAACAAAAAGAAAAAGAAGAAAATGTTGGAAATTAGTCTGACAACAATAATTGTGACAGGGTGTGTGTGTGCATGTGTTCTTGGCATGATGGGTGCTGTGAGATGGGGAGAGGGGGGTGTACATGGGCAATGTGATATTTTTTAATGTGGGTATGATACTAGGTGCAGCTTTGTTTGTAGTTTTGTGGGCATTATTTTGGCTGCAAATGGAGATTCCACAGTCAGAGAGTAGGAATGGGAGTTATGACTGTGTACTTAATCAGTCTTAGAAGTGATGTTTTACTACGTTTTACTGTTTTATTTGTATACTCTTAGACTTAGACTTAGAGCCTTACCTTTGTTATGTTGAACTGTCAAATTGTCCTTTCCTTTGGTGTGACATCTGAGTGACCCAAAAGGAAATTTTTAATTTTATGCATTTAATATGAATAATAAAGTTTTTCTGTTTGTTTTTGTTTGTTTATCGTGAATATGTGTGATCTTGTTGCACTTTAAAGTGGAGTACCTCAGTTGATACTCTCAACTCTCATTCAAAGAAAGAATAAGACTTTTGTAGTCTGCACAGAATTCGACTCCAGAGAAATCTCATGGTGAGCACATATGACATAAGCCTAACATAATATATAACAGTCACCCATGCATTTGGAGTTTTTTTGCCAAACCTGTGAAAGCTAGTTCGTTTTTAAGTTAAACTGAGTTTAACTTTAAGGTGCCACAGTACATCTGGCAAGAAAGTATTCACTGATTGAGTGATTCACTATTAGTATTAGAGTATCACTTGATTCACTATTTATTATTTACAATATTAGTACATCTGGCAAAACATTATTTTATTTTTTAATGGTGATAGCAGATTAGAAATAACAGTACTTTCCGAGCAATTATGTTTTAATGTGCGTGGTTCCATCATAATCCATGCCGGGTGTTTAGTAATAGTAATTAGCATAGTGACTAAGTAATTCTTACCTATAGTAATAGTAAATAAGTATCCAACGAACAGAATCAACTCACAAGAGTTAATTAGCGCTCGAAATACGTAACACAAGTACAACAAAGAACGGAGTCGCCTAAAGTAACTCTCACCTGGCATGCGTGTAAATACAAGACTGTACATAAACTCCACCAGAGGTACATCGAAAAAACATCAAATGCATAGGCGACCGTCATCTGTCAGGCTTTGCGCCCACCCTTTTTTTAATCCAGTGAACATTTTATTTCATGATCGCACATAGGACAAAACAGAAACACCTACCTGTACGATGAAAGCGTTTCCAACATTTACAGTGACTATCTGGAACTTAAAACAAGTTATGGAAAGAAGAAGAAGAAAAATATACCTGACGATTCTGCCCGGTTTCCTTTTCGGTCAATAAACAATTTGCTGCCGCAGAACTAAGTTGTCTCCCATGGAAAGTCTTTTTACTTGAAATAACCAATTTACACGAAACTAGGCAAACTACTGTTTGGACTTTCTTCTTTTTTTTTTTGATTCATCAATTTTTAACTGTTTTTCTTCTTCTTAAAAATGTGTACTATTAATATTTCAGCATACTGGTGAAATTTATCGATAATGGCTTTCTTGCTTCAAGCAATAGCAGTAGTCAAAGTCATTTAATTTATGCATAATGTATGAAATTGATGACTGAAAGGCGGCAGGGCAAAACAATGGATAAGTGAGGGTGAGGGACAACAAAAAGGCTGAGCCAAACTGACATAATCGGAAGAGAGATCACACTGTTGGTTATTATTTTTTAAATCTCTCTCAGCCTGGTCCTTCCAGATGCTTGCGTGAGTGTCAGTCTTTCTGCTGTCCCTCACTCTTATTCTTCAGAAGATAGCATTGATTGCTTCTGTTTTCTTCTTCAGTATTATTCCTACGATTTTATGAGATGTTCGGCTGTTGCCTTATTTGCTGGTTGTATGTTCAGTATGTATGTATAACTGAGTGAGGTATGCACTGTGTACTTCTGGCACTATGAACACACTGAGTATGATTTGTGCGGAATCTTTATTATACTGTGGCATTTTACACTGAAAATAATTATGTGAACTACACAAGTAATAGGCCTGAATACATTTGATTATTTGTCATCACATTTGATCTGAATCAATCCCAACAAAAATCACAGAAACACATTTTATTTTTTTTACATTTTATTTTTAAAGCACCGAACAAAGGAGGAAGAAGTGATCATTTAATATCTTGCAGAATACATAACTATAATGTTATTTTGATTCTCTTCTCGTTCACATCTCTGCCAGTTGGGTACATTGATGAGAAACAATTCACTATAGTATTAAAATAAAACAACACAAATGTACCACAGGTACTTTTAACAATAGTATCTGAATGCACTTTAAGGGCACTCGCATTTCTTGTTTGGGAATATTTCAGTAATTAGTGTTATTCGTTGCCTTACATCAGAGCTGGTGGTTCGTGACAGAAGCCCCAGATAAAAGCTACGTGACAAATCATCATGACAAATGCGGTAAGATCATTCCATTTCGATGAAAAAGTAACAGTTTAAGAGCAGGTTGTAGTGTGTATGAAACATCACAGCGGAAATGTGGAAATATCGATTTCTTTCCGGACTTACGCTTTTGCAAACAGCCCTAGCGAATAGCCTAGCAACCCCTTGAATGTATATATGTAATCATTTCGGTTTGGTTCTGCCAGTTCGCAGGTACATAAATGCACTCATGGCAGCTTTTGGTTATTCGCTTATTTTTCTTGTACACATTCGCAAAGAACCAAGGTCAGTCCCCTGCCGTGTCTCCCGGCTGTTCTGACCCTTCCCAAGTTCCTGCTTGCCCGCTGGCACCGGATGCGACAACCGCTGGCAGTGTCAGAAATATTGGAACTGGGAGTTCTTCTTAGTCTTCAAGTTTGAGGAATGTGTGTGTGTGTGTGTGTGTGTGTGTGTGTGTGTGTGTGTGGTGTGTGTGTGTGTGGCGGCGTAGGGGTGTGCGGGTAGTGTGTGTTTGCAGCACCGGGATGTTGGTAGTGAACTTCATGGTTGTGGACAGGCCGACTTGTTCCTTACCAGAGTCAGACACCTAAATTGCAATGAAGGACAGGTTTTGGACTAACAGTAACAGTTAAGGTAATTGACATAGAGTGGGTAATGTCTTCACTTGGTCCTTGCACTTGCAGTGATGGTAGGTTGCTCCTGTCTGGGACTGGGAGAGACAGACCACAGGCACAGGTCTAGATATAAATTATAATATATAGTGATTAATATGTGGTTCTGGTAGTCTGCCTTTGCAGATGTAATATACACACCCAATGAGACACTACTTTGATAACAGATGTAGCAATAGGAGTGGAAGATTTTTACTTCTGAGAACAAATACAAACCGTTATAAAGCCTTGTTTTTACCCTCAGCTCTGTCAGTTTTTAATGAAAATTATACCAGTCATTAACCTAGTGTGGGCATGCGTTATTGATGTCAAGACATCTGTTGAGGATGATAACTTTCTAAGGGAGGGTTGGGGATGTGTGAACCTAATGATTTTTTTTAATTTGAGAGTTTTTACGTTTTGGTTTGACAGAGAAAGCATTATTCCAGGTAATTTTGGGTTTGCTATTTTTAGTATTAGTGTATGCAGATTGAGAGAAAGGGAGCGTATGTCTAACTCTAAGAGTAAGAGTGTGTATGTGTGTGTGTTTCATGACTTATAATTATTGAGATATGTTCTTCTTTGTGCGATCAAATGACAGCTTTAATTTCCCGCTGGGATGAGTAAAGTATATTGTTATTGTTATTGATATCACAGTTATGTAGTTCTGGTAGTCTGCCCTGCCGAAAATTCATTTGAAGTTAATTTCTGTACTCTTCATGTCCATGGTCTATTTAGCAGCTGATGGAGGTCTTCACTGTAATGCACATTATTAAGATATATCTTGCGGTACATGTCAGAGTTAAGTGGACTGAGGAAACATCAAATAACCCAGTATGCACCAAAAGTGTCAGAGTCTCCAAAGGGTCGAAGCTGGACATTATGAATTTTCAGAAGAAGTGAGGTAGATGATGTGTTCAACGCATTTGTCTGTGAATGTGACAGTCTTTTATAGCATGGTGATCCTGGTTGTTTTCTTTCACTGTTATACTGTTGTACTTGTAGTGTGGTCCATTTGAATTCCAGCTGCGTCTGGTGTATCTCATTCAATGTGTAGTGTGTCAAACAGAAGACAGATTTGATCAATGAGTTACAGTTCTTACAGTTACACCCTTAGTAGTCAATACTGCATACTAAAATTCTTACACTAGTTACAGTTACACCGTCATTTCTTTTTTGATCAATGCAGCTCAGTATTTTATTGTTTGCACCATGTACGCCCATGTTTTTTTTTTCTTCTCCAGTTTGATAACTTTGTTGGCCATGCTAGTGACTGAATGAGTAAGTCATTGAATGACTCATATAACCTATAATGTTACTTATTACAATATTAGATAATCTGTTTAACTATGAATCACAAAGTGTTTGTACTAGTATCTTTGCTTGGTACATTGCACATAGAACTTGTGAAATGATGTATCAATATATATATAATATATATATATGTGACATCTGTCACACACACACACACATATATCTATATATATATATATTATATATATATATATATAAAACTGATAAAAATCAAAGAAAAACAACAAGTTGGCATAAAAGTTCCCAAATTTTCAGCTGATGCCTTCCTCGGGAGTTTATTCTAAACAACTGAATGAGGGTAAAAACACAGTTCACACAATGATTCTAAAATATCAGGTGACTAAAACTCGAAGAATAAAAAACAATGACTAAGTGTTCACAAAGAGTCAACTCGGCTTGTGAGTCATACCCCCCTCCCATTCCATTTCCCATGTTATGCACTGACGCACACACACTACCCTCACCCACTCCCATCACCCCTGTCTCTATTGTGCTATCCGTCTCTGCCCGCGTCACCCCACCCCCTTCTGTTATTGTCTCTTCCTAGGTTATTACTATTGTTACCACTCTACAAACACTAACAGACACTAGCACACTCCGAAACAACCCTCACTAATGCAAACAACCCACCCTCACTGGCTCACCCACCCACCCTCACACCCACACACACACACACAAACACGAGCACACACACACACAACACACACACACACACACACACACACACAACACACGTTACACAGATATTATTATATATATATATATCTAATCATATATATATATATATATATATATATATATATATATGCACACGCATACACACACACACACACACACACCATACCTGTCAACCCATACAGTTTACCAGTATAAAATACAGGGATTTTTCATTATTTGGGGGGAATACGGCCATAATAATTGGAAAATGGATGCAGGAAAATGTACTTTTCATGAGATTTTGTTGTTATTTTAAACTGAGCAAAAAGATTGAAAAACTGTCGAATGAGCAGCCGACACATGCCATCACCAAATGCACACTGACTGGCCTAGTGATATATATAGGTTAAGAAATCTCATTGGAAGTGAGATTCGGATCACACATGTGTGTTTCGCACAACATTGCTTCTTCCTTCCACTGCCACACATGCTGTCTGGAATTCAAAATGCCACTGCCACCAGTGAAAAAAAACAAAAGACCCAGGCCTGCATAAGAGAAATACAGGTTCACAAACTCTGGACTAAGGTTTACTCCCAAAAGGGGTTGACGGCTATGCACACACACACACACACACACACACACACACACACTTGAATTATTTACAATATTGTTATGGGTACACATACATGTTTTGTTTGTTTGTATTTGCAGACATTCTGCCCTTTATGAATATATTTATAATGTTCTGGTGGTTACGTACAGGGTCACCAGCAGTACTAAACTTTCCCAAATTTGCCTTTTGGATCCTTCTTAGTTTTTATAGGACTTCACTGGTGTAGTAACTATGACAACAAGAAGCTACTTTTGCCATCTCAGTTTTTCAGTCATTTCAGTCAAACCAGTTTTAACACTGACAAATTATTGCATGAAAAATTAATAATAACCAATATGCACTGCATCTCTGTGGGTGCCAGTTCTAGTATCAGTATGGACTTGCTTCTTGCCCACATGTACTATGTTGATCAGAAGAAAGAGAAAGAAAAGAAAAAAAGAGGGAGAGAGAGAGAGAAAAAGAAAAGAAAAAGAGGGAGAGAGAGAGAGAGAGAGAGAGAGAGAGGACAGAGAGAGAGAGAGAGAGAGAGAGAGAGAGAGAAAACAAACTGGTCTTAGAATAATACTAACATCTGATCATTTCAGTGGTATGATAAGGAAGGCTATGCATTTACAGGGTAAATAATTTGAAGTAGTTAGCTTCAGACAGCTCATTTTGTCAGGGTTAAAAGATCATTATTATTTATTTTGTCTTTTCTGCAGAGATTAAAGTGATTTCATCCTGTACACTTGCAATGCTGAACATGAACCTCATTGTGGTGAGTGAAGTTTATTTGTCCTGTGGTCATTATTTTCTGTTTGGTTCTGTCATCACAGTGTCAGTTTGGGATTCATGCTACTTGATATGTGAATTTAATGCAACAATCTCTTGTTGAGGGGGGAAGCGACCCAGCAATTCATGTCCTAATAAGAGTATGGACCTGATCGCTAGTGTCAGTACAGAAAATGATAAACTCTCTGTCTCTCCGTCTCTGTGTCTCTGTCTTCTTCTTCTTCACTAAAGGGGCCATCTTGTTGTTTTGTTGATGGTTCTGTCCCTACTGAGGAGGTTGGGAAGATTTGGGTCATTGTTGTGGTATTAGTGAGGGTAGGCAAAGGAATGGGATGGAGGAGGGGGGGGGGAGGGGGGGGGTGCAGGGGGGGGGGGGGGGACTTTCAGTTGGTGTTTACTGGAGCAGTTGAGCCTGGACTTAAAACAGTCCAGTGACTCAGCTGTCACTGCCTCCTGGGGCAGTCCTTCCAGTCTGGTGTGGTCCTGGGAAAGAACACCTCTGTCTGTATTGTATCCTGCAGGATGGGATGTCATAGCTGCAGGTGTTTTTTTCTACTTTCTCAGTGGAGCTCAGTCTCTCTCTCTCTCTCTCTCTCTCTCTCTCTCTCTCTCTCTCTCTCTCTCTCTCTCTCTCTCTCTCTCTCTCTCACTTCAGTGGTAGATCATCTATATCTGTGCATTTTCACAAACTTTAGTTATCTGATGTGGTGCCAGTAGTACACAGGAGATAGTAGGACAGTGAAGGTGTTTGTGTTGTGTGTTTTTGTTTGTGTGTTTCCTTTAAATACCCCCCCCCCCCCCCCACCCACCCCCACCCCCATTCCTCCCACTCTGCCTCCCCCTGGCTTGCAACCCTTGAGTTTACTATGATCTGCTCTCCCCCTCTCCCTTCTCTGGGTCTGTGTGTATCTGCCTCTGTCACTCCCTTCTCTCTCTCTCTCTGCCTGTGAATGTGTGTGTGTGTGTGTGTGTGTGTGTGTGTGTGTGTGTGTGTGTGTGTGTGTGTGTGTCGTGTCTGTCTGTCTGTCTGTATCTCTCTTGTAGGTTGCAAAGTTTTGGACACTAAAGGTTTCTTTAATTTGTATTTATTTTGCCACAACTGTTTCTATTCTAGTTTGTATTAAATTTGGGTGTGTTTGTCAACAGTGACAGATATTGTAAACAATTAAATTAAAAAACAAAAATATTGAACAGGTGCTTAAATCTCATTCTCTCTCTCTCTCTCTCTCTCTCTCTCTCTCTCTCTCTCTCTCTCTCTCTCTTTTATATATATATATATATATATATATATATATATATATATATATATATATATATATATATATATTATATCTATCTATATCTATATATCCTTAATGTAATAAAGTACCCTCCCTCACTCTCTGTGTGCAATGGTTTGATTAGTCCTCAGGTGGCCCTGTACATTCACAGATCAAGACTTCAAATCAAAGTTTTACAAACTTCTCTCTCTCTCTCTCTCTGCTCTCTGGACTCTGGTCCCTGCTCTCAGCCAACCAGCCTCATGCTTGTCAGGCTTGCTTGCTGTCTGCACCGTGTGTGTATATATATATATATGTATGTGTTGTTGTTGAGAATGAGACACTAACTTGTGCCCATTGACGTCACTGAGGCAGTGACCTGGGCCAGTGCATGCATAAAGAGGTCAAGCCAGCTACTGCCAAGACTGGTTCAGTGGTGATCTAACCAGATATATATGCAGTGCTCAGCTAGAGGCGCATGAAGTTCCTCACATATTTAGAATTCGTTCTGACCTTTATCTGTGGCTACAACAGCAGTTTCCTGTTCTCAAAGACTTGTGGGTCAGCAGTGGAAAACAACCTGGATAATCAAGATGCATAATATATATATATTAAGGCAGTATTTGCAGTTTGCGCCTCCCTGCATACTGCCAATTTACTGTCAAGTGTGTGATTTGGGATCTAATAGAGCATATTATTAACAGCTGATGACAAAACTACTGTAATAAAGTGTCACTGAATGAGAAAATAATTATTAGCTCTAACTCAGCGTGTGTAAAGTAGTATATTTTACCCCCCCCCCCCCCCATTAAAAACTGCTTATGGAGAGGACAAATCTGTAAGTATTATAAGTGTTTACAACTGAGCAAGAGTAATTAGTTCTAACTCAGCAATAAGTAGATAAGTAACCCGTGTATACAACCACACACACTGTCACATGTAATGATGCACACAAAAACGCACACACGCGCTCGCACGCACGCACGCACAAAAGGGAGTATTGAATATTTCACCTTTGCACCTGAAGTTTTAATTTCTTGGGCTTCTGCTGCCAGAACCTGCTGACAGCAGCAAGGCAGTTCAGTAACTGGATCGTTCTTGTTGACCCGATAGGATCAGATGGAAGGCAGGGAGGGGGCGTGGAGGAGGGGTTGGGGTGGGGGAGGTGTTATTAGACATGCTCCATCCTTCGCCTGCCAGCACACTTGCGAGCTGTTGACTGTTTGCCAGTTCTCCACCATTCTTTGCGGGAAGGGAAGGGGGGCGGTGTTCTGTTGGCTAATGATCTCAGCAGCCGCGATGGCTTAACCTGGCAAGCCTTTGGGTTTGTTTTTTTGCTCAGGAGGACGATCAAGTGAACTTGCGAAGCAGTCGCAACTGACACCCTCCATTTCCCAGTGATGGTAGCCGTTTGTGACATATTCGACAGCCTTCATTACCAGAGTGTGATAGTCGACAGCATTCATTACCAGAGTGTGATAGTCGACAGCCTTCATTACCAGAGTGTGACCGCAGCAGTCAAATTTGGTTCCCCATGTGCCAGAGCCTAGTCAGTGGAAGGCGTACTTTTTTTCAAAAATATATTTTGGTGTGCGTCACGTTCCGTTTCAACCATTTTTAACTGTAACCTGTGTGGTTATTGTTGGTAGTGATAACTTCAGTCCCAAACGGATGGCAGCGTTCTGCTTCGACCTGTTCAGCAGACCCTGCCTGAGTGTGTTTGAAGTTTAGACTGGATTCTGTGGTTTGTGGCGTGAACTTCTTGGATACATGCTCAGGCAGCAAAGGCTTTCGCCCCCACAGATTTTTCTCGAAAAAAGAAGAATAAAGAAAACAGGTGCGCAATAATTGGATTTCCCTGCCTTTCATCTGTGCAATATGACATAGACTGTGCAAGCATTTCTACCAGGGGCGTGTGTGTGTGTGTGTGTGGCTGCACCAGGGCCGAGGGATTTACACTGTGGAGGGAAAGCTATATTTTCTGAGGTGTGGGTAAGTAATAGCTAGCAAACCATGTACTCTAAAAAAAAAAATATATATAAAAAAATGTTTTGGATAATGTTGCGGTCAGCTGTGTGGGACAGATAGTCTACAACTTTTCCCCTTCACCACATGATTGCTTGACTGGTGGATGACTTAGCTGATTGATTGGTTGGTGTGGGGGTAAATCAGTGGGTTGATGATCTTGTCACAATGTCAGATGTGTCACTGATGATTGACCAGATGGATTGATTGGCTCATTCAGGTTGACTTGATGTTGACCAGATGGATTGATTGGTTCATTCAGATTGACTTGGTGTTGACCAGATGGATTGTTTGGCCTGTTTAGATTGACTTGATGATTGACCAGATGGATGGATTGGCTCATTCAGATTGACTTGGTGTTGACCAGATGGATTGTTTGGCCTGTTTAGATTGACTTGATAATTGACCGGATGGATTGATTGGCTCATTCAGATTGACTTGGTGTTGACCAGATGGATTGTTTGGCCTGTTTAGATTGACTTGATGATTGACCAGATGGATTGATTGGCTCATTCAGATTGACTTGGTGTTGACCAGATGGCTTGTTTGGCTTGTTTAGATTGACTTGATAATTGACCAGATGGATTGATTGGCTCATTCAGATTGACTTGGTGTTGACCAGATGGATTGTTTGGCCTGTTTAGATTAACTTGATGATTGACCGGATGGATTGATTGGCTTATTCAGACTGACTTGGTGTTGACCAGATGGATTGTTTGGCCTGTTTAGATTGACTTGATGATTGACCAGATGGATTGATTGGCTCATTCAGATTGACTTGGTGTTGACCAGATGGATTGTTTGGCCTATTCAGATTGACTTAATGATTGACCAGATGGATCGGCTCATTCAGATTAAGGCAACATTGACCAGATCAACTCATTCTGATTCAGTCATTATCATGATGTTGACTAGATGGATCAGAAACAGCTGGTAGATAGACTGGATGGATTGACTGACTCGATTCAGATTAACTGATTGATTTGTTTTGTCATTGGCTGTCTAATTAAGAATTTAAGTTTGCAGAACTGACTGATGTGACTGGCGTATCACTGACTGATATGGTGAGGCACCCTCTGACCTGAGTACCTGCTTTTGGCTTGATTTTTAAAAAACTAAAAATGTATTGATAGATAGAGCTGCTGCTCAAGTTTAAATTAGAGCAGATCCGATTCTGTTTGCACTGCTGCAGCATGGTTCAACTTTGCCCGTAACAATAACAGTAACAGTATACTTTATTCATCCCAGTGGGAAATTAAAGCTGTTGTTCGATCGCACAACGAAGAGCATATCTCAATAATTCTAAGTCATTAAACACACGCACATACACACTCTTAGACATACGCCCCCTTTCTCTCAATCTGCATACACTAATAGCAGACCCAAAATTTCCTGGAATAATGCTTTCTCTGTCAAACCAAAACATAAAAACTCTCAAATTAAATAAAAATCATTTGGTTCACACATCACCAACCCTCCCTTAGAAAGCTATCATCCTCAACAGACGTTTTGATGCATGCGCACACTCAGTTAATGACTAGTATAATTTTCATTATAAACTGACAAAGCTGAGGGTAAAAACAAGACTTTATAACCGTTTGTATTTGTTCTCAGAAGTAAAAATCTTCCACTCCTGTTGCTAATGCTATTTGCATTAAATATTTAATATTTAATACTTGCATACAGTTACCACTTAATTTCCTATGGCCAGAACTACAACTAGGGAGGGAATAGGGAGGGAAACACACACACACACATACAGACACACAGACACACACACACACACACACACACACACACACACACACACACACACACACACACACACACACACACAACACACACACACACACACACACACACACACACACACACACACACACACACACACACACACACACACACACACACACACACACACACACACACACACACACACACACACACACTGGCACACACACACACACACACACTTATGCACATATGTTTAAACAAAGAATCTGTAATGCACTTAGTACTTAGTAATTTTCTCCGCTGACTGAACAGTTTTGCACACTACCAAGCATCAGTCGTGTTACCTTCTCCACCTCTCTCTTTTGCTTGATGCACGTTTCCATTCCTCCCGAGTTCCTGCTTTCCTTTGTTGCACCTTGACTCAGTTACTGCTGATCCTGTTGGCTGGTTCCACTGGATTTGCTCTCTTGGTTTAGCTGAGTCTGTCTCGGCTTCTTCGTCTAAGTGTCCTCTGGGTTTCATGTTCTCTGTGGACACTTCGCCATTACTGAAGAGTTGTTTGGGAAGGATTACTGTGATTGCTTTTCTTCTTATTCTGAGTAACCCTTTCGTATTTGTATCCTGTCAGATCATGTTGAGGACAGAGAGGACATCAGTCGAATCATCTGATTACGGGCAGTCGTGACAACCACGTGGACGAGTCAAAGCACGAAGGGAGAACAGCCTGCTGTCAGATCATTGCGTGCGTCGTGTTTGTACAGGCAGAATTTGAGATTCCACAGGAGCATGATTATCAAGTAGAGCAGGGACTAGCTATCTCTTCACGTTTTGTTGTTGTTGGTCATATGACTTAAAACTTCAAACCATCACCCTGTGAGTGCCTAGCTTGCCGTGAAAGTGAGGAGGCAGACAAGACCATCCATCTTTCTGACCACCTTCATGATTATGGGCCACCATTCGCCTTTTGCAAGGTAGTGTAATCAAAAGGCGTTTTGAAACACATCCTTTTTTGGTAGCCATAATCCGTATCCTGTGAACCTGACGCCAAAATGGAGATGCCCACGCAGAGCGAAGCATCTCCCGATACAAATGATACGAACAAGCCAGAGTCTTCCAACGTCTCAGCTGGCTCGACCACGAGCCGTCTCAGGTCCTCCCCCAAGTCAGCATGCGACTCTCTGAGCCCCCGGTCCATTGCTCAGCAGATGCCCTGCATTGGAAGGGGCCTGTACATCAGTGGTATAGGAGGGGTGACGAACAGGAAGAACCTCGAGCACTGGAACATCACTCACGTTCTCAACCTGGCACGAGAGCTGGAGGACACCGCATTTCCGGACTTCGTGGACGTGCGCTACGAAGGTCTCCGGGACTCAGAGGAGGAAGATCTTTATAGGCATCTGCCGGGGCTGGTGGAGCACATCCACCGGGTCATCGACGGCGGCGGTCGCATCGTGGTCAACTGTGTGGCTGGGGTCAGTCGCTCAGCCAGCGTCTGCCTGGCCTACAAGGTTCGTTACGAAGGCCTGAGCCTCCGGGAGGCCTTTGACGAGGTTCATAAGGCTCGGCCCGTCGTCTCTCCCAACCTGGGCTTCTGGCAGGCCCTGGTCCAGTGGGAGGAGGAGGTGAGGGGGCAGAACTCCGTGGTGATGCTGCCCTATATCTGTGGCATGGTGCCGGAGCTGGAGTCTTACAGACAGTATACAGAAATGCGTGTCAAGCTGGGCTGGACGAGCGAGCTGCTGGCCTTGTGGACCTTTCAGTTCCTGTTCTTGACATTGCAGGTCATCGCTGTTGCTTGGGGCTAGTCGGTATAGCAGCCAAGGTTGCCGTTAGAGCGCACGCGCATGCACAGTTACCCACTCACACAGGTATATGCACACACAAACACACACGTACGCATAAACACTCTCTCTCTCTCTCTCTCTCTCTCTCTCTCTCTCTCTCTCTCTCTCTCTCTCTCTCTCTCTCTCTCCTCCATTCATACACACGATGAACCAAGACACTGCACTTCACTGCAGTTTTGGTTCGATTCAGTGAATGCAAGCCTGATACAGCACAGAAAAGGAATTGTAAAGTAAGGTCCCCTTCAACGTGAAACGCGAGACGTCAAAGATTCCCACTTTGAAATGCTAGAGTGGGCCAGAATGTGTGTACATGCATGCGCCACCTTCTGCAAGGAATTGTGCCTTCAGGGTCTATTTTCTGCATTCCATGTTCATTCAGCTTCATTTCTCCAGACCCGGTTTACATGAAATGACGCGTGACATGAACAGTGAATGAGACTTTTGCTTTTGGTGTGACAAGTGCATGTGTGTGCCTGGTGGTTCTGGACCTGATACGATTATTCACGGTTGACTTGGCGTTAAATAGCAGGAGTCAGTTGTGCGTCGCCTACAGCAGTCTTCGAATTACGGATTTGATCACTTGATATATTTTGATCCATTCCTATACTGGCCGACACGTAATTATTATAAATTGCTTATAGATTCACAGGCCTACATTAGTTGTAGTCTTGTACATATTATTCTATATCAGTGACGGCGTATGGGGTTTTGCACTTTCAAATATATATATATAATTATGCACAATGTATTTGCAAATCTCTTCAGTTAAGTATAAATACATGTCGATGGCAGGACGATGGTGAAGTGCAAACCAATGTCACCTCTGTTTGAAAAGAGTGTTGTTGTGTGTGTGTGTTTATGTAAAGTATGCCCTTTTTACCTATTTGGGATAGGGATGACAGTAGAGATGAGATGAGACTAAATACGAAGCTTATTTAAATTCAGAGTTCTCAATAACTCTTTCGTATAACTATATCCTGTCAGATCGTGTTGCGGACCGCGAGGCCGACCTCAGTCAAATCATCTCATTTCGGGCTGTCATGAGATTCGCATGGACCAAGCATCAAGTCTTTCAAGGGGGAACAGTCTGCTGTCGGATCATGGTGTGTGTCGATCGTAACTGTACAGGCCGAAGTTGAGATTCCAAAGGAGATAACTATGCTATGTGATACAGCAGGGAGTAGCGATCTCTTCCGTTGACGCTGCTTTTGTGGATCACAAGATTTAAGTTTAGAAATTTCAGACCGTCACCTTGTCAGTACTTCACAGTGACACTTAGAGCGCAAGCGAGGCCGGTTATCACTGAGACACATGGCAAGACCACCCAGCAGTTCTAGTCGTGACTGAGCCCGTCGTTTGCCTTACAAGTGCAAGGTAATGCGCGTGCCGAATAAAACCAGTTTCTGGCGCATAGTTTGAAATGATCGTCAATGCACCGTAACCGTACTGTCAGTGGCGTTTTCCGTCCGGCACGGAGCCGACAGGATGAAGGTCACGCCCGACCAAAGCGACCCCAGATCTCCAAGCGCAGAAGAGGTGCGACGCGGCTCTCTGAACCCCCGGTCCGTTGCCCTGCAGATGCCCTGCATTGGAAGGGGCCTGTACATCAGTGGACTAGGAGGGGTGACGAACAGGAGGATCCTCGAGCACCAGAACATCACTCACGTTCTCAACCTGGCACGAGAGCTGGAGGACACCGCATTTCCGGACTTCGTGGACGTGCGCTGCGAAGGTCTCCGGGACTGTGGGAAGGAAGATCTGTACGGGCACCTGCCGGGGCTGGTGGAGCACATCCACCGGGTCATCGACGGCGGCGGTCGCATCGTGGTCAACTGTGTGGCTGGGGTCAGTCGCTCAGCCAGCGTCTGCCTGGCCTACAAGGTCCGTTACGAAGGCCTGAGCCTCCGGGAGGCCTTTGACGAGGTTCATAAAGCTCGGCCTGTCATCTCTCCCAACGTGGGCTTCTGGCAGGCCCTGGTTCGGTGGGAGGAGGAGGTGAGGGGGGAGAACTCCGTGCTGATGTTGCCCTATATCTTCGGCCTGGTGCCGGAGCTGGAGTCTTACAAACGGCTTGCAGAGCTACGGGTCAGGTTGTGCTATATGAGCGAGCTGCTGGCCTTCTGGACCGTCGGGTTCGGTATCCTGACCTTGCAGATCGTCGCCATCGTTTGGGGCTAGCGGGCAGCACCCGGGTGTACATTTAGAACGTACACGCATGGTTTATTATGGTTTATTATATGCTCTGCGGATCACGGCATTAAACGGAAGTATGCAAGCGTAATTCAAATTGTTGACCTTCTCTCTTGCACGCACGCACGCACGCACGCACGCACGCACGCACGCACGCACGCACGCACGCACACACACACACACACACACACACACACTCCACACACACACACACACACACACACACACACACACACACACACACATACACACACGCAACTGACCCGATTTCACTCTGGGCTCGTCTACCTCACCAGCCTGTTGTTGCTAATGTTGTTTATCGCCTAGTGAAAGCTGGACAAACAAGAAGTCCTTGGACCCGAATGTGGCACGCCCCACCTTCTTACACGGCGTTGCTTACCTCAGCCTCGCTGGACTTGAGTAAAAGGCAAAGCAGATTTAATGCGCACTCCCAGTGTTGTTGATGAGGCTGAGACTTTCCTCATTTCACTTGGTCTTTGTAAAGACATACAAAGACCAAGTGACCAAGTCTGTCTCTGTCTGTCTGTCTGTCTGTCTCTATCTGTGTCTCTCTGTGTCTGTGTCTCTCTGTGTCTGTGTCTGTCTCTCTGTCTCTGTCCGTCTCTTTTTCTCTCTGTCTCTGTCTGTCTATCTGTGTCTGTGTCTCTCTGTGTCTGTGTCTGTCTCTCTCTGTCTCTGTCCGTCTCTTTTTCTCTCTGTCTCTGTCTGTCTGTCTGTCTATCTGTGTCTGTGTCTCTCTGTGTCTGTGTCTGTCTCTCTCTGTCTCTGTCCGTCTCTTTTTCTCTCTGTCTCTGTCTGTCTGTCTGTCTATCTGTGTCTGTGTCTCTCTGTGTCTGTGTCTGTCTCTCTGTGTCTCTGTCCGTCTCTTTTTCTCTCTGTCTCTGTCTGTCTGTCTGTCTCTGTTAACGCTTAAGACTTGCGGCGGTTTGCTTTACGTCATCAACGTTACGAATTCGTTTCGAAGTCATGTCTGGTTTAAACCGTCAACTTTGTTGGTCGTCAGCTTTATGAACTCGTTGGTAGGTCTTGTCTCTGCGCTGTAGATCATCAACTTACAAATTCGTTGGTAGGTCTTATCTCTACGCTGTAGGTCATCAGCTTGTAAACCTGGTGATAGGTCTTGTCTCTGCGCTGTAGATCATCAACTTGCAAATTCGTTGGTAGGTCTTATCTCTACGCTGTAGGTCATCAGCTTGTAAACCTGGTGATAGGTCTTGTCTCTGCGCTGTAGATCATCAACTTACAAATTCGTTGGTAGGTCTTATCTCTACGCTGTAGATCATCAGCTTGTAAACCTGGTGATAGGTCTTGTCTCTGCGCTGTAGATCATCAACTTACAAATTCGTTGGTAGGTCTTATCTCTACGCTGTAGGTCATCAGCTTGTAAACCTGGTGATAGGTCTTGTCTCTGCGCTGTAGATCATCAATTTGTAAAGCTGTTGATAGGTCTTGTCTCTACTCTGTAGATCATCAGCTTGTAAACTCGTTGATGGGTCTTGTCTTCGTACTGGAGATGATCAACTTGTAAAGTCGTTGATAGGTCTTGTCTCTACGCTGCAAATCATCAACATCTAAACTCGTTGATATGTTTTGTAGGTAGCTATACGGTGTATTACATCATCAACCTGTAAAGTCGTTGATAGGTCTTGTCTCTACGCTGCAAATCATCAACATCTAAACCCGTTTGATATGTTTTATAGGTAGCTGTACGGTGTATTATATCATCAACCTGTAAAGTCGTTGATAGGTCTTGTCTCTACGCTGGAGATCATCAAAGTCTTGTCTATACGCTGGAGATCATCAAGGTCTTGTCTATACGCTGGAGATCATCAACTTTATAAACGCTCTCCTTTATGGGCCTTATATATATATATATATATATATATATATATATATATATATATATATATATATATATATATATATATCCTGCCTTGTATATCATATAATTTATATTCACAGTCTATGCTTTAATGCAGTGTATTTGTGATGTGATTCAAAACAGCAATTTTATTATCTTTGTTTGAAAATGCGTGCCCGCGCGTGCTTGCGTGCGTGCGTGCGTGTGCGTGCGTGCGTGCGCGTGCGTGTGCGTGCGCGCGCGCGTGTGTGTGTGTGTGTGTGTGTGTGTGTGTGTGTGTGTGTGTGTGTGTGTTTATACATGTGTGTGTACATGCGTGCATATGTTTGTATGTCTCTTTGTGCTCTGTGTGTGGTTGTGAATGCTTTTGGGGGCGTTTAGGGTAGGAGGCATCAAAGACTGGGTGATAATGGATCGCGTAGCGTAATTATTTAGAGTCTGCATCGAGTGATATGTTTTGCACGAAACTGGAGCTGTGAAGCTATTTCAGATAATATTTCAGAGGATCCCTGACGTCCTCAAACGGTGGGCGAGGGCCGTGAGCGCACAGAGATTGCACAGTGAAGAACACCGAGTCCTGAAAGCAGATACGTGCTGTGTAAGATGTTGACATCTAATATGGCTTGCCTTTAGCTCACTTCATCATTTGCCGGTTGGGAACGTGCTGACCCAAAATTGGGTTATCAAGTCCAATTGCCGTGATCCAAAAAACAACCCCAAAACACACCAAAAAACAAAAAAACAAAAAAAGAAGAAGAAGAAGGAAAATCCACTAAAGGTGAGTAAGAACTCGCATAAAAAAATAATAATTATGTAGTGGTATTTACAATGACGTGCCTTTGGTGCTTAAAAGCCGCCATAATGTAGACACAGTAGGCCTAACAAAGCTGTGCTTTGGACGCCAGTAAGCCGCCATAATGTAGACACGTTTACAAAGTTGTGCTACTGATGCTCGTAATCCGCCGTAATGTAAACACGTTTACAATATTGCGTTTTTGACGCTAGTAAGCCGCCGTAATGTGGACGTTTACAAAATTGTGCTTTCGACGCTAAGCCACCATGGTATGGACACGTTTAAAAAGTTGTGCATTTGACTCTTGTAAGCCGCCATACTGCTGTGTATGCAGTGTGTGGGCGTGGTGAAGAAAATGTCTGAGAAGACGAAGAGTTAGGTCTGAAGCCGAGATAGAGCACTGGCGCTTTGCCCAGCTCCAGTCCTTGCAACATTCCTACTTCCTCCAGGGATGTGTGTCATGGTTGTTTCAGTGCTTCCGCAGCAACACGGCTTGTGTGTAAGCAAAACAAAACAAATACAGCACCGATGACGCACGGGCTTGGAGTTTTAGTGTTGCACGTGCATCAATCAACACGGCTTGCAACTACTAGGTCTGTGGCCGGGCGGCCACCGACAGGATTTCTCGTCGCCTTGTATTGGTTTAGTCTACCATTCCATAGCCTGTGGCTACGGAGCGTCGTCATTTTTCCGCAGCGAGCCACAGAACACATGCATGGTTTTGTCCCAGAGCCATCGTTACTTTAACAGAGAGCCACAAAAAGACCAAGGACAGAATATTAGGTGACCGACAGTCGAGAGCCGCCGTCTGCGCTATCGGGACAAGGTTATCGTCACTTCCGTGTCTGTCCTGGTTGATCGCCAACAGCAGTGGGCCTCCTTCTGGAGGTTTGGCAAAGGTTTAGGTGTAGCATATGAACGAGTTGAACCATGCGGATTTTAACTGTTTCACAATACGTCACGGCACTGGCAGCTAGTGCATTGGACTTTCCCTTCGGCTTGTGACCGGCTTGTGTTTCGCACTATTAGGTTGTTTGCGGTAGACTAGTAGGCGTTGACTATGAAGAATCTGTTTGTCAGTGCAGTGTCTTCGTCTGCACCCCCCCCCCTCCCCCACCCCACCCCCTCCCCCACCACACACACACACACACACACCACACACACACACACCACACACACCCCGTATAGGGTTCGAATTCTCAGCACACACACACACACACACACACACACACCGTACAGGTACAGGGTTCGAAATCTCAGCAGATTAGCCATCCACACACACACACACACCACACTCACGCACCACGCTCGCGCGTGCCGTATAGGGTTCGAATTCTCAGCTGATTAGCCATCCACACTCACCGGCAGGGCAGCTGCACAGATCGTCAGCACTACACGTGCAAGACAGGAAATGCAAGACGCGCCGTCTCAAAGCCTGCTGTGGGCCAGGCGATGCGTAGTTAAGTTCGGCAGCCTCGTCTGGATTGACCTTTGGAACAGCATCCCCCACACAGCACGAGCGCGGATGGTGTCTACATCGAGTCACCGGCTTCTTTCTCTGCAGCAGGCCGCACGTGCTTGCATCTGCATCTGTATCTGTCATCACCCAGTGTTGGTAGTTTACAGGGTTGCCTGTCTGTGCTTGCATGTCATCACCCACTGTGGATGGTTTACAGCAGGGTGGCGTGTCTGTGCTTGCATGTCATCACCCAGTGTTGATGGTTTACAGGGCGGCTTGACTGTGGTTGCATCTGTCATCACCCACTGTAGATGGTTTACAGGGTGGCGTGTCTGTGCTTGCATGTCATCACCCAATGTGGACGGTTTACAGGGTGGCTGATTGTCTGTGCTTGCATCTGTCATCACCCACTGTGGATAGTTTACAGGGCGGCTTGTCTGTGGTTGCATGTCATCACCCAGTGTGGATAGTTTACAGGGTGGCTTGTCTGTGGTTGCATCTGACATCACCCGGTGTGGATGGTTTACAGGGTGGCTTGTCTGTTCGCACTGATCACCTCCAAGTTGTTTTGTTGTTAGGCTCGCGAATTGTCTCAATGAGAGGTATACTGGATGGAACAGATACCACTGAGAGAGAGAGAGGGGTGGGGGTGGGGTGGGGGGGGGGGGGGAGAGGAGATGGGGGAACTATAGCTATTCAGTGACACAGTCGTCACCGGTGATTCTGCATTACGAGGGGCGGTGGCGTGAGCCGTTGGAATATTTCATTAACTGTGAGGGTCAAAGTCACACGACAGTGTTCATAAAGCACATCCCAGTTTTGAAGAGGACGGGCAACTGAACCGAGCGGACTGAAACCGACGTCCGTCTGCTTAGCAGCCTTGCGTCTTTCCGCTGGGCCAAACCGGCTCACGATACCTCCAAGCAACGGCTTATGTCATGTTTATATTAACCCATTCACTGCCATGCTTGCCGCGCTGTCACTCTTGAAACGACCACTAAAAGTGCCAAATTTGAAATCTTTAAAGCCTCTTTTGCCCTTCTCGTGAGCGCATAAAAGGATTTCTGTCAAAATGCTCAGTATTGAATGTGGACTTGTTGTGGTACCATCAAATATGCTGTTTGAATGGCGTATGTGTGTGCACTTTTCAGCCCGGAAATTTTACAAGCTGGCGCAGTGAAAGGGTTAAAGCGGGCGTTGTCGACCACATTAGACTTCATTTTCACTGATTTTTTTTATTATTAGTTATTTGTTTTTGGCAGCAAAGCAATGCAAGGGTGACCTCGTCACACTCCAAGCATCGCTTTCCGGCACCTTCCTCCGAACTCTGCCAGAATTGGTTACGCCACCGAATCGATCTTTAGCTCCGCGCAGCTGTCCACCGACGCTGTCAGCAAGGTTTCGGCACTAATAAGACTGCGGAAGCAACTTAATGTCCAAGCACGCCCGTAAACATGAGGCACGTCCGCCCCGGGTTAAAAAAAAACAAGAAAAAAAAAAGAGGGGGGGGGGGGGGGGGGGGAAGGAGAGAAAAAAGAAGAAGGAATTCTCGATTCAAACGATTGGGGTTTCATTGGGGTTTCATTTGTACTGGTGTAACTGTAAGCAACGATTGGGGTTTCATTTGTACTGGTGCAAGCAACGAGAGCGGTTATAAAGGAAACCCCTGATATAATTGGAGTTGTCTGTTGCAAACTTACTGCCATTTCAGCACCGACCAAAAAACTGTCCGTTAAATGACAGTTTTTCGAGACCTCCTGTGGGGTAATCCGCGGTTATGCCAGTGGTTGGAGGAAGCATGTGGTAAACCGGTGCTTGGAGCTTGGGGTGACCTTTAAACCGACGGGAATCTGTAGTTTCAGATGCACCCAGGTTCAGTATGGGTGAAGTTTGCTGAAGAGAGCGGCGCCCGCACAGTTTTCATAACTCCACGTGCAGTGCTCGCGTGAAGAAGGCCATTAATTGGCGTGTGTAAGATTATACAGCGAGTCAGCGGCGAAACCTCCGCTGGGTCGTGACTGACAGAAGGTAGGTAGGTAGTGTTGCTTAATGTCCTCAGATGTCAGTTGACATATTAGGGACAAGCTGTGACCCATGCCGAAGCATGGTTCACTATAGCTTTACGTCCACGGAAACCAGAAGGCTCGTTAGGACGGCCAGCCCAGGACGGCCACCTCGACTCTCACACAGCTCCTGAACTATGATGACAGAATTAATGCACTTGTAACGTAGTCTTAGCCTCGCTGCTCGCTACCCCATTATTTCACGTGGCCGAAACTGGAGAAGTGTGGAGCTAGGACAGTGAAACGATCAGCCACGTTTGCATGGCTGTTTATGAATCTTTTCGACCTAGGGGTGTACTCATGAGTCGGCGTTTAGTACTTCACTGCACAGTTCTGTTGCACAAAGACAACCACGTATGCGATTTAGTACGGCAAAAGGTGTATCAGGGGCAGGTATGTATTGTGTAAACGTACACGGGACTGAATGCGTGGATGCCGAGGTTACATACAAATAGTGTGTGTGTGTGTGTGTGTGTGTGTGTGTGTGTGTGTGTGTGTGTGTGTGTGTGTGTGTGTGTGTGTGTGTGTGTGCGTGCGCGCGTGTGTGTGTGTGTGTGGTGTGTGTGTGTGTGTGTGTGTGTGTGTGTGTGTGTGTGTGTGTGTGTGCAGTCGAATAATAATAACAAAAGGGATTTTTTTTTTTTTATAACGCCCACCTACCACATGGGAGCACAGGGCGCTTTACAGTAACAATAACAACACACACGTGCGCGCGCACACACACACACACACACACACACACACATGTCGGACGGGGGATAGGCACTACTGTCAAAGAAAGAAAGAAAAAGAAGAAAAAAGAGAGAAAAAAGAAGAAGAAACCAATTTACAAATCGTTGTTAAACAGGTGCGTCTTGAGGGCGGCCGTGAAAGAGTAGAAAGAATGAGAGCGGCGGAGTGTTAGAGGCAAACTGTTACAAACAGTTGGGGCCAGCGAATGTTGGATTATCTATTAGACAAAAAGATATGTGTCTAAATGTGTCTGAAACAAAAGATGTGTGTGTGTGTGTGTGTGTGTGTGTGTGTGTGTGTGTGTGTGTGTGTGTGTGTGTGTGTGTGCGTGCATGAGTGCGCGCGCGCGCGCGTGTGTGTATGTGTGTGTGTGTGTGTGTGTGTGTGTGTGTGTGTTTTATTCGGTATCAGGATAACGAGCGCTCAACCTCAGCCCAGTGCTTTTCATACTGAAACTGTTGTGAAATTTTAAAACATTTTGGAACTGTGTGATGCTTAAATTTAGCGCTCATAGACACACGCGAGGAAGAAGAAAAAGAAAGAAAAAAGAAGAAGAAAAAAATCAAGATGAAGGGGGGACGTTGTCTTCATAAAGGGCCTTCCGCAACGCCAGCACTTTCTTGGGAAACCTAGATCATTCATTCAGCGTTGATAAACCAGTGCGCTCAGGGCGCTTTCAGATTCTCGGTACTATTTGTGGTTTCATGACTTGTGTTTCATCTTGATAAGACTTGTGTTTCATCTTGATAAGACCTACCTGGTTGACAGTCAGTGGTGTCAAGTGTCGAGAATCAGTCAAGAATGTCTGTGGTACTGGCGGCGTTGGGGTCCAGGCATGTCGATCAAAGCCAGATTGGAACAGTGACCTGGCCTTTGCAGCAAGATCGACAGCCAGCAACAGTGGACTTACGAGAATGTTTGAGACCGGTTTTAAACAAAGGCAGATCGTTCTGGTTTTTCTTCTGTTTTTCTAAACGTGACCTGTCGCCATCAGAATAGAATTTCAGTTGTAAGACTAAAGAAAGGGGGGCGTCAACCTTTTACCCTAGAATATAATTATCCACCTTTAAAGATGATTCGGTGACTTAGGGCGTACGACTCTCCGTCTGTCTGTCTATATGTCTCTGTCTCTGTCTCTCGCTCTGTCTCTCTCTCTCCCTCCCTCTCTCTCTCCCTCCAGTTCAATGTTGCTTTACGTCCACAAAGACCATAATTAGGGACGGGAAGCGAGCCCAGGACGGCCACCTCGACTTTCACACGGCTCCCGAGCTCCGACTCTTTCTCTCTGCACGCGCGCGCATAATTATATGCCGTGAGAGTGATGTGCCCTCGGCGTTGCGTGGAAGGACGTTTGGCATCCGTATTGGCTTTGATTTCCGCTGGGGGGGGGGGGGGGGGGTTGCTGTCCCATGCTGGTATTTGCTGCTTACTGAGCGTAATAAGAAAAGTCGGCCAGTGCTTGCGGATTGTTTGGACCAGTGCCAAAGTGGGGGGGGGGGGTTCGCGAGGCCTCACCCACTTGGATGTTTCTTAACGCCCCCCCCCTCCCCCCCACTTCTCCTCCCCACCAAACCGCCAGTCCCACACACAAACAGTTGTGTCTGCTACGACGTGTTTTTTTTGTTTTTTTTGGGGGGGGGGGGGGGCAGGGGTATCACATCTCACACGCACACACACACACACACACACACACCACGCACAGCATCATATCACAACACACACACGCACTCACTACACACGCACACATTCATACACACACACACACAACACACACACACACACACACACACACACGCACCATTTACACACACACACACACCACACACACACACACACACACACACACACACACACACACACACACACATGCGTGCACCCATTTACACACACACACACGCACACACACACACACCACACACGACGCCGCACACGACCCCCCCCCCCACCTCCCATCCTCACCCCGACACACACACTCATGGGTTCAAATGGGAACATCACCGACACAGAGTGGCCCAGTGCAGTGGGGTTAGTCGTGGCTCTACTAGTGCAGCGGAGTCCACGCGCCGGAGAGACCAGGGAGGGATGATGGCGGTAGGCAACAACAACTGTGACAGGGGGTTCAGTCCCGCTGAGGGGCGCACGTTTGCCTAAGTAAGTAAACATGGTGCTTAACGTCCACAGAAACCATAAGGCTTATTAGGGACGGGGAGAATGATGGGAAAGGGGTATGGAGGTGGGGGAAGAGGGAGAGTATATATATATATACTATCGCTACACTGTCACCACCAGAATGACCCGCATTAAGATGGGCAGCGATGAGAGCCATTTTAATGTTTCATTAATTGCGGGGGACAGAGTCACAAGACAGTGTCCACAAACCACAACTTTTGAAGAGAAAGGAGAGCCGAAGCGGTATCGAACCGAAGTCCTTCCGCTTACCAGCCTACCGCCTTACCGCCAGGCCAAACCGGCTCTCACACGTTTGCCTATCCAGAATCGTTCTCTTATTTGCCTCTTCAGGTTGGAGTGGTCATCTGTGAGAAGTTTTCTCTGTCGGTGAGTCAGCAGCGCATGTCCAGCAGAGTGTGGCCTGAAGCAGAGCAGAGTGTGGCCTGAAAGTGTTGAAGTGTTTGGTGACACGTACGTGCCTTGTGTTCTTCTTGACGTACGTGTGACCCGTGTAGGTAGAAGCGGGTAAGCTAGCTTTGGGAGTGTTCTCGGTCTCTCCGACGTGCTAATTAAGCGCTTAATTGCCACGGATCCAGGAGGTGGACTGGGCTGGCTGTGTCGCACGGCATCCTGTGTCTCTTTATGGTGAAGTTTTCGCCGGTGCCAGAGCTCTGGAAGTGGGAATTAAGTGCCGCGTCTCGACCAGGTGTTCATGGCGCACGACACAGCTGGTGATGATGATGATGAAGTGATGCTTAATGTCCTCAGATGTCGGCTGACATATTAGGGACAAGCTGTGACCAGTGCCGAAGCATGGTTCAGTATAGCTTTACGTCCACGGAAGCCAGAAAGCTCATTAGGACGGACAGCCCAGGACGTCCACCTCGACTCTCACACAGCTCCAGAACTATGCACACAGCTGGCAGTGCAGCGGTGGCTATATACCCACGTCAGTATCCACCCCAAGGGATGGAGGCAGGACGGATGGCATCAAAATGTGCCATAGACTCTTGGCGTTCCTCTCCCCAGCCACAGGGGATGGGGGTGGGGGTGGGGTGGGGGGGGCGGAGGAGGGTGGTGGTGGTCAGTTTGTAGTTTTGTCCATTAAAGTGAAAGATGTTGTTATGGAGCACCTGGTTGGTTGACCAGCTCCATATATATATATATATTGTGACCCTACCTTCTGAAATGAGTCTCATTGATACTTTTCCTAAAATGCATCTTTGCCTTGCAGACATGTTCAAAGTGTTTACCCGCTCTGTCTCTCGCAGGTTTGCCTGACCGAGAAATAACGTCATCATGGACCTCGTCATGTTTTCACAAATCGCTGAGATCACAGACAGCCTGTACCTGAGCAGCGCGGCAGCTGTGAAGGGGGAGAAGATTCGTAGCCTGGGCATCACCCACATCATCAATGTCACCATGGACATCCCCAACCTCAAGATGCACAACGTGGAGAGCATTCAGATCCACGTGGACGATGTCCCATCAGCGCATCTAGGAGTTTACTTTGATCGTTGCGCTGACAAGATAAACCAGGTGAAGACTGAGAATGGTGTGGGTTTTTTTGTGTGTGTGTATGTGTATGTGTGTGTGTGTGTGTGTGTGTATGTATGTATGTATGCGTGCATGTGTGAGTGTGCTTGTGCATGCATGCATGCATGCTTTTGCCTGCGTATGTGTTTGTGTGTGTGTGTGTGTGAGTGTGCGTGTGTGTATGCATGCTTGTGCATGCGTATGTTGTGTTTGTGTCTGTGTGTGTGTGGGGGGTGGTGCCTGTTCGTAGTGTGTTTTTATGTGGTTTTGCATTGTTTTTTTAAAAGGAAATGCATGAGTTTACTTTGTTTTGCAGCTAGCCCCCTTGTCATTCCTGCAACGCGCAGCAGTGTGTGAGGCATGTGTTTGTGTGTGTGTGTGTGTGTGTGTGTGTGTGTGTGTGTGTGTGTGTGTGTGTGTGTGTGTGTGTGCATGTGTGTAGAAGGGAGAGAAATACACTGCTTCCATCCATCAGCCAGAGGAAAATGAATGACATACGTCATGTGCCTGTTTGTGTGCAGGTGGCACGTATGCGGGGTCGGACCCTGGTGCACTGTGTGGCGGGCGTGAGCCGCTCAGCCAGTATATGCATAGCCTACCTCATGAAGTACGAGCGCATGACGCTGGACCAAGCCTACAAGCACTGCAAGCGCCGGCGCCCCGTCGTCCACCCCAACGTGGGTTTCTGGCGCCAGCTTATTGACTATGAGCGCCGTCTCTTCGGCCGCAACACCGTCAAGATGGTGCAGTCCTCCATCGGCTTGATCCCCGACGTCTACAAGAAGGAGACGGAGCACATGGTCTGGCTGCCCACTGCCAGTCGCAGTCATCACTATGGCTACTAGTGCGACCGTACAACAGCCAGGCACCAGTTCCTCTGTTGTGTGCGATGAGAAATCCACCTTGTGGTTGTGCGTCTTTCTTTTTTCATCTGTGTATGTCTTCGTCACTTCAGTAGAAGAACTCAGGCAATGTAGGGTGCCTGGTGTTGGCCTTACCTGAGTGTAGCCAGGTGTGTGGAAATAGCTTCAACCTTATGCTCTGCAGTTTTGAGATAAAGGGTAACGTGGACACACCTGTTACTGGTGGAATACAGTAATAAAAGAGATGATAGTAACATGATGATGATTACCAGCACGCGTGTAGAGGTGGTGTGTACGCAAGGATAGTAATGATGATTACAGTAATCAAAAGTAACAACAACTGACCTTAGTACATTCTTTTGTAAGACAGGTGTAACTTGTAAGCGAATTGCCAGCAGTTGTGGCATTCAAGTTTTACTTTCATGAGCACTGTAAATGACATGACTGCAGTTGTCCTCAGTACCTAGGTCATAGGTGGAAGCTTGCCTCTGGCAGTATTGGAGTTTTTACCAACCAACCAACCAACCCCCCACCCCCCACAATATTTTAGATCTGATAGATTCAGATTCTTTATTCACCAAGTTTTACAACAAGGAAAGTGTCTCGAAAGCAGTAAGCATACAAACATAAGCAAACAACAAGACTGACATACATCAACTAGCAACCCATTTGCACTAACAAAACAACACCCAAATGCACATACACACATCTACGCGCACACGCACATACACACACCTGCACGAGCGCGCACACACACACACAGACACACACACACACACGCCATAAGTATGAGTAATGTTCTAATGTAAAATATAGTCCTATGTCTATGACTAAGATAGGCAAAGTAAAAGTTCAACACACACACATACGCACACACACACACACACACACATTTATAAGTAACAGTTAACATTCCATTTCATAATATAAAATCCTACTTTTAAGACAGAGCTGAGTAAGAGTTCAATAACAGCAAGAAACGCGCACGTGCGCGCGCGCACACACACACACACACACACACACACACACACACACACACTCACTCACTCATGCACCTGCACACATGCCCCACCCCTCCCCCCTCCGCACATACACACTTGTAGATAATGTTAAAATTACACGATAATAGAAAAGAATAAAAATATATAAAATCTGATACCCATATGTTGCCAAAATTGAAAGTCTTCAAACATTTTGCAGCAGTAGTTATTGAGAGTTGGGAAATTCTCCGCTTTTACTGTGTCAAAGTAATTCTCATATGGAAAATATTGATCTTTGAAAGCAGCAAACACCCCACGCTTTAGACTACACTAGAATCTTTTTTTAAGGACACAGTAAAAAAAGATCTTTTTTATATTTTTAATTCAAGCAAATTGGTCTTAGAAGAAGGGCACCCTTTGGTGAAGGTATTGATCTTTGAAAGAAGCAAACAGCCCACATTTTAGACTACACTAAAATCATTTTTTAAGGCCACAGTTAAAAAAATAAAAAAAATAAAGAAGAAGAAAAAAAGCAGATTGATCTTAGAAGAAGGGCAGCGTTTGCTGAAGGGTTAATTAACATGGAAGTATGAAGGGAAAGGTGCCAGAAAAACTTCTACATGTGGTCTGGAATTGAGAGAGGGTCAGTCTCTCATCAGGGTGAGTTTTAGTCAGGGGGTGTCATTGCATGGCATTTTACCAAAGTTTGCAGTGTGGCGGAGTGATGCAATCTCAGACTGAATGACTGTACACATGAACTACTGAACAAAAGTATTCTTTGTCAGTGGATGAGGGGGGGGGGGGGGGGGGGGGGCATTTGACAGACTGCCAGCAAAATCCAAAGTTACTGTGGTTGGATGAAAAGAGCAGTACAGGATAAAAAGTAGAATGATTTGATCTGATATATATATTATATATAGACTTGTGTCTGAATTATCTTGGCAAGCTTTGTTTGATCAGAGACTTAAACAGTTTGTGTAGATGTGTAGTATAGCCATGTCCGTTGTCAACGTGACAAGCTGTCCTCCTTCCATTTCGGTTCCGGTCCTGTTATGCGTTGTCTGGTCTCTGTGTTTCCATGCCACCCACCGGCGTTGTGCCTTCTCTTGTTGAAATGTGGGGCACAGGAATTTCAAGTGTGTCTTAGTAAATGTTCTGCATGTGACTTACTGTCAGACTGATCAGCCTGCACAAGCGTTGACTCGGAACAACTGGAAAAGCTCCTGCTTCAACCAAGAGTCCAACTCTCATCGCTGGATTTACAAGTCCAGCGCTTCAGCCATGCAGCCCCTGTCCTTGAGAGGCTGAATTTCCCCAGAAAAAGTTCTCGACTTTGCTTGTAAATTACAAAAGTGTATAGGTCAAGGTGTATAGGTGAGTAGTGTGAACGTCGTTCTCTGCTCAGGTGAACCTGGCTTCACGTGAAAGAATGTTGACACTCATTACAGTCAATGAAAGCAAATAAAACATTGGCAATGGATTTCGTTTTGATTATTAAACAAACTCAAACTGATCTTGTTATGTTCTTAATGGACAAGATACATATATATATATATATATGTATAAAAGCACACACATGTAGTGTAACATGTATGTAGCCCATTGGTGTGTTTTCTTTCATTTTCTTTAGACTGCACATATCAACTGATTGTGGTGTGATATAATTGGATGGTCTTCTTGTGTTGCTTGTACATGTACTGTGTAAATCCTTTGCCTCTTCTTGTTTTTCTAGGTCATTTGTGGCAGGACCCTGAGTGACCTTGTGACCTTTGGTTTCACAAGAGCTGTGATATCTATTTTTGTTATGTAGATATTTTTGTTTGTCGGCATGAAATGGCCTGTTATTTGTTTTCCTCAAGCGGTTAAGTGATTTTGTTTTTCGTTGTTTGTTGAAGACTGTTAGGAACTGTGATTTCTCACGGAACTCTTGTTATGCTCTGCCATCTAATCACTCAGTGAAACCGTTTTATTGCTGTATACTCTGCTTATAAATGATGTATAATTAAATATGAAGCTACATAATTATGTACACGTAACTGATACAAAGACTTTTTGAAGACTTGACTGAAAAAGAAAGGAGAAAGGAAAAACAAACCAACCCATGTATCACAGCCTCATATGGTGTTGGTAAGAGATCCCCCCCCCCCCCCCCCCCCAACCATCTGACATTTAGATTTGAGTGAAATTAATTTTCTTGAAGATCTGCAGAATGGTGCCTAAGATCCGTTTTTCAAAAATGGTGTTCATTGACAAGAGTGCTGTTTTTTCAGGGGCCCCGGTGTATTTGTGAGCATTTTTGGATAGGCTCATTTGAAGCATTCCACTGGTTCCTATAGTGCTGCAGTTAAGTCGGTTTGAAAAAACCTTCGACTGGAGGGAGGTGCTGTGAATTTATGAACAGATTAAAACAAAACAGACAGCTTGCGTTCAAAAGGAAACAAAACAAGGGCAGGTGGCTGGAACCTTTCTTTCTTTGTCTTTTCTTTTTGTTGTTGTTGACTATTTTACAAAGTGTATGAATGTTTGTGTTCTTTTCTGCTATTGCTGGCACTGTTTGTTTGTTTTCTTTAAATTTCTCTAATCATAAAGTCATGCAGTTTCACATTTTCTTTTTTCTTTTCCATTTGAGATTTTTGTGAATTTTTATTTTCTGTTAAAATTAAGGAGCACACCATGTATCATTACTGTGTACATGCATATATATACTATGCTTGTGTGTGTGTGTGTGTGTGTGTGTGTGTGTGTGTGGTGCAGGAGAGAGATATTGGCCAGATAGATTAAGAAGAACATCTGAGAAGATCTGTTGTAGTGGAATATTGAGACTGTTAATGTTTTAGTATAACAACCGTCAAGTACTGGCAGGGACCAGATCCCAGGAGGTAGGGGAGACTGTACCTAATGCTACACGTCACCAGTACTGGCAGGGACCAGATCCCAGGAGGTAGGGGAGACTGTACCTAATGCTACACTGTCACCAGTACTGGCAGGGTGAAGACCGAGATCCCAGGAGGTAGGGGAGACTGTACCTAATGCTACACCGTCACCAGTACTGGCAGGGACCCAGATCCCAGGAGGTAGGGGAGACTGTACCTAATGCTAGCTACACCGTCACCAGTACTGGCAGGGACCCAGATCCCAGGAGGTAGGGGAGACTGTACCTAATGCTAGCTACACCGTCACCAGTACTGGCAGGGACCCAGATCCCAGGAGGTAGGGGAGACTGTACCTAATGCTACACTGTCACCAGTACTGGCAGGGACCGAGATCCCAGGAGGTAGGGGAGACTGTACCTAATGCTACACTGTCACCAGTACTGGCAGGGACCCAGATCCCAGGAGGTAGGGGAGACTGTACCTAATGCTAGCTACACCGTCATCAGTACTGGCAGGGACCCAGATCCCAGGAGGTAGGGGAGACTGTACCTAATGCTACAATGTCACCACCAGAATGATTGTACATTAAGATGGGCGGCAGTGAAAGCCATTTTAATGTTTCATTCGTTGTGAGGGGGCAAAGTCACAAGACGGTGTCCACAAACCACAACTTTTGAAGGGAAAGGAGAATTGAACAGAGCTCCTTCTGTTTACCAACTAGGCCAGACTGGGTCACAAAATTGGTTTTTAGATTGATTTGATGTTCTTATATTCACTTGCCTCTTTGTTTTTCCACAAGTAGGCTTCATGAGTTTATAGTCGCTTGAAGTAGGAAAAGATAAAAACCTAGTCATTGATGCCAGTTTAAAATAGACTGATAACGTACAGTCTGTGCTCCGTGACTGATAACATATAATCTGTGCTCTGTGAGTAAATATATTTGTGTAATCATTTGTACTCTGCAAGAATCCTTCCTATGATTGGGCAGTAGTATTAAAGTTACGAATGGGAGGTGGGTCAGACTGATCATACAGGGTATCAGTGCTGCTGCTGATGGAGTATTCGGCAAAAATCAACTTCAATCTGCTGCCTGAGTTCACCCAGCTGTGAATGGATACCCGAGTTATACTGGGGTGGACTGTAACTTTCAGCCGCATATTTAGCCTGATGACTGAGGGCATAAAACCAAAGCACAATGAAAAGCAAAGCAGAGGTCACCTCCCCTTTTGTATGAAACTGATACCATTTTTCTTCTTCTTTTGTTGTTGGTTTGTTGCTGCTGCAGCTGCTGCTGCTGCTGCTGCTGCTGCAGTCGAGTGATACGCCATACCCGTTTCCATCTTTTTTTCTTCAAAAGCATGAAATGTTTGCTTAAATCAGAAATTACACGTGCTCGTAACCTTGTCCAAGATAAGAGTTAAGCACCCACCGTTTCCCTCATGTTTTTTTTGATAAAAGAGGAAATACAGCCTCAGAGTTGGTGTACCAGGCCTGGGGACATTACTAAACAGGTCACAGTTCAGGTCACTGAAACCTGTTCATGTTTTTTGATAAAAGAGGAAATACAGCCTCAGAGTTGGTGTACCAGGCCTGGGGACATTACTAAACAGGTCACAGTTCAGGTCACTGAAACCTGTTCATGTTTTTTGATAAAAGAGGAAAAACCCCCAAAAGGCCTAAAAAAGGAAGTTGGTTTGAAAAAAGCAAAGCCTCAGAGTTGGTGTACTAGGTCTGGGGACATTACTAAACAGGTCACAGTTCAGGTCACTGAAACCTGTTCGAAGTTCACAAAATATGTGAGTGGATGGGGGAAGGGGGTGGAGGGGGGAGGGCACGAGTGGGATGTAGGGGGCACTTTGAAGCAATGGTGGTACACAAACATCAAGATTACGTCAGTATTTAAAGATCTGGAGTGCAATCCAGTCATCCAGTATCTCTCCCGCCTTCTGTGACTGGATACCACGGATGCAGAAATTTAGTCTCTCTCTGCCAAGAATCTGGAGCCATGAAAAATGTAATTTCCACTTATAAGCCTGGAGTATCTCAGAACTCTTTATAAGCTGGGGTAGATCAGAGTATAGGTTTGCTTGCTTTTTTCAGTTGCTGGCATTCTAAACTTTAATTTTTTTTTAACTTTCTCGGTTCATGCAACTTAATTTTCCTCCCAACCCATTCCCCTTCAAGCATAAGGCGATGTGTATCATGAACAGTGAATCAGAGGTTTATATCTGTGATTTTAGAGAGGGAGAGAAAAAAGAAAGAAAAAAGATGAAGAATTGTTTCATCTTAATGTGACTTAGATGTGTTAAATGGCAAGTCACCAACTCTATGTTTTTGTTTGTCTAATGAATTAATTTATTTGTTTGTGAGAATTTTTGTTTTGCTTTGGTATTGTTTTTATTTCTTCAACTACAGCCATTTCTATACTATGTGAGCAGTCATTGACTAAGTTATTGATGCTGTACTTTATTTTCTTTTTTCCTTTTTCTTTTCTTTTTTTTCTCTCTCTCTCTTTCTCTCTCTTTTATTTTTATTTTTAGAAAATAATATTTACTCTTACTTTGTTTTTCGAAACTTCCACTTTATACTTTTACCTGTGCAAAAGCATTCCATAGATGAGTTCACAAATAACAATTGTTTATTGGAATCAAGTGTATTTATGTATCTGTAGTTTGTCAGCACTTGTACGAAAAGGTCGATTCTTGCCAGTATTCCTCTCTGTGCTATCCCATGGTAATCAACGTAGTGAAAACATTGCACAGTGGCTCCTAGTCTTTTGGTGTGTTCACAGGAGTACTAATTGACTTGATTAGCTCCTGCACCAAAGTCAGCATTATCTATACAACACCAAAGGTCAGTGAACGCTAGTGCAGAAAAGCTACAACATAATATACCGGTTAGGGGTTGGAGTGACATCAAAATTCTTCTCTTTTAAAAAAAAGAAGAAATGTTTTATTCATGACGCAGAGTTGTTTCTGTATTTGTAGAACAGAGGTCTTTACTACAGTGTTTCGTTTGTTGTCCCTTTGTTTACTTGTAGATTGGTATATTCTTGTGTGTTAGTGACCAGAAAAAGAAAAGAAAAAAGGATTAATAAAAAAAAGTGTTTCGTTCACTTTCGACAGTTTTGGACTACTGTTTTTTTTTCCTCTTGCGTTTCGCTGTCTTCTTATGACAAGACGCTTTGATGTGTTAGTAGGCATCTTCTTTTCCAAGTCAGAAAAAACTCTCAAAACATGTAGGCGCTCTGTGACGTTGTGTTGGCGGAACCTACTGAAACAGTGCTCTCTGTCTGTCTGTTTGTCTGTCTCTTTCCCCCCACCGTCTTCTCTTTCTCTCTCTGTCTCTCTGTCTCTGTCTATCTGTCTGTCTGTCTGTCTCTCTGTCTGTCTGTCTGTGACAGACGTTCACCCTCCACCTGGCATTAGACTGACTTCCCTTCGCCTGCTTCCACGTCATCCTCGGGACCCTACCCACGTCACCACACACACCTACTCCCCCCACACACCCTCCCCTCTCTACACACACACACCATCTCTATCCACACACACACACACACACACACACACACACACCACACATTCCACACACATAAAAATAAAACAACAAACGCACAACAAACCACACACACAATACACACACACACACACACACACACACACCACTGACACACACACACACATCTACACGCACACACACACACACATCACTTTACACACACACACACACACACATACCACCTACCCAAACCCACACTCTACACACTCACAACACACTCTCACACACACACACGCATCCCTGCAACCACGCACCACGCACACACACTCTCTCTTGTGTCTCACACACACACACACACACACACACACACACACACACCACCACACACACTCTCATCTCACACACACACACACACACACATTTGCTCCTCCTCTCCTCTCTCTCTCTCTCTCTCTCTCTCTCTCTCTCTCTCTCTCTCTCTCACACACACACACACACACACACTCCTCCACACATACACACACACACACACACACACACAGTCTCTCTCCTCCTCTCCTCTCTCTCTCTCTCTCTCTCCTACCCATCACACACACTCACCACACACACACACACACACACACACACACACACACACACTTCACACAACACACACACACACACACACCACACACACACACTCTCTCTCTCTCTCTCTCTCTCTCTCTCACACACACACACACACCACCACCACCACCACCACAACCACCACCATTACAATCAAAGAGGGGGGTGGAGGTGTATCAGTGCACACGACCAACGACTGCCGGGTTTTATGATTGTAAACGCTGAATGGAACTGTCCGCGCTGATTCGGCAAACACTGAAGAGCACCTGCTGATGGTATTAACTGTGCCACCAAACCAGCCATTTCTCTTTAATCTCGCTTCGTTGGTCGCAGTGTGCTGTGTGTGCTCTTCGGTGAACTCTAAAACTGGAATTTGATGTTCAAAGCGCGTGCGCAGGTCAAACAGCTATCGACAGATTTGTTAACAATGAGCCTTTCTTCAACTTTCACGCCGGTAGGCAGCAGCATGCTCAGCTTTAAAACTCCGTTTTACTGCCAGCGAAAACGTGCGGCCTGCTCGGGTGAAATCGGCGACTAGTGACAAAGGATTTTCTCGTCAACTTGACTTTTTTCCAGCTTCAGTCGCGATAGTAGTTCGTGATGCCGGATATATATCAAAATGTTGTCTTTCAAAACCGATATTAATATCGAAAGCGTGTATTGATGGTAACATGAATAATAATAAGAAGTTTAGCTGAAAATTTAATGACTAATGATTTTCACGTTAATTTTTCCTCAACTGACTTCATGGTGTAGGTAGGCAGCAGCGTCACACTCCGAGCACCGCTTTCCGGCACCTTCCTCCAAACTCTGCCAGATTTAGTTACGCCACTGAAGGGGCACTCTTAATCTCCGCGCAGCGGCTGTCCAGCGACGCGGCCAGCGCCCTCCGAAAGGTTCGGGTACTAATAATTATGACTGTAGAAGCAACCTAGCGCCAAAGCACGCACGTAAACAGGAGAAGCATCCACCCCGGGTAAAAAAGAAGAAAAAGAGTTCCGTCTCGATTCAAAACGATTGTGGTTTTATTTGTTGCTGGTGTAAACTTTGTTGGCGGCTATAAATGACACGCCTTGTTTTATTTGAGTTGTTTGTAACAAACTTACGAACCAACAAAAAACTGCTCGTTAGCTGACAGTTTTCTGGACCCTATGGCGTAACTAAATACGGCTGTGGTTGAAGGAACGGATGTCGTAAACCAGTGCTTGGAGTTTGCAGCAGCGTGCTGAACTTTAAAACTGAGCCGGTTTAAACATTGAAAGCACGTGTTCAGCTGAAATGACGTTAATTTTTCGCCAGCTTGGTGGTCTATGTAAGCCGAGCAGCGTGCTGAACTTTAAAACTGGGTCAGCTTAGATACTGACGGAAAGCGCACGTGACTGAAATGGCTGACGCCGGATCAGTTTGATTTTCTCATTAATCTTTCATCAGCTTCGTGGTTGGTAGCATCAGGGAGAGCACTAAAACAATTACAGCTCTTGTTGATCATATTGAACGACTGACTGGCGGCTAATTAATTTTCTCAGTAATCTTTCGGCTTCAGCAACTCGGTATAAGCGGCGGCATGGTGGGCTTTAAAGCTGTTTATGGTGCAAACTGACCTTCCGAGTCTTCGTGCACGTTTTGACACAGAGTTATTTACACAAAGGATTGTGTCAGCGTAGCAGCGGAGCGGAACTCCTCTTTAACACCACCTAAATGTCAAACAGCCTCAAAAAAGCGCGTGCGTGCGTGTGCGTGTGTGTGTGTGTGTGTGTGTGTGTGTGTGTGTGTGTGTGTGTGTGTGTGTGTGTGTGTGTGTTTCTGTGTATGTGTGTGTGTGTCTCTCTCTCTGTATCCCTATCTCTCTATCTCTGTCTCTACGTGCGTGCGCGTGCGTGCGTGCGTGTGTGTGTGTGTGTGTATGTGTTGTGTGTGCGTGCGTGCGTGCGTGCGTGCTGTGTATGTGATGTGTGTGTGTGTGCGTGCGTGCGTGTGTGTGTGTGCGTTCACCTCGTGCGTGCGTGCGTGCGTGCGTGTGTGTGCGTGCGTGCGTGCGTGGTGCGTGCGTGCGTGCGTGCGTGCGTGCGTGCGTGCGTGCGTGCGTGTGTGTGTGTGGTTGTTGTGTGTGTGTGTGTGTGTGTGTGGTTGATGTGTTTGTTCAGTCGTGTCGTGCGTGAGTGTGGTGGTGTGAGTGAGTGTGTGTGTGTGTGTGTGTGTGTGTGGTGCGTGCGTGGTGTCGTGTGGTGCGTGCGTGCGTGCGTCGTGTTGCGTGAGTGCGTGTGCGTATGTGTGTGTGTGTGTGTGTGTGTGTGTTGATTGTATGTATTGTCAATTGTAGTATGTGTTGTATTGTGTGTGCGTGCATGTAGTGCGTGCGATAGTCGCGTGGTGAGTGAGTGAGTAGTGTTATGTGTGTGTTGTGTGTGTGTTGTGGTAGTTGTGCGTGCGTGCGTGCGTGCGTGCGTGCGTACTGAGTGTGTGTGTGTACATGTGTGTTGGGTGTGGGGGGGTGTGTGTGTGTAATGTGTGTGTGTGTCCGCAGCGATAGTGGGGAGGGGAAGGGGGAGCAAGTCTGGAATGCTGGGTGTCTCGAAGGTGAAAGTTTGTCACTAATAAGCCTCAGAAAGAGAGAGAGAGAGAGAGAGAGAGAGAGAGAGAGAGAGAGAGAGAGAGAGAGAGAGAGAGAGAGAGAGAGGGGGGGGGGAATTATACCGCTGAAAACTCCTGTGCCGCCGTACTGCCCTGGACATGCTGGAGTGAAGGGAAATGACCGAGCGGGACGATTTCGCAATCCCGCAGACGGCTAGTTCAAGGGCATACAGTCTGGGTGACAAATACAGGCTGAAGTTTGAAGAGTTGCTTCCCTTGCTTCAGACAATTCTGTAGCCGAGGTATAATTATATGGGGATACGTTTGTTTTTGTTTTTGTGTGTACCTTCCACCCACTCTTCCCCTGTTCCCCGTCTCTGATAAGCCGTATGTGTTTTCTTTGGACGTTAAGCAACATCAAAGAAGAAATCGTTTTTGTTTACGGTTAAGTTCAACCAAACTCGTAACGACGGTGTGGTGAACAAGCGCTACTGTTGATCTGGTTTGCTGGGTTTGTTGTTGTTTTGTTTTGTTGCTTTTAAACAAATTTTACAGACATTTCGACCTTTCACGCTAGGTATGTTTCAGCTGAAAATGACTCATAATACTTATTATTTTATTATATGACACTGAAGAGAGAGAGAGAGAGAGAGAGAGAGAGAGAGAGAGTGAGTTTTCTCGGTTCACTCAACTTCATTTCCCTCCAGTTCTCTTCCAATACACGCGGCCGGAAGTGGCGTGTGTCACGAGCAGTGAGTCAGACTTTTATGTGATTTAATGAATTGCATTTCTCCCTCAGTGAGCTTCATGGTTTATGCTCGTTATTAACTATTAAACAACTAAGTTTATTAAGCTTTCAATATATACAACTGACTTGTTACATTTTTCGTCGTTTGATGTTAGTTTCTGAAACTGTGTTTGTAATTCTAAGAACGAGCACTCGTGCTCAGGTGACTGGGTGTCAAAGACCAAATAATGCTCCGCAACCTTGTCCTCTCCTCCCACCCCCCCCCCACCCCCCTGCCCTTCCCCCTCACCATTCACACACTCACAGGTACAAACACAACACTCAAGTGACAAAGAACCACAAATTAGCTTATCAACGGCACGTCAGTCACCTCCTCGTGTTTGAAACTGAATGGCTGGATCAACGTAACGTGCGGACTTTATTCACAAGGGCTTTAACTTTCTGAACGAACCAACAGTGTTCTGCGGCAGTGCACCTCGATCGCATCTACACAAGACGAAGCCTGCGACACTGCATATGACCCTCTACCGTGCGTGGGGAAAAAGAAGAGAGAGAGAGAGGAGAGAAAGAGACAGAGGGAGAGGAGAGAGAGACAGAGAGAGAAGGGAGAGACAGGGGAAAAAGGAACAGAAGAAGACAGACAGACAGAACAAAAGGGAACAGACAGAAAAACAAAGAAGAAAAGAGAGAGAGAGAGAGAGAGAGAGAGAGAGAGAAAAAGAAGACAGACAGACAGACAGACAGACAAGGGGAGAGAGAGAGAAAGAGACAGACGCAGGCAGAAGACAGACAGACCGGCAGAAAAAGAGAGGAACCACAGAGACACAGAGACAGAGACACAGAGACACAGAGACACAGAGACAGACAGAGACAGACAGAGACAGAGACAGAGTCACCTCCTCGTGTTTGAAACTGAATGGCTGGATCAACGTAACGTGCGGACTTTATTCACAAGGGCTTTAACTTTCTGAACGAACCAACAGTGTTCTGCGGCAGTGCACCTCGATCGCATCTACACAAGACGAAGCCTGTGAACGCAAGACCCTCTACGGGAGAGAGAGAGAGGGGGAGAGGGGGAGAGGGGAGAGAGAGAGAGAGAGAGAGAGAGAGAGACGAGACGAGAGAGAGGGGAGAAGAGAGAGAAAGGGGGAGAAGCAAAGAAGGGGGAAGAAGAGAAAACAGACAGAGCAGAGAAAAGACAAAAAGAAGAGAGAGAGGGGAAAAGAGAGGGGAGAGAGAGAGAGAGAGAAAAAGAGAAAAGAGAGAGACGACGAGAAAAAGAGGAAGAGAGAGAAGGGGAGAGAGAAAAGACAACAGAGACAGAAAAAGAGAGAAAAAGAAAAAAAACAGGCAGCCAAAGAGACACAGAGAAAAGACAGACAGGAAGGACTGAGAGTCACCTCCTCGTGTTTGAAACTGAATGGCGGGATCAACGTAACGTGCGGACTTTATTCACAAGGGCTTTAACTTTCTGAACGAACCAACAGTGTTCTGCGGCAGTGCACCTCGATCGCATCTACACAAGACGAAGCCTGGACACTGCATATGACCCTCTACCCTGCGTGAGGAAAAGAGAGAGAGAGAGAGAGAGAGGAGAGAGAGAGAGAGAGAGAGAGAGAGAGAGAGAGAAGAGAAGAAGACAGAAGACAGACAGACAGAGAGAGAGAGCAGAGAGAGAGAGAAGAAGAGAGAGAGAGAGAGAGAGAGAGAGAGGGCAGACAGACAGACAGACCGAACGACAAAAAACAACAGACCCAGACAGAAGAGAGAGAGAGAGAGAGAGAGAGAGAGAGAGAGAAAAGAGAGGGAGAGACAGCAGACCGACACGACAGAAGAAGAAAAAGACAGGCCGGAGACAGAAGAAAAGAGAGAGAAGAAGAAGGAGGGAGGGGGGGGCAGGCAGGCAGGCAGGCGTAGACAGGGACAGAGTTCTTGGATCTCAACGTCCCTTCAGCCAAGTAGGGTAACCTCAGAATGTCACCCATTCAAAATTCTTTTATACTAGTTTCAAAAGCTATTCACAACGTATTTAGCACAAAATCAAAACACAGTATATCAAATCTCGCGCAAGTCTCTCTGTCTGTCTGTCTCTCTCTTTCAATCACGACATCTAGGTTCAGCCAATCAGAGCACAAGAGAAAGTTTAAAGGTAATTTCAAAATAATAAGCCTAGCTTTTTCTTCCCTTTTCAAGTTTAGTCACAACGGCTTTTTAACTCATTCTACAGCAGTTCTCGGCCATTTTCTTCTTCTTTTCTTCTTCTGACAGTCCCATAATGCGACTCAGTCGTGTTTTCCTTTTTTTCTCTCTTCTTTTCTTTCTTTCTTTTAATGGCAAGAGGTGGGGCGTGGAAGGAGGAGGTTGGGGGTGGGATGGGGGTGGGGGTGGTGGAGGAGTATAACATTGGCCGTGACGGGCCGGTGGCACAGGCAGCGTGGGGGGAAAGCAAGCAAATCGGAGAAACGGAGGCGCGTGCATGTTATTGTCTCCCTTGATCGAAAGGATTGAAAGTGCTCTAATCCTATTGTCAAATCCGCCAGCCCCCGGACAGATGGGCCCTTGCCGTCCTCTGTGTGCACAGTCCCTGGTCGTGGAGTAGTTATCGAAACTCCCCCCCCCCACCCTCCCTCCCCTCCACCCCTTCCCTTTCTTCCTTACCCCGTGTCCTCGGGATCTCGCCCTTCAAGCGATATTGCATTCTTCGGGTTACCCCCAGTAGCCCAGAGTCGGCTGGAGAATCAAGCCTGCGATCACTGTTATTTGACAATTTCCTGCCTCTGTCGTCCAGGTCAAACTTGATAACGCCGCTACTTCACTGCTAGCTAGGCTAACACTTTCTTCTTCATTCACTAACTCGTTGTGGGCGTAGGCTGCCGCGGATGCAGAAATTCGGGGGTTCAACCTCTCCGCCCCCCCCCCACACCCCCGCCCCCACCATATAATAATTATCCTGCCTTTCCACCTTCTGTTGAAGAGAATCCGGAGCTGTTATTTGAGGTTTTCCTCTTTATAAAGTAGGTTTGAGTGCTTCGTTCGTTTGCTGCTTGGAATTCTGCTTCTCTGATTTCTGCCTTGCCGGCTCATTCCACTGCATTGTCCCCAGTCCTCTTTTGATCATTATGTGGCGCGTGTCATACGGTGAATAATCAGACCTATGATTTAATGGATTCGCCCCCCCCCCCCCCCAATCCTCCCCACCACTTTCCCCGCTATGATATGACCTTCGGTGTCGGCAGGGCGTTAAAAATTTATCAAGTAGTTGATTAATTCCTGGATTTTAACGTCCCGTCAACCGGAGAGGTCAACTCAGGATTAATGTTAAATAACCAAACATTTTGCACCGACATACTGTGTGGGAGTAGCTACCGCGGGACTCCAAGCTGTTCTCAATGCTTAGCGACCTAGATGCCCATCCCCCTTTTGGTATAGTTACGTTCCCTTTACACCCCCCTTTCCCCCAAAATTTACCCCCCCCCCCCCCTCCCACCACCTCCCCCCCCCCCAACCCCCCCCCCCCCCCAAAAAAAAAGGAAGGAAAAAAAAAGTACTTAAAAAGCGTTTTGTTGTCACTGCAGCACTGAATGACTTGTTTCAACTTTCACCTTAAAAAATGACCATCGCGTTCACCGAAAATAAATTCAGCTCAATTCAAGATGGTATCTGTGTGCTCGGATAAGCCCATAGCCTTACCCCCTTTCAGAGTTTTTTCCCCCCCGTTGTCTTTAAAAATTTTGTGTGTGTGTGGGGTGTGTGTGTGTGTGGGGGGTGTGTGTGTGTGTGTGTGTGTTGTGTGTGTGTCCCATTCTCTATCTTCTCTACGTGCGTGCGTCGTGCGTGCGTTCTTTTTCGTGCGTTCCCTGTTGTTGCCTTTTTTGTATGTGTGTGTTGTGTGTGGTGTGTGTGTGGTGTGGTGTTTGTTTCCCCCTTTTTGTCTTTCTTTCTGTCTCCGTCTTTCTGTCTCTGTCTGTCTGCCCAAAGCTTGCTTGGGGAAAAAACCAAATTATTTCTGTCTGTCTGTCTGTCTGTCTGTCTTTTGTCTGTCTCTCTGTCTCTGTCTTGTCTCTTCCCGTCTCTTCCTCTCTCCTGTCTCTCTCTCTCTCTCTCTCTCTCTCTCTCTCTCTCTCTCTCACGCTGGAACCTGCACAGCAGCCACAACCTGGCTGGCGGAGACCGCTGGCGGCGGAAAGAACGAAAAGAACACTTACTCCTCCATGCCGCGATCGAGGACCTCCCCAAGGCGAAGCCTCCGGTCAGCCTGCCAGCCGAGCGTCATTTGTCTTCAGCCCCTCTGATCCCTTTGTTTGGGCTCCCTAGCAGATTTGTTAAAAGTAAGATGAACGCTGATTGCCCACTGACAGGATTTTTGCCGCGCTCTCTCGCCGCCTCGGCGACTGAAATGCTCTGGGTATTAGGAGAGGAGGTTCAGTGAGCTCGATTCGTGAGTCGCCGTTTTCTCTTTTTCGCGATCCTGATATGAAGGCGGATTACGAGGCCGCGGCGGGGGGACCTCGGTTCGGTCGGTTCGTTTTCGTTGACTTTGCGTGATCGTTGCGTTCGCCTTCGATCTGTTGCTGGGGCAGCCTGGGCCGGTAGCGTCAAGGTGAGCGTGATATTGGAGTGTGTGCTGACTCCTTGTTTTGTTTGGTTTGCCGCTGGGTCGCCCGTCTGTTGTGTGGTTACGGCGGGGGACGGAGAGAAGGACGAGGCATTTGAACAGCCAGGTTTTAAGGGAGAAGGTGATTGGGTTATTGTGGCAGGGTTGAGGTTAGTGCCTTTTATCCACATAGGATGGATGAGGTGTCTGGGTCATAAAGGGAGGGTTGAGGTAAATGCCTGGGTCTACTTGCCACATAGGATAGACGATTTGCTTAGATCATCATCGGAGGGTTGAGGTAAATGCCTGGGTCTACATGCCACATAGGATAGACGATTTGCTTAGATCATCATGGGAGGGTTGTGGTCAATGCCTGGGTCTACATGCCACATAGGATAGACGAGGTGCTTAGATCATCATGGGAGGGTTGTGGTCAATGCCTGGGTCTATATGCCACATAGGATGGATGAGGTGCTTGGGTGATCATAGGAGGGTTGCGGTCAATGCCTGGGTCTACATGGGATAGATGAGGTGCTTGGGTCACCATGGGACGGTTACGGTTGCCTGGGTGTATATGCCACATAGGATGGATGAGGTGCTTGGTGAGGTGCTTTCGTGGGAGGGATCAGATGCCTGGGCCTTCTCGGGAAGGATGAGGCGCTCGGGCGTTCGTGGGAGAGATGAGATGCTCTGAAAGGGATGAGGTGCTTCGGTCCTCATGGGAAGGATGAGGTGCTGAGGCCTACCTGAAAGGGATGAGGTGCTTTGGTCCTCATGGTAGGGATGAGGTGCTGAGGCTTACCTGAAAAGGAGTATGTTTTTGGTTTCTTTTAATTTTGTTTGCTTCGAATTACGTTTCGAGTTACTTCGGCGCAGCCATGCTGTTTCACTCTTTACCAACGAAGAGCAGAGAAGGGTTGCATCATGACGTACGTAACAGATACGTGTGTCACATGTATCTGCCTTGCTCGTTGCGTCAAAAATATACACTGCCAGATACTGCCGTGTTTTTGCGACTTTCATACTCTAGCTGATTTGAAAAGAAAACTCTAGCTGATTTAAAAAAAAAAAAAAAAAAAAGCCAGAAAACTACAACGAGAGCCACTCCTATTGGTAGGAAAACGGACCCCCCCCCCCCTCCACCCCCCCCACCCCCCCATCTCCGACCCCCCTCCCCCACAGGGTCCCCTTTAAATAATTCCGGCCTAGTTTAAATCCTAGAAAGATATTTTTTAGCTACATTCCTCTTGGAGTCTTTCACAGCTAGATGTAGGCTACTTGTGCGCTGTGTGTTCTCGGCAGAGTCCTCCGCACTCTGATCCACTCACGGCCCGCCCCATGCACTGTTTGTGTCAGCAGACCTGTAGCCTAGTCGGGCAAACGGCCGCAAGGACGTTCAGCTGTCAACGGAGAAGGAAGTATGTGAGAGTGTGAAAAGGGGGTCAAAGTCTTAACGGATTACACCCCAGGTAAGACAACAGGTGTGAGAAAATGCAGTTCTGCCCTGCCGCTGGGAGGTTAGTGGAAAATTCGGGTATGGAATTCAATATGACGGTGACCCACCCGCCAATTGCAGGACTGGGTAGCGAGCGAGCCAAGGAGCGCCTAATAACAGCCCTCAGTCAAGGGGAATAAGTCACTTCGAAAAATACTCTCCAGCAGACGACAGTGGAAACCGCTTCGCGAAACGAGAGAATCTGCTTAGCTGCATGGGCGGGGCTGGTCACAACGCCTGTAATTTCTAAGCCACGAGTTTGCGCTGGATTCGAACCTAAAACCTCTGTTTTCAGGCTGGATCATGACAGGAGGCAGAAAACGTATTAGCATGGGAAAAAGGGAGTCAGGCACAGTGCCAGAAAAACACGACAACTTTCGTCTTTATTTCGGGTCGAAAATTACCCGTATCGGTAAATGCCAAGGCAAGAGAGGGGGCTTTGCGGTCCGAAGTGTCAGTGCCAAAATCACAGGTTAGGACTGTACGGCAGGGCAGGAAAAATATCACTGCTAATTTCTGTAACTCTAAAGCGAAGACAGGGAGCCGGGGGGGGGGGGGGGGGGGGGGGGGAGAGGAGAGAGAGAGAGAGAGAGAGAGAGAGAGATCAAATATTGTTCACATTCATATATTTAGGAATCACTTTTAGACTGGTATGCCAGAGACATTGTTCACATTCATATTTAGGAATCAATTTTAGATTGGTATGCCAGAGAGAGAGAGAGAGAGAGAGAGAGAGAGAGAGAGAGAGTTTGTACCACTAAATATTGTTCACATTCATATTTAGGAATTAATTTTAGATCGGTATCGGGTATCAGAGAGAGAGAGAGAGAGAGAGAGAGAGAGAGAGAGAGAGAGAGAGAGAGAGAGAGAGAGTGACTGACTGGCTGACTGACTGACTGACTGACTGACTGAACTTTATTACGCAAGGATAAAGGTTTAGGCACGAATGCCTTTCGGGCAACCTGTCCTTGATACAGTTACAACACAACCAAGTCGTACAACAAAACTTAGTAATAATAATAAAACATTGTAACAGTAACTTAGAACTAAAATAATAAACTTAGTAATAATAAAACATGGACATTATAAGAAAGGAAAAAAAGCGAGCAACAAGAGGGGGTGCGGGGGGCGGGGGTGTCTGTGGGGGGCGGGGACGTGGTGGGGAGGGAAGGGAAGAGAATACAAAAGAAAAATATTACGAAACGGGAGCCAGATGGAAGTAGCTAATTAAACTTTCACAGTTAGGGAATACATAGTTTAACATACATATGTCTCTAAAGTAAGAGAGTCAGAGAGAATGGGGGAGGAGGGAGTAAGAGAGAGAGAGAGAGAGAGAGAGAGAGAGAGAGAGAGAGAGAGAGAGAGAGAGAGAGAGAGAGAGAGACAGACAGACAGACAGACAGACAGACAGACAGACAGACCAGACAGAGACAGAGAGAGAGAGAGAGGAAAAGAGGACAGAAGAGAAATGGGTTGGGGGGGGGGGGTGAGGGGGAGGGAAGGGGGGCGGGGGGGGGGGGGGGGAGGGGACAATAGGGAGAGACAGACAGACAGACAGACAGATGCCACTCGAAATGACTCATACTAATAATTTATAATTTAGATCTGACTGTACTAGTCATCCGTAGAGCGGAACGGCTCGTTATTAATCAAACCGAACTGCATTCAGAATGAAACGATTACTTTGCTGTTGCTCTATTAAACTCGTTGGGTCATGCAAATAGCCTGTGCGTGCAGAGGCCGGGGTGATTGTAGGGGTAGGGGCGAGTTAACTGCATAATTATCTATTCGTTCATCACTGTTGTATAACAATCTGTCACGCCTGCTAATCCTGAACATGCATTCTCTTCAGTAATACTTGTGCGCTTGGGGCATTAACTCAGCAAGTTGCTGCGCTCTGTTAGACAGTGAAATCTTTCTTACATGCGCTGAGCTTTCGCTTGTTTGTTTGTTTGTTGTGGGTGTGGGTGTGATGGGGCAGGATGAAAATAGTGATAATTAAACTGTTGCCGTTGTTTTTGGTGTTGGTGTTGTGTGTGGGTGTGTGTTGTGTGTGTGTTGGGGTGTGTGGTTTTTTGTGTGGTGGTGTTGGTGTGGTGTGGTGTGTTTTGTGTGGGGGGTGTGTGTGTTGTGGTGTTTGTGTGTGTGCGTGTGGTGGGGTGGTTGTGTGTGTTGGGGGGGGGGTGGGGATGGGGGGGATGGAATTAGGGTAGTGTAAAAATTTTTTTTTTCCTTTATTATTCTCCCCTTCCTTACGGCACATTACTTTAATTTTGGGGTGTGTGTGTTTATATATATATATATATATATAAATATTTTATATATATATATAATAAAAAAAAATATTTTTGTTTTTCTTTAATATTTTCTTTAAACCTTATCTTTATTATTTTGTTTTCATTTAGAAAATGTTGGAGAGTGTTGTAAAGCGCAGTGAGTTTGTGTACATCAGAGAATAGCGCTATACAAAAGTCACCTATTATTATAATTTTTATTTATTATTAATGCGTCATATGTCAGTCATATTAATCTGTGTGATACTGTTTAGAGTGTATTTCCATCGGCAAAATATATTTTGTTTAAATTAAAGGCTACTTGTTATTTTAACCTTGCCTGTGCTATTTCACCTTTTAAACTGGAAACCCTTTTTGCATGTGATTTGTTTTTGTTTGTTATTCTTGAACCTTTTTATCTTGTTAGGGGTTTTTTTTTTTTGTTTTTTCTGTGAATTTTTACTGTAGATTTTGTTTCTTTTTTTTTTTTTCTGTGAACCTTTTAGGTGTTTTTTTTCTTTTTTTATTTGAACCCCCTTTTTGCTTTTGATTTGTTTCTTTGTTTTTTTCTGTAAAATTTTTATCGTTAAATTTTTTTTTCTTTTTTGTTTTTCTGGAACTTTTTATGGGTAATTTTGGTTCTTTTTTTGTTATTTGTAACTTTTTATCATGTGATTTTGTTTCTTTTTTTTTTTATTCTGTGAAATTTTAATCTTTAATTTTGTTTCTTTTTTTTTTTTTGAATTTTAATTAATTTTTTTTTTGTTTTTATTCTTTAACTGTTTTTGTTTATTTTGTTGTTTTTTTGTTATTTTTTTTTTTAAAATTGTTTGTTTGTTTGTTTGTTTTCTTGAATTTTATATTGATTTGTTTTTTTTGTTTTTTTTCTTTTTTTCTTAGATTTTGTTGTTGTTTTTTTATTCTGTGAACTTTTTTGCTTAGATTTTTTTTTTGTTTGTTATTTTGTGACCTTTTTTTTGAATTTTGTTTTGTTTGTTTTCTGTGAACTTTTTTTTGCATGTTTTTTTTCTTTGTTTTTATTTTGTGAACTTTTATGCATGTAGATTTTGTTTTCTTTGTTTGTTATCTGTGACTTTTTTTCATGTAATTTGTTTCTTTGTTTGTTATTGTAACTTTTTATCATTTTTGATTTTTTCTTGTTTTTTTTATTCTTGAACTTTTTTTCATGTAGATTTTGTTTTTTTGTTTTTATTTTCTTTTTAACTTTTTTTTTTTTTTAAAACCTTTTTTGATTTTTTTGTTTCTTTGTTTGTTATTCTGTGAACCTTTTATCTGAGTTTTTTTTCTTTTTTTTATTCTTGTTTTTATACATGTAGATTTTGTTTTTTTGTTTGTTTTTTGTAAAACCCTTTTTTGCAGTAGATTTTGTTTCTTTTTTTTTTTTTTCTTTGGGAAATTTTTTTTACATGAATTTTTTTTTTTTTGTTTGTTATTCTGTGAACTTTTTATCATGTAGATTTTTTTCTTTGTTTGTTATTCTGGAACCTTTTTTTGCATGTAGGGATTTTTTTGTTTCTTTTTTTTTTTTTTGTTATTCTGTGAACTTTTTATACATGAGATTTTGTTTCTTTGTTTTTTATTCTGTGAACTTTTTATGCATGTAGATTTTTTTCTTTTTTGTTATTTGGAATTTTATCATTAATTTTTTTCTTTTTTTTTTTTGTGCTGTTTAACTGAATTTTGTTTTTTGTTTTTATTCCTGGAAATCAGAGTTTTGTTGTTTTTTGTATTTTGGGAAAAACATGTAGATTTTGTTTCTTTGATTGTTATTCTGTGACCGTTTTATATATGTAGATTTTGTTTCTTTGTTTGTTATTGTGTGATCTTTTTATACATGTAGATTTTGTTTCTATCTTTGTTATTCTGTAAACTTTTTTATACATGCAGATTTTGTTTTTGTTTGTTATTCTGTGAACTTTTTACACATGTAGACTTTGTTTCTTTGTTTGTTTGTTATTCATGTGTGGCACCCACGTTTTCCTTTGAATGGAATAAAGAAGTATTTGACTTGACAGACTTGTTTGTTACTCATGTGTGGCACCAGCGTTTTCATTTGAATAGAATAAAGACGCACTTGACTTGAAAACATCAACAGCACCACAAGCTGCAGAGCAGCAAACAGTCACGCAGTGTCGTGTGTCACTTGTAAACAACACATCGTTGTCTTCGCGGAAACATTTAACCATACAGTTCAGTCAGCGGGATGTATAAGATGAAAGAAGACCACCCCTCTGTCTCTCTCTGTGTGTGTCTGTCTGCCCTTTTTTTCTCTTTTTTTCTTCTTCTCCCTTTTTTTTTCCCCCCCCTTTTTTTTTTTTTTTTTTTTTTTCTCTTTCCCCCCCTTTTTTTTTTTTTTTTTTCCCCCCCCCCTTTTTTTTTTTCCCCTTTTTTTTCTTCCCCCCCCCCTTTCCCCCCCCCCCCCCCTTCCCCCCCCCCCCCCCAAAAAACCCCCCCCCACCCCCCCCCCCAACCCCCAAAAAAACCCCCCCAAAAAAAAAAAAATTTTTTTCCCCCCAAAAAAAAAAACCCCCCCCCCCCCCCCAAAAAAACCCCCCCCAAACCCCCCCCCCCCCCCCCCCAAAAAACCCCCCCAAAAACCCCTAAAAAAACCCCCCCCCCCCCCCCCCCCAAAAACCCCCCCCCCCAAAAAAAAAACCCAAAAAAAAACCCCCCCCCCCCCCCAAAAAAAACCCCCCCCCCCCCCCCCCCCCCCCCCCCCCCCCCCCCCCCCCAAAAAAAAAACCCCCCCCTTCCCCCCCCCCCCCCCCCCCCCCCCCCCCCCCAAACCCCCCCCTTTTCCGGGGGCCCCCCCCCCCCCCCCCCCCCCCACCTCCGCCCCCCCCCTTTTTCACCCGACATCCCGTCAAATTTTTTGGCCGATTCATTTCTGCGGGACCAGATCCATCCCCATATATTAATCATGTTTGTATGAAACTATGCATGCGTCTGGGATAATAATAATAGCGCCTCCAACTACTACTTTTATTATTGCCGGTTTTTCCAAATTGCCCCTCCCCACTCTGGGGAGAAAAAGGCATTGGGGACAAAAAAAAAACAAAAACAAACAAAAACAAAAAAACAAACAAAACCCCCAACAAAAAAACACAAACCCCCCCGGAACCCCCCAAACACCAAAATTAAACCAATCACCCCATCAAAAAAAACAAAAAAAAAACTAGCAAAAACAAAGCAAAAACAAAAAAAAAAAAAAAAAAATACACGCAAAAACAAACAAACAAACAAACAAAAAAAAAAAAAAAAAAACACCCCCAACCACCACCACCACCACCAACAAACAAACCCCCATCTGCATTGTAACCGGTCGCCAAATATACACGCATTAAGTTCAAGTCGCTTCTACTTGCAGTAACAATGCTTGAAAAATTCCCAGGCCTTCACGAGGGGTGGGATTTCTTCTTCCTAATCTTTACCCACGATCTGAACAAACTCACACGCGACAGAAGAGAAAAGACAAAGATATCGAATGGAGGGCTCTAAAGTCGACGCAAGGACATCGCATTCAATATGATATGAAGTGAAATCGCCACGGCACTCAGGTGCTATAATCCTCCGCGTCCAATAGAAACTCTCGTGTTTGCGTTTCGATGTCCTCTCGCTGTGTGCATAGCACTCACGCTCGAGCGTTGCTCCGTAAAAGAGAAACAGTTGCGTCGGTCGGCAGACTCCGATGTTAGGGATTAGCAGACGGAAACTCTCAGGCAGATGGGTCAAGACCTTTTGCGAAAACTTCAAGACGGCACACCTGTGAGCCGATATCAATTCATCATAATCTTCAAGAGGGATCGGTCCCGAGGGAGACCGAATCTTGATAAGTTTAGGAGAGTGCAGGGGGAGTGGGGAGTGGGGTGGTGGTGGTGGTGGTGGTGGTGGTGGTGGTGGTGGTGGTGGTGGCATACCAAGGTCCAAGAGCTTGGTAGAGGTTTTCCACAAACACGCAACCCTCTTCAAGGAGGCCCTAATCTTCCAGGCTGCCTCTAGATAGCGAGCTGCCGGCGGTGCCTCTGTATGGCTATAGTTTCAGAATCAAGTCTCACTCGAAGAGGTTTTCATGGGTTGTTGGGGTTCAGTCGTTGAGCTGGCAGCGGGGCGAGGCAGTGAGTGGGGGATGGGGGTGGGGAGTGAAGAATGAAACAAAGAAACAAAGAAAAAGGAACAACAACAACAACTCCCCAAAACAACAACAACAACAAAACAACAATAACAAAGAAAGAACAAAACAAACAACAAACAACAACAACAAACAAAGAAAGAAAGAGACAAAGGAAAAAAAGAGAATAATGAGAGAGAGAGAGAGAGAGAGAGAGAGAGAGAGAGAGAGAGAGAGAGAGAGAGAGAGAGAGAGGAGAGGGGGGGGGGGAGGGGAAAAAAAGAAGAAGAGCGTTTATAAAACTAAGAAGCGGATGAATAATCAGACTGAATAACAGTCGATATGCTCTTCGGTCACATCTACAGTTCTTTATAACCTGGTTTAAAAAAAAATCACACACACACACAAAAAATCAACAACAACGGCTGGGTTCAAGTGGTGGCGGTAGAGTGTGGTGTGGTGGGGGTAGGGGTAGGGGTAGTGGACTGGGATGCTGTGGTCACGACACGCCATCTCGCTACTCCTGGGTACCACTGTGGTCACGACGGGGTATCTCGCTATTCCTGGGTACCGCTGTGGTCACGACGGGGTATCTCGCTACTCCTGGGTACCGCTGTGGTCACGACGGGGTATCTCGCTACTCCTGGGTACCGCTGTGGTCACGACGGGGTATCTCGCTACTCCTGGGTACCGCTGTGGTCACGACGGGGTATCTCGCTACTCCTGGGTACCGCTGTGGTCACGACGGGGTATCTCGCTACTCCTGGGTACCGCTGTTTGGGCACGACGGGGTATCTCGCTACTCCTGGGTACCGCTGTGGTCACGACGGGGTATCTCTCTATTCCTGGGTACCGCTTTGGTCACGACGGGGTATCTCGCTACTCCTGGGTACCGCTGTGGTCACGACGGGGTATCTCGCTACTCCTGGGTACCGCCGCATTGTGTGCAGACATGGTAACCTCCGAGCACTCTCTCGAAGAACTGAAGAAGATGCAAATTTCGGTCAATCTGCTCTTCACAAGGGCTGGAGCACAAGACCTGGTGACACGCTGGCTGTTTGACATGGACTCGGTTTCCCCATCGTGAGACTGGAGCTGTTTTGTCACAGCCACTCGAAAATCACCGTCAGTCTTCACTGATAAAGGTAAGTTTTGTCACAGCCACTCGAAAATCACCGTCAGACTTCACTGATAAAGGTAGGTTTGAAGGAGTACAAGATGTTTTGAATTTGGACTGCGGCAAAGAATTTATCAGAGTCTTACGGTACTTCACCTGCAGACTGTGGTTGAGAAGCACAGTGCTGCAGATAAAGAGTATCGAACCCCCCTCCGACTTGCCCCCCCCCCCCCCCCCACCCGCCACTCACAAGATTAAAAAAAAAATGATAGAACCTGTATCGAAAAGATACGATTTTTTGTTTTATTCATTCATCGTTAATTCCTTCGGAAAATGTCAATTTGGGAAAACCTTTTCTCAGCACGCCGTGTAGAACTGCCCCCACCACACCTAAGAAACAGCAGAACACACCCTATAGAACTACCCACACTACTACTAAGAAACAGCAGAACACACCCTATAGAACTGCCCACACTATTACTAAGAAACAGCAGAACACACCCTATAGAACTACCCACACTACTACTAAGAAACAGCAGAACACACAATATAGAACTGCTCCCACTACTACTAAGAAACAGCAGAACACACATATAGAACTGCCCACACTACTACTAAGAAAAAGCAGAAAACACCCTATAGAACTGCCCACACTACTACTAAGAAACAGCAGAACACACCCTATAGAACTGCCCACACTACTACTAAGAAACAGCAGAACACACAATATAGAACTGCCCACACTACTACCAAGAAGCATCAGAACACATAATATAGAACTGCCCCCACTACTGCTAAGAAACAGCAGAATACACAATATAGAACTGCCCACCCTACAGTTAAGAAGCAGCAGAATACACAGTATAGAACTGCCCACCCTACAGTTAAGAAACAGCAGAACACATCCTATGGAGCTGCCCCCACTACAACTATGAAACAGCAGAACACACCCTATAGAACTGCCCCCCCCCTCCCCCTACAATTAAGAAACAGCAGAACACACAATATAGAACTGCCCACACTACAATTAAGAAACAGCAGAACACACAATATAGAACTGCCCACACTACAATTAAGAAACAGCAGAACACACAATATAGAACTGCCCACACTACAATTAAGAAACAGCAGAACACACAATATAGAACTGCCCCCACTACAATTAAGAAACAGCAGAACACACAATATAGAACTGCCCCCACTACAATTAAGAAACAGCAAGGGAGCACACAATATAGAGCTGCCCCCACTACAATAATTATTTAGAGCACACTGTGCGTACACTCATGGGACGGTTAGAACTGATGTATAGGTGATGTGCCCCCTTCACCCTATCAAAGGGATTGATTTTTTTAAAATTATATATTTAACCCCCTTGCAGTCAACCATAAAAATATTTTTAAAATCCACATTGGCGAAGGAAGACGAAGACGAAGAACAAGAACAAGAAGACGCTGATTCTCTTCATCCAACGCCAGCTGAAACTTAGTTAGGTAGTAACTGGATCAGTTTTAACGTCTCAGTTGCCGACCACTCAGGGTCACTACAGGATGAAGTCAACTGCAAAGGTCATATGAGGGTGAAACAGAATTATTCAAGTTACAAGTACGAAAGGTCTCGGTTACTGTTGGTGTTACCTGAGGTAAAAAGGAGGGTACAATAGTTGTGAAAAAGATCTTCAGAATCTTAGAGAGAGAGAGAGAGAGAGAGAGAGAGAGAGAGAGAGAGAGAGAGAGAGAGAGAGAGAGAGAGAGAGAGAGAGAGAGAGAGAGAGAGAGAGAGAGAGAGATGCTGAAAGAGGATGAAAGGGAAAATGAAGTCGAATGAACTGAGAATTGGCAGAAATAGTAGGGTACAATTCCTGACAGTAGGCACATCACAACAAAGTATTATTCTGACCTGCTCCAGATTTTTAAAAGGACAACCCCGACAGTGCTCGGTTTTCAGCAGAAGGGAGGTAATTCCGTTCTGCATCCGCCGCGGTACCTCAGTAAAAAAAAAAAATGAAGGTGGTAATGTCAGTTAGTTCTTGATTAACCGCAAGTAGGCTCGCCTCCGAACGAATCACACATTCAGAATTCTTTTACACGGCCTCATCAAAACACGTCATTGAAATTACAATCGAAAAGCTGAATCACAGTTCTGGACATAACACAGTCAACACGAAGGAGAAGAAGTACACGAAGAAGGAGAACTTGAAGAACAAGAACAATAACAACATCTCCGCAACAACAACAAAAGTACGACGATTTTTTAAATATTTTTTGTTGTTGCGTTCTCTCCTGAAATCACTGCTTTGTTTTTAAACTGAAATCATGACGGTGAGAGAGAGAGAGAGTCTTATGCTCTTCAGTGGCGGCTGCATGGGGCGACAGCGGTTGAGGTCTGTCCCATTCAGTGAGACGTACACAACATCTGGGCCTCCAGTTCAGTCGCCAAGCGTTTTCTTCTCCACTTCTTTCTATATCCTCGCCAAGGGATTTGTGCCGACTCGCTATCAATGGCTACACCACTTCATCCGGACCAAAAGCCATGTCCTGCCCAATTACATTGCTCGCTCGCCTGGAAATTATAACGATAGAGAGTTAAACCCCCTCGATTCTGCCAGACTGCGTGGGGACGGTGGAAAAGATCATTTTCACAATTGCCTCCCTTTAAAAGATCGTTTTCACAATTGTACCCCTCTTTTGGCTCCAGCCGCCGCGCCAGAGGCTGTGTTTCCTTTCTACACTGCTTTGGCCGAGAGAGAGAGGAGAGGAGAAGAGAGGAGAGGAGAGAGAAGAACGGGGAAGGAGTCCCCTGTTTATTTCTCTTCGCTGCAAAGCGGCGTTTCAGTCGGGGCCCTTTTTACTCTGACAGCCTGGGTCGTCTAATCCACTGACCCTGCAAATCTCCACTTAATGTGCCCTGTGGTTGTCTCCTCTGGGCCCCCCCTACCCCCCCCCCCTCACCCCTCCACCCTCCTGTCGCCCTCGCGTCTCTGGTATAGTTACTACCACACAGTCACCTTCCCCTCGCCCCCCCACCTCCCCACCCCCTCTTCGTTTTGACCGTCGCCACCAACCGCCATTAACAGTTCTCCCCCCTCCCCCCACCCCTCCCACAGAGTTTTCTCTCAGCGGGATTAATTAATTCTTGACATTTACCACGTTTGAAAGGGCCATCGTCAATCAGACCAACATTGAAATTCAAAGCCAACGTTGGGAAAACTTCCGAGGGACGGAGTGGGGCGTATATGGGCTTTTCCGAGCGGATAGATTCCTTCTTGAACTGAACATCAGTTTATTGACATGTAATACTCATGCTGTCATCCACAAAGGTGAAACCAAGGTGAAACACGCAAGTCTCGAAATAGCAAAAATCTGAAACAAGAAGGACTGCTAGCGTTCTAAAATAAGATCCAAACACGCAAAAGGTTTGCGTCAAATAACAGGTATGCATCTAACTCAGTCACTGTTCATCACGCGACACACTCTATACTGGAAGAGAACTGGGGGTCAAATGAAGTTGAATGAACCGAGAGTGCAGACATTTCTGGTAGCAGGTGATCATGCAAGGATGTATTCTGCTCTACCCCTGGCGTTAATGAGGGAACCCAGCTTTCATAGCTGTGAATTTTCTGCGGCGGAGGTGGAGGTGTGGGGGTGTGTGGGGGTGGGGGTGGGGGGGTCTTGCCTGATTTCTGCGTGCGCGGTACCCGTTGGTGTGACACTTGGAGGTGCAAATCTGCAGACTGCTCCTCTCCTCCATCTCTTGCAGCTGTTCCCTCTCCGCCAATGACACCCTTTCAACACGGCGTGTGCCAGTAACACACACAGGCACTATGGATTTGGTTTTAATTTTCATCGGTCGTCTCTGAAAGGTTAACTACTTGCATTTATTTTGGGGATATGTTTCGGTGTGTTATGTCGATAATGAAGGTGATGACGATTTATTAAAAAAAGTATGAAAGGCACACACACACACACACACACACACACACACACACACACACACACACACACACACACACACACACACACACACACACACACACACACACACACGCACGCACACACACACACACACACACACGCGCGCGCGCGCGCGAGCCATAACCTTTCACGTGTTTGGGTCTTGTTCTTTTCTCTCTTTCGTTTTTCCCCTTTACTCTTCTATTTTCTTTTGCTGCCTTTCTTTCTGTATGTATTAATTTTGTTTATTTTCTCTTTCATTCATCCTTCCTTCCTTCCCTTTCTCTTAGCAACTGTTGATTTTGCAGGGTGGAAACCGACGACGAGACGCAAAACGCCCGGTTGTTGCAAAAACCACGACCGGAAGAAAGCCATCCACACGCACTAAGACATGATACGGCTACATGGGACAAAATTCCCAGGCCCGACGGCAAACATTTTAACCGGGCAAAACAAATATTTGACTTTTCGCACGGCGGGTAGAATTGGTAGATTTTTCTTTTTCTAAACTTTGGCTCTTGCCTTTTCGCCACGACGCTTTTTACAGGTCATTTTGCTTTGATGTGGGAGAGAATCGAGAGGCAATAAAAAAATAAACGAAATGCCCCTTGAAGTGAGCGTATCGTGTTGGCGTGAAAAGGTGAAGAAGGGTGCGTGGCATTTTCCGGATCTGGATGGTGGGGATCAAACGCAAGGATGCGTTAGTTGGTGGCGTGGTGGTTTAGATACGGGGTTTGTACGCCGGTGACTTGAAGGGGACACTAAGAGACGATCATCACAAGATTGGTTTAATTTTTTAAGCAATAATAGTGAATATATAAAAAGCGCCTTTTCAGACTCAAAGCGCTTTACAACTTAATTTTAAAAACAACAACGGGCAACGCGAAAATACCCACGTGCAAATTAATGGTTTATATACAAACAAATAAAAAACGTAAATAAACATAATCATACAAAGCATAGTGAAACACACACACACACACACACACACACACACACACACACACACACGCACGCACGCACGCACGCACGCACGCACGCACGCACGCACGCACGCACGCACGCACGCACGCACGCACGCACGCACGCACGCACGCACGCACGCACGCACGCACGCACACGCACGCACGCACGCACGCACACACACACACACGCACGCACGCACGCACGCACGCACGCACGCACGCACTATCGACCGAGGTCATCGAAAGAAATAAAAGCGGCTATACTGGTTTGCAAAAGGTAAGCTTTAAAGAATAGTTTAACGGAGCGACGACGACGACGATGATATGACGGAATGATGATACGATGTTTAGAGGGAGGAAGAGGGAGAAGAGAGGAATACCCTAAGGACGGGGCGGATTGATAACGTTACTTTTCTGATGCTGGTGGCAACTGATGAAGGAAACACTGAACAGAGCGCCGATTAATGATGATAATAATGTTGATAATGATGACGATGATGAAGACTGTGGTATCGGTAGTTGCCGTTGAACACAAATGAACTCCACATACACTGCGTAAAACTTTTCCATTCCAGTCGTAAAACGTCCCCATTCCAGTCGTAAAACTCCCCCGACTCCCCATTCCAGTCGTTGAAACTCCCCAATTCCAGTCGTAGAACTTCCCCAGTCGTAAAACTTACCCATTCCAGTCGTAAAACTTACCCATTCCAGTCGCAGCATCCCCAGATCCCCCAACGTGTACTTGGGTCCACTGCTTCCTTCTGAAAATCGCCTTCAGTGACGTCCAAGCAGAAAGGAACACCAGTGAAGACAAAGTGTCAACCCCATGATTTCGATGAAATTCGGCTACAAAGAATCAACAAACAAGGAAGTCAACTGGCGCTCGAAAGACTTCACACAAACACAGCAAAGACCTGTGTCGCCTACGGTAAGTTTCACCTCAGTGGCATGCGAGTAGATACAAGGTACATAAACTCCGCCAGCGGTTCATCCTCTTATACCATTTTTGTTTTACGTTATGACCCAGCTTTTTCCTGCTCTTAATTCGCAAAGAGCGAAAACCAGATGCAACATCAGAAAATGCACAAAGGCCTTGTATGCGGTCAAGTCTAATTTCTGAGGGGTTCTTGTAAAATCGATACTGATGCGCATTCTAGACATGTTCAAGTCCACGTTTCTGGCTATTACCCTACTGTAACTTTCACAATCCAGGAGACGCAGAAATCCGAGTTTGTTTTGGAGATGCAAATGTAGTCCATGCTTGTATAAGCAATTCAAGTGAAGTCTAAGATTGTCTAAGGAAACTAAGTGTGAAGTTCAAGATTGTATCAGAAAACCAGGAGAAGTCCAATTTCGTGTACGAGATCCAAATGGAGTCCAAGTTTTTGCATAAGGAGTCATAATGAAATGCAAGTTTGTCTATGGGATGTAAATGTAGTTTGCAAGTTTTTAAGGGATCCAGGTGAAGTCTGAGTTTGTGCAAGGAATCAAAAATGAAGTCCAGGTTAATATAAAGATCTAAGTGAGGTCCAAGTTGTTTATGAGAAATCCAAATGAGCAGTTAATATATTGGGAATCCAAGTCAAGTCCAAGTTTAAGTAAGTAAACATGGTGCTTAACGTCCACAGAAACCATAAGGCTTATTAGGGACGGGAGCTGTCCAAGTTTGTACAAGGGATCCAAATGAAGTCTGAGTGTGTGCAAACTGAGGTAAACAACCCAAATGAAGTCTGAGTGTGTGCAAACGGAGGTAAACAACCCAAATGAAGTCTGAGTGTGTGCAAACGGAGGTAAACAACCCAAATGAAGTCTGAGTGTGTGCAAACGGAGGTAAACAACCCAAATGAAGTCTGAGTGTGTGCAAACGGAGGTAAACAACCCAAATGAAGTCCAAGTTTGCATAACAAGGAACCCCAAAATTGAAGGAATGAGTGAACAACTGCTGGTGATTCCTTGGATACCTCACTCTAACTGCAACCGCGTTTTCGTTCTTTGTGTGTCAGAATTGTTCCTCTCTGGTCTTCTAGCTTTTCCTGTCTCTTTCAGTTGTTCTCTCAACTCTTTCCTGTTCTTGTTTCATTTATTATTGTTTTTATTGTTTCTTTAGCCCCGTTTTCCCAAAATTGAAGTCCAAGTTTCGGAGGACATCAAACGGAAGTCCAGAAAGACAGAGGGAGAGGAAAGAGAGAGAGAGAGAGAGAGTAGGGGTGGAGGTAACTGAAATGAAGGAAGAAAGGTGAAGCCTGCATGGGAAGAGAGAAGCCAACGGGTGGTGAAGACACCATTGTGGACGGACAGGCGGAGGGACCCGGGGACCCTCCCTGCATTGTGTGTAGCGTGTTGACTCGACTCCTTGCCCCCCCCCTCCTCCCCCACCTCCTCCCACCCCACCAACCGCCTAGCAGGTGAAAGTGTCTGCCCCTCCCCTGGCAAGCACGGCCTAACACCTTCACAATCACCCGCCATTCACTCCACGGCGCTGTTTTTAGAAACAGAACAGAGTCAACTCATCTGCACCTCCTCTCCTTCCGTCTCTCTCTCTTTCTCTCTCTGGGACAGGGAAGGGAGGGGGAAGGGGAGAGAGAGGGAAGGGGGAAGGGGACTTTATCTAATTAGTCAGCCACTCTATTTTCCGAGCGAAAGGGGAGACGTTGTTTTCAGTAAATATCTGCAAATTGTATTGACGGTTCCTGACTGGACGAAAGGGGCGGCATGTGTACACAAACACCTTGTAAATGACGGCCAGATGAATGGCAGCGCCACCCCGGGGCCCGCGGTCGTTGTGGCGAGCATGCACGCAGGAAACAGGAGGCAAGGGAGGGAAGCGGCCATCATCACGGCCGTCATGAAGGCCCCTGGCAAATCCAATGAAACTTTTACTGGGGAGGAGGACGGCGCGCCCTCGCTGCTTGTTTGTAGCCCATCGAACCGGCGTCCTCGCCGAGGACCTGAACCTGCCCCAGTGAAAAGATCCTCCGCATCGTTCGTGTGTAATCACCTCGCTTCTCCCTTCCTTCCTTCGTCCACTTTGAGGTGTCCCGTGTCTTTGGTTTAAGGCAATGGTGATGGTAGTGGGGGTGGTGGTGGGTATGGTGGTAGTGGGGGTGGTGGTGGTTGGGCTCGGTTCTGTCCGTTTTGTTCTCAAACTCGATTGGCTTTCCTCGTTGTTTCTTTGCTGTGCAGTTTTGGCCGTTCTTTCGGCGACTTCCCTGCCTCTTCAAATAAGGGTGGTGGTTACTGCGATAGTGCGTGTGTGTGTTGTGTGTGTGTGTGTGTGTGTGCGTGCGTGCGTGCGTGCGTGCGTGCGTGCGTGCGTGTGTGTGTGTGTGTGTGTGTGTGTGTGTGTGTGTGTGTGTGTGTGTGTGTGTGTGTGTGTGTGTGTGTGTGTGTGTGTGTGTGTGTGTGTGTGTGTGTGTGTATGATTACCCACAAAAGCGGGTAACTGGGAGGGCCGAGGCTGCACCGGAAGCGGACAAAGGCGCGTGTGGTTCAAGTGTCTTTGTTGAGAGAGAAGAAGAGAGAGAGAGAGAGAGAGAGAGAGAGAGAGAGAGAGAGAGAGAGAGAGAGAGAGAGAGAGAGAGAGCCAGGCAGCATGCCGGTTTTTTTCGGAGACAAATCTGCACCGGCGTTGCTGGACCCTTGGGAACGCAACATCGGCTAGGCGAAGGGACCTCTGCGTTTGTGGCCGTTGTTTTCCTTTTGCCTTTTGTGCATGCTTGGTATAGTACCGCTAGTTTCGTTGTCTGTCACTGAGTGAGCCCGTTTGGTCTGGTGGTTAAGGCCCCCGGCTGGTAGAGCTGGTGAACCTCTGTTCGAATCGGTGTTTCCTCAGCTGTCTCTTAAAAAGAAAGAAAGAAAAAAGTGATTCATAGACACCGCCTTGTGACTTTGCCTCCTCCGCCCCTGCCCAGTCAGAATCTTCAGAGTTTTGAAGTTGGACACTATGGGGAAGGACACTGTACGGAAAGACACTATGGGGAAGGACACTGTACGGAAAGACACTATGGGGAAGGACACTGTACGGAAAGACACTATGGGGAAGGACACTGTACGGAAAGACACTATGGGGAAGGACATGTACGGAAAGACACTATGGGAAAGGACACTGTACGGAAAGACACTATGGGGAAGGACACTGTACGGAAAGACACTATGGGGAAGGACATGTACGGAAAGACACTATGGGGAAGGACATGTACGGAAAGACACTATGGGGAAGGACACTGTACGGAAAGACACTATGGGGAAGGACACTGTACGGAAAGACACTATGGGGAAGGACACTGTACGGAAAGACACTATGGGGAAGGACACTATGGGGAAGGACAATATCCTGAAGGACACTGTACGGAAAGACACATTGGGGAAGGACACTATGGGGAAGGACACTCTCCGGATGGACACTGTACGGAAAGACACATTGGGGAAGGACACTATGGGGAAGAACAATATCCTGAAGGACACTGTACGGAAAGACACATTGGGGAAGGACACTATGGGGAAGGACACTATCCGGAAGGACACTGTACGGAAAGACACATTGGGGAAGGACACTATGGGGAAGGACACTATGGGGAAGGACACTATCCGGAAGGACAATCTACGGAAGGTAATTATCCGGAAGGACACTACGGAAGACCACTATACTCCTTCGCCTTTTGAGTGATCAAGGGAAATTTGTTTCCGTCCGAACATTATGAGGTAGAAATGCAATGCGAAGACAACGGTAGTACTGCGAATATTATTTAACGATTTTTCTTCTCGTTCTCGATAAAAACTAATCGCTCGGCCATGTTGTTATCGGCAAAAATACCTATATGCCTACATCCCAGGCTCGTTTAAGAATGGTCCATATCAAGTTAGAAATCAGAACTAAGAGTGGGCGGACAGGAAAAGTTACTTGTTGGGAGACTTTTCTGGGGAACTAGACATGAAAGAACCACAGCAGAAGGATTCAAGGCCCGGGTATGATCCCCCCCCCCCACCCCCAAACAACAACAGCAACAACAACAACAACAACAAAAGAACAACAACAGAACAGTAAACAACAAAACTGACAATGTGGTAAATTTTGAAAATAGGCATGAAAATACAGAACAAAGCAGTATATTGTAGATATGCTTAACTTATAACAGAAAATAATTAGTTTTACACGAGTAAAATATTAATTAAATAATAACTTAATTGAATAATCGTCTTTTATGTTTTTGCCAAAGCTATCGTTTTTCTTTGTGGGAGACATAAATTATACGTTGAAAGCGATTGAAGAAACTTTCTCTGGAAAAATCAGTACGATAATCAGTATATGTAGCATATTTGGGGCTTTGACAAAGTTCAAGTCAGCTGCAAATGATCTCCCCTACACTAGCCAGGTGGCGCTGGGCCTATTTGGGCAGTTCAATGCAAAGTCGCTCATTTTGGTTGCAATTTTTAGATCGATTGTCGCGTAGAAAGAAGAGAACCGAACGGAGTGGTTTTGGTTAAACTTGTTTAACTTAACGCCGAGTTGTCTCCGAAGAGCTGCTGGCGGGGACCGAGATCCCATTAGGTGGGGAAAGAGTAAGGCTCTATCTATCGCTACACTGTCACCACCAGAATGACTCATGCATTAGCCCCTTCACTGCCAAAGCATGTCAAATTTTCTGGGCTGAAATGTGCAAGCAAGCGCCTCCGAACAGTATATTTTTTTCCAGGTCCTATAACAGATCTACTTTCAGTTCTGTGCGTTTTGATGCTAACCCTTTCGCGTGTAATGCGAAAAAGTAAACAAACAAAAAATGCTTCAGGATTTTGAAATTTCACTCTTTTACCGGCCGTTTTCAAATGACATCATGGCAGCGAAAGGTTTAAGACCGGCAGCGATGAGAACCATTTTAATGTTCCGTTGATTGCGAGAGACAAAGTCACGAGACCGTGTCCACAGACCACAATCCTTTTGAACAGAGAGGAGAGCCGAACAGAATCGAACCGAGGTCCCTCTGCTTACCATCCTAACGCCTTACCGCTAGGCCACATCCAGGCCAAATCGGTTCGCAGCAAGGAACGGGCAAGCTTTGCTGGCTACATAACGAGGCACAATCAAAACATCTCCTCCATCCAAAGGTGTCCCTGTGCCTCATGTTTAACGGTCTTTACAAAAAAATCTCCTCCACCCGAAGGTGTCCCTGTGCCTCATGTTTAACGGTCTTTACAAAAAATCTCCTCCACCCGAAGGTGTCCCTGTGCCTCATGTTTAACGGTCTTTACAAAATATCTCCTCCACCCGAAAGTATCCCTGTGCCTCATGTTTAACGGTCTTTACAAAAAAAATCTCCTCCACCCGAAGGTGTCCCTGTGCCTCATGTTTAACGGTCTTTACCAAAAAATCTCCTCCAACCGAAGGTGTCCCTGTGCCTCATGTTTAACGGTCTTTACAAAAAAATCTCCTCCACCCGAAGGTGTCCCTGTGCCTCATGTTTAACGGTCTTTACAAAAAATCTCCTCCACCCGAAGGTGTCCCTGTGCCTCATGTTTAACGGTCTTTACAAAATATCTCCTCCACCCGAAAGTATCCCTGTGCCTCATGTTTAACGGTCTTTACAAAAAAAAATCCTCCACCCGAAGGTGTCCCTGTGCCTCATGTTTAACGGTCTTTACAAAATATCTCCTCCACCCGAAAGTATCCCTGTGCCTCATGTTTAACGGTCTTTACAAAAAAAAATCCTCCACCCGAAGGTGTCCCTGTGCCTCATGTTTAACGGTCTTTACAAAATATCTCCTCCACCCGAAGGTGTCCCTGTGCCTCATGTTTAACGGTCTTTACAAAAAATCTCCTCCACCCGAAGGTGTCCCTGTGCCTCATGTTTAACGGTCTTTACAAAATATCTCCTCCACCCGAAAGTATCCCTGTGCCTCATGTTTAACGGTCTTTACAAAAAAAATCTCCTCCACCCGAAGGTGTCCCTGTGCCTCATGTTTAACGGTCTTTACCAAAAAATCTCCTCCAACCGAAGGTGTCCCTGTGCCTCATGTTTAACGGTCTTTACAAAAAAAATCTCCTCCACCCGAAGGTGTCCCTGTGCCTCATGTTTAACGGTCTTTACAAAATATCTCCTCCACCCGAAAGTATCCCTGTGCCTCATGTTTAACGGTCTTTACAAAAAAAAAAAATCCTCCACCCGGTGTCCCTGTGCCTCATGTTTAACGGTCTTTACAAAAAATCTCCTCCACCCGAAGGTGTCCCTGTGCCTCATGTTTAACGGTCTTTCCAAAAAATCTCCTCCACCCGAAGGTGTTCCTGTGCCTCATGTTTAACGGTCTTTACAAAAAATCTCCTCCACCCGAAGGTGTCCCTGTGCCTCCCTCATGTTTAACGGTCTTTACAAAAAATCTCCTCCACCCGAAGGTGTCCCTGTGCCTCACGTTTAACGGTCTTTACAAAAAGTTACAAATAGAAGGCAGTCCGTTCAAAACTAACCTGTTTTCGTTTGCACAAAATATGTTCCTATCTTCCAACTTGTACGCAGATAGTGTTACACCGTACGAGGGTATTATTAGTTTTATTCAGACGGTTTGACGTGAAATGATTAATGGCATGCCTAAACCTTCGGGGTATCAACAGTGTAACTTGAAACGTACGCGCCTTTTCTTTAGACCCCTGTTACGTAAGCAGACAGTAGATGAACGCATGACATGTCTAAGTGCTCCTAAGAAGGCTTTTCAGAGCTATGTTTTGGATCATCAAAAACTATTAAAAGAGAAAAGAAAAGGAAACCAGTCAACTTGCGACCCATTGGATCTAGAGCTTAGCATTTCTCTCACTCTGTGCCTCATGTGTGAGAGAGAGAGAGAGAGAGAGAGAGAGAGAGAGAGAGAGAGAGAGAGAGAGAGAGAGAGAGAGAGAGAGAGAGAGAGAGAGAGAGAGAGAGAGAGAGAGAGAGAGAGAGAGGTGTAATTTGGTTTGATGAACCACTTCGAAGAGGAAAAGAGAAAGAAAATAATCGGCTGCCGTAATCTGAGATGATATACACTTAAACAGCAAGCACAAGCCAATGGCAATTCAGTTCCCACTGCGAAACTATTAAAGCTAAGAACGATTAAACTGGGCCTGCCTGGCAGGATAGTTAAAGGTGAACCGGTCCCAACAAAACCTCACGGACCCTGTTGATAGGAATGACACACAGACGCACACAGACACACAAACACAGACACAGACACAGACACACACACACACACACACACACACACACACACACACACACACACACACACGCACACACACACACACACACACACACACACAGACGCACGCACACGCACACACACACACACACACACGCACGCACACGTACACACACACACACACACACACACACACACACACACACACACACACACACACACACACACACACACACATACACGCACGCACGCACATACGCACGCACACACACACACACACGCACACACACACACACATACACACACACACACACACACACACACACACACACACACACACACACACACACACACACACACACACACACATACACACACACACGCGCGCGCGCACACACACACATGCACGCACGCACGCACACACACACACATAGACACACACACATCCACAGACACATATACGCACATACGCTCGCGCATACACACACACAAGCACAAACAACACACATAGCATCCACACAACCAACCCACAAATCCCCCCCCCCCCCCCCCCCACAGACACATCCACATCCACCCACCCAACCAAACACCCACCCACGCACACCCATGCCCGCATTCACACACACACACACACACACACACACACACACACACACACACACACACACACAAAACACAGGCACACACACACACACACACACACACAACACACACACACACACACACACACACACACACACCACACACACACACACACACACACACACACACACACACAAAACACACACACACACACACACACACACACACACACACACAAAACACACACACACACACGCGCGCGCGCGCACGCACGCACCCCCCCCCCCCCCCCCCACTCCCCGAACAATGCTTCACTCGATTTCCCGTCCTGCTTCTCTAAAGTCGACATTTTAAAGTCTTTGAAAATACAACCGTGAGTGCTGCTACTTTGTGCCCAGAAGTCTGTGTCAGTGAAGTTACAAACAAGTCTGGCGTGTGTGCCAGAAGTATCCAATGCACGTCAAGAGGTAACGTTTTCTGCTCTTAGTCTGGTTAGTTAGTAAATAGCGAAACCATAATTATGGATGCGCTCTGAGGAGTCCAAATTCGAAGCAGAAAGTGCTTCTTTTGCATAAATATTGATAGAGCTGCTAAATGAGGCATACACTGATATATTGTGTGAGAAACGTTGTTATTATTATTGTTGTTTTTATTGTACTGGGATTTCGGTCCCCACCCCTTAGCGCAACAAAAGAGAGAGAGAGAGAGAGAGAGAGAGAGAGAGAGAGAGAGAGAGAGAGAGAGAGAGAGAGAGAGAGAGAGAGAGAGAGAGAAGAGGAGAGAGAGACGAAAGGGGGACACACACACACACACACACCCCACACCCACCACCCACACCACACACACACACACACACACACACACACACACACACACACACACACACCCCACCCACACCCCACCCACACCACAACCACCACACACACACACACACACACACACACACACACACACCCTCGTCCCAAAAGAAGAAGAAAAAGGGGCCCAAAGAAAACGTTCTAACCCCAGTACCAGTCTTTCCAATAATTACAGCTTGCCAAAAAATCTGATGTCTTCAGCGGAAGACGATGACCCGCCAGACACCATCCCATCAAGACAGGCGTCCACCCATTGAGGGTCAGGACAGTGAAAGCAGAGGAATTCCCGAGGTTCGCGAGACGAGATCTCCGATTTCCGGCCGGTGAAAGACCCGAGGCGTCAGACCGAGTCCAACTGTCATGGCGTCTGTAAACGATAGTTCAAAACTCGTCTCCAGCACGGATCGCGTTACTGTTAGAGGATTTTCTGCCCCTTCACTTTTTGGGGGAGCGGGGCAAGAAACGACAGCTCCGTTTCCTTTCAGGCTTTAAGTGAAACGAGTTTCATCATTGTGTTTTTTAACTCTTCTTTTTGGTATTATTTTTTTTTATGCAGACGTACTAATCTCGAAGTAAAATTGAAAACGAGACAGGCGCTGGTGCATGGCATCCAGTAAAACGTTGAGTGTAATAAAATACAATTGGACAGCAAAACCTGGCCTTCTCCCCTTCCATTTCCCTAAATGTGTCAGCGTGGTTAAAAAAGAGAGTTTTTATATACCGACAAACAAATCTTGCTCAGGGCAAGTTAAGTTTCCATTTCATTGTCAGACTGAAATGCAGTTTATTGGTTTCGGGACGCTAGATCATTCTTTCTGCCTCTCCAGCAAGATGTCTTCTTGCACCCCCTCCCCCTCCCCCCGCCCCTCCACCAACCCCAACCATTGAATATGACACAGGAAAACACATTTTGAGTTGAAAGTGTTGACGTTTTAATCTTTCGCAACACCGGTATAAATTAAGTATCATTAAGGTAATCTCATCCATTCGTCAAGATGGTGTATTTTTGTCGCATTGAGAAGGGAGGCGTTTTCCGTGTCACTTTTCCCATCAGCATTCCCCGGGTATGAAGTTGTCATGCCCGCTTTCGTGAAGACTATAGGTTTCAATGGCGCCGGGCGAATGACACTTTAATTACCATCAACATCACAGCGACCTCTGCCAACGCCCTCTCCCTATATTGCCACGCTAGGC
>JABMCL010000565.1:105000-110000 GCA_018857735.1 Alviniconcha marisindica
TATGAGAGAGTCGAAGAAGACCAGACGAGAGGAGAAAGGTGACGGAAATGACTATGAGAGAGTCGAAGGAGACCAGACGAGAGGAGAAAGGTGACGGAAATGACTATGAGAGAGTCGAAGAAGACCAGGCGAGAGGAGAAAGATGACGGAAATGACTATGGGAGTCGAAGAAGACCAGGCGAGAGGAGAAAGGTGACGGAAATGACTATGGGAGTGACGAAGAAGACCAGAAAGCGAGGAGGAGGGAAAGGTGGGGGAGGAAATGACTATGGGAGTGACGAAGAAGACCAGGCGAGGAGAGAAAGGTGATGGAAATGACTATGGGAATGACGAAGAAGACCAGGAGGGGGAGAAAGGTGATGGAAATGACTATGGGAATGACGAAGAAGACCAGGCGAGGAGAGAAAGGTGATGGAAATGACTATGGGAGTCGAAGAAGACCAGCGAGGGAGAAAGGTGATGGAAATGACTATGAGAGAGTCGAAGGAGACCAGACGAGAGGAGAAAGGTGATGGAAATGACTATGAGAGAGTCGAAGGAGACCAGACGAGAGGAGAAAGGTGATGGAAATGACTATGAGAGAGTCGAAGGAGACCAGACGAGAGGGGAAAGGTGATGGAAATGACTATGAGAGAGTCGAAGGAGACCAGACGAGAGGAGAAAGGTGACGGAAATGACGATGGAGAGTCGAAGAAGACCAGGCGAGAGAGAAAGATGACGGAAATGACTATGGGATGACGAAGAAGACCAGGCGAGGAGAGAAAGGTGATGGAAATGACTATGGGAATGACGAAGAAGACCAGACGAGGGAGAAAGGTGATGGAAATGACTATGGGATGACGAAGAAGACCAGGCGAGGAGAGAAAGGTGATGGAAATGACTATGGGAATGACGAAGAAGACCAGGCGAGGAGAGAAAGGTGATGGAAATGACTATGGGAATGACGAAGAAGACCAGGCGAGGAGAGAAAGGTGATGGAAATGACTATGGGAGTGACGAAGAAGACCAGCGAGGGAGAAAGGTGAGGAAATGACTATGGGAATGACGAAGAAGACCAGGCGAGGAGAGAAAGGTGATGGAAATGACTATGGGAATGACGAAGAAGACCAGGCGAGGAGAGAAAGGTGATGGAAATGACTATGGGAATGACGAAGAAGACCAGGCGAGGAGAGAAAGGTGATGGAAATGACTATGGGAATGACGAAGAAGACCAGACGAGGGAGAAAGGTGAGGAAATGACTATGGGAATGACGAAGAAGACCAGACGAGAGGAGAAAGGTGACGGAAATGACTATGAGAGAGTCGAAGAAGACCAGGCGAGAGGAGAAAGGTGACGGAAATGACTATGGGAGAGCGAAGAAGACCAGGCGAGGGAGAAAGGGGACGGAAAGAAAATTTGGGGGAGGCAAAGAAGACCCCCAGAAAACCAGGTAAAAAGGGGAAAGGAGGGAAAAGAAATTTGGGGGAGGCAAAAAACACCCGGAGAAAAGGGGGGGTGAAGAGGATCCTTGGGGGAAAAGGACGCAAGGGACCGCAAGGGACCGGAAAGAGCGGTCGAAGAGGATCTGAAGGTACTGCAAGGGACCGGAAAGGATGGGATGGCGGTGGGTGGGGCGGGTGGTGGTGGAACCAAAGCGTTTCTGATGACACACTGTTGTTGTAGTCCTGTGCGCCAGTTCAGGTCAAAATGGTATCGACGCGCAAAGGAAAACCCACAGGCGCTCCGCCTCGTCTCTCAGAAGATTTCCTAATGTTTTCCTTGAAATCGTTCAAAGCGTTTTGTCAGATGGACACTTCGGGCCTTTTTCGTCTTGTCAAATGTAGATTGTCTTGATCCTGTCTCTGGACTTGCGTCGGTTCCACTTGCGTGGTGCCGTCCTGTAGACTGTATCGACCTCCGCCCCTTTTAATGCCTCTCTCCACCAAGCCATGACGGGTGGGGTGTGTGTGTATGTGTGTGTGTGGGTGGGGGTGGGGGGGGGGGGGGGGAGTGTGATGCCCTCGCATTTGTGTCTGTATGGCAGGGTCCTCGCATTTGTGTCTGTATGGCAGGCCCCCCACCCCTACACACCCACACACACACACCCGAGTCATCAGAATTGACTGAAGCCATATGTTGGAGGTCGTTGTAGAAGTTTACATTTTCCAACAGAATTGAACATGCCCCAACGGCAGACATTATTCTCACCCACAAACATCTGAACAGTTATAATTAGTTATTGGATTTGACTGATAGTCCAGTCAACCACACGGGGTCACCCCAAGACGAAACACGTAAGTGACATCTAAAGAGCCCTCGTCAGAACCCAGCACATCGACGTACACTTTAGAACAGGTGGTTCCTTTCAACTCTGCGGGATAGGATTTGTAGGTACTCCTTTTGCTTGTGAGGATGTACCTCTGGTGCAGTTTATGTACCTTGCGATTTACACGCACACCAGGTGAGAGTTACCGTAGCGGTCTTTGTTGTTGCACTTGTGTAACGTATTTCGAGCGCTAATTAACTTCTTTGTGTGTTGATTGTCCTTTTCCGTTTTTGTTGTTGTTGTTGTTGTTGTTGTTGTTTTTCACCGTCTCAGTTTGTTTATTTTCTGTATAGCTCCAGATTTCTGCGGCGTACAATAGTGACGGTACTATTTGGGCGTCAAACAACTGGAAAAAACACACTGAACATTCGTAGCATCCATAAGTTTTCCGGTGTTGTTGTTGTTGTTGTTGTTGTTGTTGTTGTTGTTGCTGTTCCCGACGGGTAGGGCCTCAAACTGCCCGCTGTTGTTGTGTCTCAGACTCAGAACCCCCGGAGGCGACAGCATTACCTGCAGCCACATAGAGGTCATTGTGGAATCGTTGCCCCCAACAGGAAACGTTCTTATTAACCGTAAACAACTGAATAGTTGGTCAGCTTCCTGTCAGTCACAAGGATCAACTCACGAGGAAACATTTGAATAACATCTAAAGAGCTCTCATCAGTATCCCGTACACATCGACACACGTTTCACATCAGGTGGTTCCTTTTGAATGAATGAATGAATGAAAATGTATATATAGCGCATAAAAAAACTTCCACACAAAACCTTGCGTGTTCACAGCGCCAGATACACACAGTGCATACATGCAAGCTCTCGCAAGCTAAAACTACCAAAGGACACTCACACCAAAAAGTACAAACAGCTCCTACCCGCCCACCCCTTCCCAAAAGTGGAACTATACATAGCAGTTAAATGTAAAAATATATACAGAGTTACAAATAATGATAACAGAAAAAGAAAAAAGAAAAAAAAAGAAAAAAAGGATTAAGGGGTACGGTTTGGCTGTGTTGCTGTTGTGGATGGTAGTATGTGTACAAGCGGAGGCCTAAGTTTAATTACCCTTTCCCAAGAATGTTGCTCAAGGAAAATAAAAATCGAACAAAAGCAAGCAAACAAGCAAACAGCACCGACAGACAGACAGACAGACAGACACACACACACACAACACACACACACACACACACACACACACCCACACACACACACACACACACACACACACACACACACACACACACACACACACACACACACACACACACACACACACACACACACACACACACACACACACACACGACAACAACAACCAGAAGAAAAAAGAAAGAAAAAGAAAGCTGACAGACGAGTAAACAAGTCATAACTGAACCCAAGAAAAACAAACAAACAAACAAACAAACAAATAAAAAGACAAGGCACAAAATGTATCAAAACATCAAAAACAGAGAGGAGAAAACAAAAGATCTTTTATCGTGTCTTATTTTATTTTTGATTATGTCTACGGAGAAGAAGACAAAAAGCATTGTGCCCTCTTACAGATCTCTTGAACTCGAGTATTTCGCACCTCCGTGCCTTCTTCCCTTGCACTGTCAGTCTGCTCAGACACCGCGAGAAGGGTGTACGGTGTGGATTTCGCTCTGTGGATGTAGCTAATAGACTCCACCTATCAACCTATCAATGAAGCAACTATAGAGACTTTTGTTCGACTGTCTGAAAGAACAAAGTCGTCGGGACACACACGCACGCACGCACCACGCACGCACGCACGCACGCACCACACACACAGACACACACACACACGCACGCACACACACAAACACACTGCACACACCACCACACAACACGCACTCACCACAGCACCCACAATCAGCACGCACACGCACGCACGCACGCACGCACGCACGCACGCAGCACCACGCACACGCACGCACGCACACACACACCACACACACGCATGCACCAATGCGCCCACACATCACCACCACACACACACACACACACACACCACACACACACACACACACAACACACACACACAAAGACACACACGCACGCACGCGCACACACGCATGCACAACACACACACACACACACACACACACACACACACACACACACAAACTACACACACACACACACCACACACACACACACACACACACACACACACACACACACACACACACACACACACATACACACACACACACACACACACACACACACACACACACACACACACACAGGTATACACAGCAATCGTAACCATGTATTCTTCAGTTACCACTCTTCAGCCGAACATACACACATTACAACTCGTAGGTAGCGGCTTATGTTTCAAGCGAAAAACGTTAAGAATAGCGCACAACCTCCTTGGTTTAAGTGCGTCATTCGCGGAAGATAACTGTTGAATAAAAGCAACGACAGTCGCACACGTAACAAAATATATATAATGACTGGTGCTAGGACAGTTTTATAAGTTTCGAATCCGGCAGGAATGAACGCGTTTCTCCTTCGCTTGCGTTGTCTCAGAAAGGTAAGGGGAATGGTCCGCATGCGGTCCATTGACGTCACAGACGCACAGCAACGGACACGGCTAGTGAGGGTCGAATCGCCTACCATACCTCTCACCTCGGCATGCAAGGTAGGTCAGTACCGCTGGCGGCGGCTGCCACAATTCTAGAGTTTCAG
>JABMCL010000565.1:115000-120000 GCA_018857735.1 Alviniconcha marisindica
CAGGACATGTACCTGCTTTAGAAAAAAGAAAAAAAGAAAAAAAAAAAAGGGTATGGTAGTTAGCTTTCCGCTGGTACCTGGAAGCGTGTCCGTTGAGGTTGTTGGGCTAGGTGTCATCCCGCTGGTAACGCTAACCACAACACCACTTCTGCAGGACACTCTGTCTGTATAAAAAATAAAAAATAAAAGAAAGAAAGAAAGAAAGAAAGAAAAGTCTATGACAGCTTTCCTATGGTAGCTGGAAGCGTGTCCACTGAGGTTGTTGGGTTAGGCGACATCTTGCTCCTCCAATGATAACTCATAGCTGCGTGTATGTGTCATCCTAGTTTGTTCATTTGTTTGTTTGTTTTCGTAGACTTTCATAGTATGGTTTTTGTGCAAGTTTCGGTAGTCTGTCAAAAAGCGAATGATAGGTTTTCTAAGAGCTGAAAGCGTGTTAGCTGTTCCAGTTAGCCGAAGTACGTGTCATTTCGGTTTATGTGTGTGTGTGTGTGTGGGGGGGGGGGGGGGGGGAGTGTGTGTGTGTGTTTGTTTGTGTGTGTGTAGGTGTGTGTGTGTTTGTGTGAATGTGTGGGTGGGGGGGGGGGAGGGGGTGCGTGCGTGCGTGCGTGCGTGTGTGGGTGAGTGTGCGTGCGTGCGTGTGCGTGCGTGCGTGCGTGTGTGGATGGGCGTGCCTGGGTGCGCGCGCGTGTCAGTGTGTATGCTTTTGTGTCTGTGGACGTTTATATAATATGCCAATCTATGGTTTTTGTACGAACTACGGTAGACTCTGAAAAGGCGAATGACAAGCTTTTAAGAGGAAGGCAAGGGAGTAACAAGATTAGTGATAATGGGCTAGTGTCATCCCGCTGACAACGTCAACCCCAACAACACCTCGGCAGGATACGATGCCTGTATGTCGGCTGTGACTGTGGGGTGGGGGGGGGGGAAGAAGAAGAAGAAGAAGAAAAGAAGAAGGAGGAGGAAAGAAGAAGGAGGAGGAGGAGGAGGAGGAGGAGGAAGAAGAAGAAGAAGGAGGAGGAGGAAGGAGGAGAAGGAAGAGGAGAAGGAGGAGGAAGAGGAGGAGAAGGAGGAGGAGGAGGAGGAAGAAGAGGAGGAGGAGGAGGAATATTATTATTATTATTATGACTGGTATCTAGATCGTCCTGCTTCTTTGACGGCTACACGCTAGACTGGACGCTAGACTGGACGCTAGACTGGCTAAACGCGCATGATAGAATCACATGCGAGCGCAGTGAGTCTGCTCGAGAGCGGAGAATAGCGCTACAGAAAAGCGATCAGTAATAATAATAATAATAATAATAGCAAGACTTTCATAAAGTGTCTCCAGCTGACACAAATCTAAAAGAGAACGAGGCCCAGAGCGCTCGTGCAGAGTCAACACACAAGGGATTAATTAACGCTCGAAGGACGTAACACAAGTACAACAACAAAGACCGGAGTTGCCTACAGTAACTCTCACCTGCCATGCGTGTAAATACAAGGCAGCATAAACTCCGCCAGAAGTACATCCTCTCTGTACATACAGGATGTACCTCTGGTGGATGTTTATGTACCTTGTATTTACACGCATGCCAGGTGAGAGTCACAGAGATGATGTACCTCAGGTGGAGTTTATGTACCTTGTATTTACACGCATGCCAGGTGAGAGTCACAGAGATGATGTACCTCTGGTGGAGTTTATGTACCTTGTATTTACACGCATGCCAGGTGAGAGTCACGGAGAGGATGTACCTCTGGTGAAGTTTACGTATCTTGTATTTACACGCATGCCAGGTGAGTTACCGTAAGCGACTGAGGTCTTTGTTGTTGTACTTGTGTTACGTAGTTCGAGCGCTAATGAACTCCCTTTTGTGTTGAACTGAGTTCTTTACGACCACTGGGTGAGGTGTGATCCCGCAGGTAGAAAGGTTAACCAAACAGATTATGTCTCTGCAGGTGAGTCTCCGTGTAAGAGCCAGGCTTTCCGAAAGATGGAGGCGTGTTTGCCGCTGTTAGTGGTAGTAAGTAAGTAAGTAAGTAAGTAAGTAAGTAAGTAAGTAAGTAAGTAAGTAAGTAAGTAAGTAAGTAAGTAAGTAAGTAAGTAAGTAAGTAAGTAAGTAAACATGGTGCTTAACGTCCACAGAAACCATAAGGCTTATTAGGGACGGGGAGAAGGGGGTATGGAGGTGGGACAAGAGGGAGATTATATACCTACACTGTCACCACCAGAATGATTCCTGCATTAAGATGGGCAGCGATGAGAGCCATTTTAATGTTTCAGTAGGAAGTGATGGACAAAGTCACAAGACAATGTCCACAAACCACAATCTTTTTGAAGAGAAAGGAGAGCCGAAGCGGCATCGAACCGAGGTCCTTCCGCTTACCAGCCTAACGCTTTACCGCTGGGCCAAACCAGCTCACTCTGTTAGTGGCTGATAATGATGAAGTGTTGCTTAATGTCCTCAGATGTCAGTTGACATATTAGGGACAAGTTGTGACCAATGCCGAAGCACGGTTCAATAATAATTCTTTACGTCCACGGAAACCAGAAGGCTCGTTAGGACGGACAGCTCAGGACGGCCACCTCGACTCTCACACAGCTCCTGAACTATGATGCGTTAGTGGCTTCAGCCTAGTTCTTATTTATAGGGTGGATAAAACCGTATGACAAAAAGGAATAGCTCGTTGCAGTCCGAAAGCATGGCACTGCATGGCAATAATAAGCAGGGCATTTCATGACCTAAACTTATTCATCTCATTCATTCACTGGCAAACTGACTCATTTACTAAATCACTCACTCACTCACGCACTCACGCACTCACTCACTCACTCACTCACTCACTCACTCACTCACTCACTCCCTCACTCCCACTCACTCACTCACTCATTCACTGACAGACTGACTGAGCGACTCATTCACACATTCACTTACTCACTTACTCACTCACTCATTCACTCACTCACTCATTCACAGACTGACAGACTCATTCGGTCACATGTTCGCTGACTGACTGAACAACACACTCACTCAATCACTGGCTGATCTGACTGATCAACTCGTTACCTCACTAGATGTATCGTGTGGCTTAGAACAGTTATTGAACCTCGACAACAGCACACCCTGAAAGCAGCCGGTGGTAATGGTTGCTTGCAGTCAGGTTTTCCTCGGCTTCCTTCCCAACGGTGCAAGTTACTGGGCAGATATGACGTCATTTCCGTGTCCATCCGGGGTGCGTGTGGGTTTCATGGCTGGTCAGCACCTCCGCATAAGGAAACAAGCCAGTTGACTGATTACCGTGTAAGTATAGCAGCAAAAGAAGAAGAAGTGGGTTGATTTTTGGACTTTGAACAACCAGCCAGCAGCGATGAGCTAATGAGAGAGAGAGAGTAGAGAGAGGAGAGAGAGAGAGAGAGAGAGAGAGAGAGAGAGAGAGAAGAGAGAGAGAGAGAGAAGAGAGAGGAGAGAGAGAGAGAGAGAAGAAAGACAGACAGACAGACAAAGAAACAGAGACAGACAGACAGACAACAGACAGACAGACAGACAGACAGACAGGAATGCAGAAAGAGAGAGAGAGAGAGAAGAGAGAGAGAGAGAGAGAGAGAGAGAGAGAGAGAGAGAGAGAGAGAGAGAGAGAGAGAGAGAGAGAGAGAGAGAGAGAGAGACAGACAGACGAGACAGAAAAGACAAGAAGACAGAGCAGAAAGAGAGAAGACAGAGAGAGAAGAAGAAAGACAGAAGAGGAAGAGAGAGGGAGAGAGAAGAGAGAGAGAAGAGAGGAAGAGAGAGAGGAGACAGAAAGATGAGAGAGAGAGAGGAGAGAGAGAGAGGAGAGAGAGAGAGGAGAGAGAGAGAGAGAGAGAGAGAGAGAGAGAGAAGAGACAGAGCAGAGACAGAGACAGAGACGAGACAGACAGACAGACAGAGCAGACAAACAGAGAGACAGACACAGAGACAGACCAAAGACAGAGAGACAGAGAGACAAACAGAGACAAACAGAGAGACAGACACAGAGACAGAGAGAGAGACATATGAGGGGCAATGTTGTGGAGTGGCAGGAAGAGACGGAGAAGAGCAGTGTGGAACATTCCCTTTAAACTGGTATCATGCTGCGAGAGTAGTACCCTCAACATTAGTGCCATACATGGCACATAAAAAGCAGGGTCATATTATACAAGTAGGGCTGCGTTATGAAAGCATATTAGCTTGTCGGTATGACGTGAATGGCCATCATTCTGTCGACAAGCACATACATTCGCACACTGTAGTTTTAAGTTCTCAAAAAAAAAAAACCCCAGTTAATTCTACCGATCGTGTTGCCGCACTGACACCCCATAGTCAAATGTCACAAACAATGTTCTTCAAGGCAAGGAGTACGGAGTTTAACTCCTGGTCCCCGGAAAAAGACTGACGTATTGATCACCGTCATCTTGAAACAAAATAGAAATTGGATCCATCAACTGGTTTAATCTTGCATAACCAATTCCATATAAACGACCAAAACGGCGTAATACACGAACACGATCCACAAATTACGTCATCGTGTTCTCTCTGCTCCGCTGACGAACCAACACCTGCAGGGAAAGACGAGAAAGGACTGCTGACCGAAACGCACCCGAAAATGACAGATTTTTGCCAAACGTGGGCCTTTTTCTGTCTCCGTTGCATCCCAGACACATCCAACAGGATTACCGTCGCTGTCTTCCTCGGTTGAAGTTCCGGTGCGGGATTGCGTGTGAGTGTGACGTCCAACGCTGCTGGCGGAAACCAAAGCAGTTTGGGAAGAGGCGTCTTTATAGTGCGAGGAGGCAAGATTACCGTTTTTCAAATTGTTTCCGAAACTGAGGAAAGCGGAGGCCGTCACGGAAGAGGAGCGGATGGTTAAATGGCGTGGGACGGATTTGTCACCTGCCGGCTGCATCCTGCTGCAGCTGAAACCAGGGGAGCGGTGTTATTCTTTCAGGATCAATGGTCACTGCTCTGGAGCAAGTCCTTTTTGCCACCGCCCACCCCACCCAC
>JABMCL010000565.1:132500-140000 GCA_018857735.1 Alviniconcha marisindica
CTATGCGTCGGTATCATCAGCATTCATAATTATGTCTGAATCTTTCTTATCTTTACATCGTATTGCATTAAGACACCGAAATGAAATGTTTTCATGAATCAAATTGCAACTCTTCTCTCCTCACTGAAAATCAGCATCAACAGCGATGATGCCAAGAGTGTTGTGCTTTTATCCGATTTTCGTGAACGCGAACACGAAGTACTTCAAGGAAAAATGAGAAGATACGGCTTAGAACTACGTCAATCGTCGCCAAGAAGACCAGAAACAGTTGTGAACAGAAGTCGGGTTCTGCTGCCTCGCTGGCGCAGTTGGTGGTGTATGTTTAAAAAAAATAAAAAAATGTTTTATTGGTTTCATGATTATCCACGTCCCTGGACACCGGGCAAATCAGCAGTATCCTAGTCACGACTTTTCTTCCCACAGTGCAGTCTACAAACACAAATGAAGTAAATGTCCTCAGAACTGCTCAGCAAAAATTTCAGATGTGTCTTTTCTGAGGGATGGAGATGATCTGATTGTCGTTTTTTTCGTGGGATTTTTTCTTCTTCTTCATTTATTGCAATGAAGAATACTCACCTTACCCCCAAAACAAAACACAACACACAAACAAATCAACACACACACACACACACACACACACACACACACACACACACACACACACACACACACACACACACACACACACAGAGTTCATTTTAACTGCCGCTGAACCTCAGTTTTGACAGCCTCTCTGTTTCTTTATATATGAAACGATACGCTCAGCGACGAACATAATATACATGGTGGTTTTCCCTGGTATGTCAGCCCGACATCCGAGGACGTTAAGCTTCATTCGTATTGTATTATATGTATATATATATCTATATCTATACATAAAGAGATAGAGAGCGAGAATGAAAAGGAGCGAGAGAAACGGGAGAGAACCGGATCTGACTACACCGGAGAGTGACGCAACCTTGTGGATACGATAGAGCCTGTGCATGGTGTGCTTTACAGCTAGCGGGTAAACGATGCCCCCTAAAAGCCGCATTGAAAACGAAGGAGAAACGACGGAAGAAAGGTGTTCGCTTTTGAAAAAGAACCTACTTGGGAGCCTACGGCCCTTTCCAGGCCCGATTCAATTCTTCGCGGCAGGTGCATTTAATACAATGGAGAGAAGAAGAAGAAAAAAGAAAGAAAAAAGAAAAAAGAAAAAAATAAAAAAAGAAAGAAAGAAAAAAGCCCATAAAAACAGAGGCGTATCGACCAGAAGAGCGATATACTAGCGGAGGAATTGAACTGGAATGGTTCGATTTCGTGGGCGTGAGCCAGTTCTTCTCCCACCAACCCCCCCCTCCCCCCCCCCCCCCCCTCAACCCCCTCCCGTACCCACACCCACACACCGCCCGTCTGTCTGTGTGTCTATCTGTCTGTCTGTCCCTGTCTGTCTCTCTCTGTATCTGTCTGTCTGTCTGTCTGTCTGTCTGTCTGTCTGTCTGTCTGTCTGTCTCTCTCTCTCTCTCTCTCTCTCTCTCTCTCTCTCTCTCTCTCTCTCTCTCAATATATAGGAAGACCTGAAGTCGAAACGGAGCTTCTCTGTCTGTCTGTCTGTCTGTCTGTCTGTCTGTCTCTCAGTATAAAGGAAGACCTGAAGTCGAAACGGAGCTTCTCTGTCTGTCTGTCTGTCTGTCTGTCTGTCTGTCTGTCTGTCTGTCTGTCTGTCTCTCAATATAAAGGAAGACCTGAAGTCGAAACGGAGCTTCTCTGTCTGTCTGTCTGTCTGTCTGTCTGTCTGCCTGTCTGTCTCTGTCTGTCTGTCTGTCTGTCTGTCTGTCTGTCTGTCTGTCTGTCTGTCTGTCTGTCTGTCTGTCTCTCTCTCTCAATATAAAGGAAGACCTGAAGTCGAAACGGAGCTTCTCTGTCTGCCTGTCCTTTCCTTCAGTAACGGAAGAGAGCAGTCACAACAGAGCATACAGTTATAAATATAAATGAAGACCGGGACCGTAAGAACTGAGGAAGAGCGACAGTCCAAACAGAGTTTATTAATTTTAAAGTAAGAGCAGCAGTCGAAACAGAGCGTAGTAATTTTAAAAGAAGAGCAGCAGTCGAAACAGAGCTTATTAATTTTAAAAGAAGAGCAGCAGTCGAAACAGAGCTTAGTAATTTTAAAAGAAGAGCAGCAGTCCAAACAGAGCTTAGTAATTTTAAAAGAAGAGCAGCAGCCGAAACAGAGCTTATTAATTTTAAAAGAAGAGCAGCAGTCGAAACAGAGCTTATTAATTTTAAAAGAAGAGCAGCAGTCGAAACGTAGCTTAGTAATTTTAAAAGAAGAGCATCAGTCGAAACGGAGCGTAGTTACACAAACGCAGCAGTCGAGTCTGAGTGTATCTATATAAAGAAAGAATGGCAGTGGCAACTGAGCCTATCTATATGAAGGCAGGGGAGAGGCAATCGAAGTGGAGCGTAGTTAAAGGAAGAGCGGGCAGTCGAAACTGAGTGTGTTCACATAAAAGAAGAGTGGTGCTCGAAAGTATGGAAGAGCGTCTGTCGAAACTGAGTGTGTTGACGTCAAAGAAGGGCGCCAGTCGAAACTGAATGTGTTGATATTAAGGAAGAGCATCAGCGGAAACTGAGTGTGTTGACATGAAGCTGAGAGCGTCAGTGGAAACTAAGTATGTTGACATGAATCTGAAAAGCGCCAGTCGAAACTGAGTGTGTTGATATTAAGGAAGAACTGCAGTCGAAATTGAGTGTGTCGACATGAAGAAGAGCGTCAGTGGAAACTGAGTGAATTAACATGAAGAAGAAGAGCGTCAGTGGAAACTGAGTGTGTTGACATGAAGTAGAAGAGCATCAGTGGAACTGAGTGTGTTAACATGAAGAAGAAGAGCGTCAGTGGAAACTGAGTATGTTGACATGAAGTAGAAGAGCGTCAGTGGAAACTGAGTGTGTTGACATGAAGTAGAAGAGCGTCAGTGGAAACTGAGTGTGTTGACATGAAGAAGAAGAGCGTCAGTGGAAACTGAGTGTGTTGACATGAAGAAGAAGAGCGTCAGTGGAAACTTAGTATGTTAACATCAAGGCGAAGAGCGTCAGTCAAAACTGAGTGTGCTGACATGAATCCGAAAAGCGCCAGTCGAAAATGAATGTATTGATATTAAGGAGGAGCGTCCGTGGAAACGTCAGTGGAAACTGAGTGTGTTGACATGAATTTGAAAAGCGTCACTTAAAACTGAGTGTGTTGACATCAAGCTGAAGATCGTCAGTGGAAATTGAGTGTGTTGACATCAAGCTGAAAAGCGTCCGTGGAAACTGAGTGTGTTGACATGAATTTGAAAAACGTCAGTTAAAACTGAGTGTGTTGACATGAAGAATAAAAGCGTCAGTGGAAACTTAGTGTGTTGACATAAAGTAGAAGAGCGTCAGTGGAAACTGAGTGTGTTGACATGAAGTAGAAGAGCGTCCGTGGAAACTGAGTGTGTTGACGTGAAGCTGAGAGCGTCAGTGGAAATTGAATGTGTTGACATGAAGAAGAAAAGCGTCAGTGGAAACTGAATGTGTTGACATGAAGCTGAGAGCGTCAGTGGAAACTGAGTGTGTTGACATGAAGCTGAGAGCGTCCGTGGAAACTGAATGTGTTGACATGAAGCTGAGAGCGTCAGTGGAAACTGAATGTGTTGACATGAAGCTGAGAGCGTCCGTGGAAACTGAGTATGTTGACGTGAAGAAGAACGGCAGCCGATGGCCTGGCGAACCCAACACATCAGTGATCATTGGCAGCTGTTTCCTCTTGGTTATCCTGTGCGTGTCATCGATCTGCTCTCCTGCCTACATCGAATCCGTGGGCGACGAAATGAACTTAAAGAAATTAATAAAGGCACTAATTGATTAGCTGCGTCTGAACTTGAATATTATACTTCACAGATGGGCTTGGAAAACAAAGACGTGTTCTCCCGTTGGTAAAACTCCATTTCAGCTTCATTTCAATACACTGTCGGTTCTCCGATGTTTTGCTAGTTTTATTGCTATGTGTATGGTGTGTGTGTGTGTGTGTGTGGTGTGTGGTGTGTGTGTGTGTGTGTGTGTGTGTGTGTGTGTGTGTGTGTGTGTGTGTGTGTTTGCGTGCGTGCGTGTTTGGTGTTTTCTTTCTTTCTGTTTTTGTTCTTTGCTCGCTGCTGTAAATTAATTCAGAGATCTAAATGAGTTGTTATTACATGTCACTCGCTGCTCCTTGTTTGGATTGCAGCATCTGTGAGAGATGGACTGTGAAGAGAAAAGAGGAAAGATAACAGCGTTGTTCAAACAGCGTGTCTACTGTTGAAAGGGAAACGCCGTTTTCCTATGGCAACATCCTGTCCCTCCCCACCGGCCCCGCCCCCCGCCCCCCGCCCCCCGCCGCCCGCGCCGCCCGCCCTTCTCTCTCTCATTCGCCAGCTCGCTCGCGCATTCTCTCCATGTGTCTTTTTCTGCCACCCTTCCTCTCTGTTCTCTCTCATACACTCTCCCCCCTCTCTCCCTTTTCCTCTCTGTCTGTCTCTGTCTTTCTCTTTGTCTCTGTCTCTTCCTGTCTCTGTCTGTGTCTCTGTCTCTGCCTGTCTGTGTCTGTGTCTGTGTCTGTCTGTCTGTCTGTCTGTCTCTCTCTGTCTCTCTCTGTCTCTCTGTCTCTGGTCTCTCTGTCTCTGTCTCTGTCTCTCTCTCGCTCTCTCCCCTCTACCCACCCTCACCCCCCGCACCACCCCCTTCTTCTATCTCTCCCCTCTTACCCCCCCCCCCCCCCCCCCCCCCCCCCCGCATGTTCATCGACCGCTTCGCTTGTTTACATGCGGCGAACGACACAAATAAAGGTTCCCACATCGCCGGTGATCAAACAGGTCCCCTCCTTTAGCCCGACGTACATGCGACAATAGCCGATAATTTGTTAGAACAGTTAGGATGCACACAAAGCTTCCTCACAAAAACTGCCCGGAATTCTGCCTTTCTCGTTCGCGTGTTCGATCGTTTGACTAGTTTTACGCCGAGCTCAGTTGTCCTCGTGCCGGTACTGGAAGTGCCCGAGATCCCAGGAGGGTGTGTGTGTGTGGGGGGGGAGGGGGGGAGGGGGGGGGGGGCGTTGGGGGGTTTGGGGGGGTTGGGGTTGGGGACTGTGTGTGTGTGTTTGTGTGTGTGTGTGTGTGTTTGTGTGTTTATGTGTGTGTGTGTTTGTGTGTGTTTGTGCTTGTGTGTGTGTGTGTTTTTGTGTGTGTTTGTGCGTGTGTGTGGTGTGTGTGTGTGTGTGTGTGTGTGTGTGCGTGCGTGCGTGCGTGCGTGCGTGCGTGCGTGCGTGCGTGCGTGCGTGCGTGCGTGTGCGTGTGTGGTGTGTGTGTGTGTGTGTGTGTGTGTGTGTGTGTGTAGTATATGTAGTATAATGTAGTGAAAGCCCAGGACGGCCACCTCGACTTTCACACAGCTCCTGAACTCTGCATAATCTGATACAGTGTGGGCCGGTTTGGCCTAACGGTAAGACGTTGGGCTGGTAAGCAGAAGGACCTCGGTTCGAATCTGCTTCGGCTCTCCTTTCTCTTCAAAAGTTGTAGTCTGTGGACACTGTCTTATGACTTCGTCCCTCACCATTAATGAAACATTACAATGACTCTCATCGCTGCCCATCTTAATTCAGGAGCCATTCTGGTGATGACAGTGTAGAGATAGGTATAAAATCTCCCTCTTCCCCCACCTCCATACCCCCTTCCCCCTCCCCCCCCCCCCTTCTCCCCGTCCCTAATAAGCCTTATGGTTTCTGTGGACGTTAAGCACCACGTTGACTTACTTACTATTTACTGAAACCGAAAGAGGCGTAGGGCGCTTTACAGACAGGCGCACAGGCTGCTTGATGCTCGATTTCACGTACCTGTCAAGGCCCGTTACTCGCAACTTATCGCTCGCGTTGTCTGCCCTTAGCCACACTTGTGGAAACGACTGGCGATTGTGAGCCGGTTTGGCCTAGCGGTAAGCAGAAGGACCTCGGTTCGAATCTGCTTCGGCTCTCCTTTGTCTTCAAAAGTTGCGGTCTGTGGACACTGTCTTGTGACTTTGTCCCTCACAGTTATGAAACATTAAAATGGCTCTCATCGCTGCCTATCTTAATGCAGAAGTCATTCTGGTGGTGACAGCCGCGTAGCGATAGGTATCTCCCTCTTCCCCCCGCCTCCATACCCCCTTTCCCCCGTCCCTAATAAGCCTTATGGTTTCTGTGGACGTTAAGCACCACGTTGACTTACTTTCTATTTACTGAAACCGAAAGAGGCGTAGGGCGCTTTACAGACAGGCGCACAGGCTGCTTGATGCTCGATTTCACGTACCTGTCAAGGCCCGTTACTCGCAGCTTCATCGCTCGAGTTGTCTGCCCTTAGCCACACTTGAAGAAACGACTGGTGACTTCGTTACACGCAAACCTTGAAGTGCAGAGGGGCAGACTCGAGTTGACGCGTTACAGGATAGATGTATGAGGTTGAACCCAGATCGCTAATTAATGATACAGGATCAGTGGATGTATGAGGCTGAATCCAGATCGCTAATTATACAGGATCAGTGGATGTATGAGGTTGAACCCAGATCGCTAATTAATGATACAGGATCAGTGGATGTATGAGGCTGAATCCAGATCGCTAATTATACAGGATCAGTGGATGTATGAGGCTGAATCCAGATCGCTAATTAATGATACAGGATCAGTGGATGTATGAGGTTGAACCCAGATCGCTAATTAATGATACAGGATCAGTGGATGTATGAGGTTGAACCCAGATCGCTAATTAATGATACAGGATCAGTGGATGTATGAGGCTGAATCCAGATCGCTAATTATACAGGATCAGTGGATTTATGAGGCTGAATCCAGATCGCTAATTATACAGGATCAGTGGATGTATGAGGCTGAAACCAGATCGCTAATTATACAGGATCAGTGGATGTATGAGGCTGAATCCAGATCGCTAATTATACAGGATCAGTGGATTTATGAGGCTGAACCCAGATCGCTAATTATACAGGATCAGTGGATGTATGAGGCTGAACCCAGATCGCTAATTATACAGGATCAGTGGATGTATGAGGCTGAATCCAGATCGCTAATTATACAGGATCAGTGGATGTACGAGGCTGAACCTAGATCGCTAATTATACAGGATCAGTGGATGTATGAGGCTGAACCCAGATCGCTAGTTATACAGGATCAGTGTATGTATGAGGCTGAATCCAGATCGCTAATTATACAGGATCAGTGGATGTATGAGGCTGAACCCAGATCGCTAATTATACAGGATCAGTGGATGTATGAGGCTGAATCCAGATCGCTAATTATACAGGATCAGTGGATGTATGAGGCTGAATCCAGATCGCTAATTATACAGGATCAGTGGATGTATGAGGCTGAATCCACCTCCACGACCAACCCGAATGCCCGACGAGAGACTGGCTGTGGGAAAATTCAGCTGGGCATTCTTTCTTTCTGTCTTTTTTTGCCCATTCTTTCTGTCTTTT
>JABMCL010000565.1:142500-145000 GCA_018857735.1 Alviniconcha marisindica
GTGTGTGTGTGTGTGTGTGTGTGTGTGTGTGTGTGTGTGTGTGTGTGCTGCATGTGCGGGGTGTGTGTGCGTGCTTGCGTGTGCGTGCATGCGTGTCGTGTGTGTGTTGGTGTGCGTCGTGGTGCTGTGCGTGCGTGCGTGTGTTGTGTGTGTGTGTGTGTGTGTGTGTGTGTGTGTGTGTGTGTGTGTGTGTGTGTGTGTGTGATGAGAGTCAGTAATGAACTTACATCTGACGGGCTGAATCGTCATCATGAAGTTCAATCTAGACTGCTTAGCCGACATGCGACAGGTTACAGCCCTGCACATAGTTTGTGGTGTGTGTGTGTGTGTGTGTGTGTGTGTGTGTGTGTGTGTGTGTGTGTGTGTGTGTGTGGTTGGGGGGGATTGGGGAGTTGGCGGAGGGCTGGTTAACGGGCTACATTTATTTTTTATCTTGTAGCGAAAGCATGAGTTCCTTTTGTAAGCACAACTATTTTTACCTTTCTTTCTGGTTAGAAAGAGAGTATCTTTCCTTACTCTGTGTTTCCAGTGTGACAAAACACGGTTTCCAGTTACACGATTAGTTTCGCCCGCGCGTCCTGACACATCCATTCCTACTTCCAAATATAGGAGAAGGGTGTTAATGTAGCTATGAGAATGTTGTCTAAGTGCTATGAGAATGGTGTCTGTGTGTCTAGGAGAAGGTTTTTAAACTGGCTAAACGCAGGGTGCTAACGTGGCTAGGAGAAGGTTGTCAAAGTTCTAGGAGAAGTTTGTTAATGTGGCAATGATAAAGGTGTCAATGTGGCTATAAGGAAGTTGTTGAAGTGGCTAGAGAAGGGTGCTCAAGTAGCTAGGCGAAGGTTGTTAAAGTGACTAGGAGACGATTGTTAAAGTGCTAGGAGAAGGTTGCTAAAGACCTAGGAAAAGGTTGTTAAAGTGCTAGGAGAAGGTTGTTAAAGTGCTAGGAGAAGGTTGCTAAAGACCTAGGAGAAGGTTGTTAAATTAAGGTTGTTAAAGTGCTAGGAGAAGGTTGTTAAAGTGCTAGGAGAAGGTTGTTAAAGTGCATGGAGAAGGTTGTTAAAGTGCTAGGAGAAGGTTGTTAAAGTGCTAGGAGAAGGTTGCTAAAGACCTAGGAAAAGGTTGTTAAATTAAGGTTGCTAAAGTGCTAGGAGAAGGTTGCTAAAGTGCTAGGAGAAGGTTGCTAAAGAGCTAGGAGAAGGTTGCTAAAAAAAGCTCGATGAAGAGAGCTCAGGTGGCAGGAACAGTTTGTAGAAGCGCTAGGAGAAAGTCGTCAATGTGGCTATGAGAAGGTTGCTAATGTGGCTATGAGAAAGTTGCTAATGTGGCTAGGAGAAGGTTGTGAAAGCGACCAGATGAAGGGTGGTAAAGTGGCTAGGAAAAGGTCGTTACTGTTACTGGGAGCGCTTCCTCTTTCCTCGTCTCTGTTCTCCAAGCGACCGATGGTGTGACGCCCTTGGCCTTGTTCCCGCAGGTTCCTTTTACAGATGTTTTATTAGTTTACCTAGACCCATGATGGTGTACCGAGGGTGTACAGATTAAGATCCAATTCCGCTTAGAATCCAGAGCTATCGCTTGGCTCCCTCTTGTCTCTACCTGAGTCAGGTCAGAATGTGGCTTTGTATGCTTGGTGTGCTGGCAGAAAGTTCTGTCTTTCAGCTGATATGATCTGCAGGGATCACTGGGCGTTCAAAACAATTATCTATCCTTCGTTGTTGTTATTGTTAGTTGCCCCATTCCATATTCTTTTCATTTTTGCCTCCTCGATTCATTCAGCTTCATTTAATTTAAATCCTCTTCCAAGAAAGTGACGCAGGTCTGTCAGGAGCAGCGAATCCCGCTTTAACCAGCGATTGGATGAATTTGGATTTTTTTCCCCCCCACCGTTAAGACCCGCGTAGCTCTCTAGACAATGAATAATGGAAGAAGGTGACATGGTTGAATAATAATGATAATAAAACGACGCCCTGATTATTAACACGCGCGCGCGCGTGCGCGTCACACACACACACACACACACACACACACACACACAACACACACACACACACACACACACACACACACACACACACACACACAAAGAGATGACGAAACTGGATACTAGTTTTAGTTCGAATTTCCTGAAAATAGGCAGGAGCAATCTTTACCACCACCACCCTCCTCCCTCCGCCCCGCTCTCCCTCACCACCACCCCCCACCCCCCCACCACACTACACCACCCACCCTCTTTGGCATTTCACTAAACACATACAGTTGTCATCGTCACTTCACGCTGCAGTACCTTCAAGAACAGACCCGCTGTCCTGCGGATAAAGGTTTCCCAACGCCGACTCTGCTATGAGCAACTTAATTTATCACGAAGAGCTCATAAACAAAAGAGAGGGAAACCTTTTTCAACGTTTCAACCTGGAGCTATCAAGCCCTTTGCAGCCTGGCCTGTTTTTGTGTTTTTTGGTGGGGGTTGGTGTTTTTTTGCGCCCTTTCAGAATGTTGCCGA
>JABMCL010000565.1:160000-165000 GCA_018857735.1 Alviniconcha marisindica
CTCTCCCCCTCCCCCCACCCCCACCCCCTTCCCCCCCCCCCCCCCCCCCCCCTCCCCCCCTCCCTCTATAAGCCGTCGTTTCTGTGGACGTTAAGCACCATGTTTACTCACCCGAGATGGGACGTTAATAGAAACACGACTCTTCCTCTTCGACGTCGTCATCATCAACGTCATCGTGTCATCGTCATTGTAGTAGTAACAGACTACTGGTAGTAGTAGTAGTAGTAGTAGTAGCAGTAGTAGTAGTAGTAGTAGTAGTAGTAGCAGTAGTAGCAGTAGTAGTAGTAGTAGTAGTAGTAGTAGTAGTAGAGTAGTAGTAGTAGTAGTAGTAGTAGTAGTAGTAGTAGTAGTAGTAGTAGCAGTAGTAGCAGTAGTAGTAGTAGTAGTAGTAGTAGTAGTAGTAGCAGTAGTAGTAGTAGTAGTAGTAGTAGTAGCAGTAGTAGCAGTAGTAGCAGCAGTAGTAGCAGTAGTAGTAGCAGTTGCAGTAAGGTAGTTACTTGATATTTAACCAACTGCTACTGCGGTAACAGAGATGTGTACCTATACGGTGGGGCAGAGAGGGGGAAGTGGTAGTAGAAGAAGGAAAAGCAGCAGCAACATCAGCAGCTGTGACCACAGTGCATGTAGTAGTTTACATCATTATTTCTAAAGTAAGAAGAAAGGATACAGCATTGATAATATGTTAACTTGAAAGTGTATAATTTTGGTTTGCGAGAACAAATGAAAAAGAGTTGACTGGCACTATTCCGAGAAAAGAAGAAAGACAAAAATTAAAACGTATAAAAGGTGAAACAAAAATGCTCAGTCCTGTAGGACAACATAAAACAAGCACAAATTATCAGTGCAATCCCTCCTTTTTCAAGCAACAAACAGTCTAGAAACAAACAATGAAGAAAATGGAATGTCTCGGCTTTCAGCTAGTTAAATTTTCTTCCTTTTTTTCCCCTGTTATTTGCTTGCAGATTAACTAAATGGATGCTTGAAAAAGGGGCCTCCTACCTTCCTTGTCAATTTGCGCGTGTTTGGTATTCTCCTATAAAATATAACATAAAAAGGCATCCTTTTTAATCTTTTGTGTGCTTTGGGAAGTTGATAAAACTGGCTGTCAGGCTAAGGGCGGCCGACTGTCACGCGCCCAGCTACTTATAACCAGTCCCGGCTTACTGAATGTCTTTCAGGGTGATATTAATCAAATCCACCACGAATACTGACAGCTTTCAAATATTTATTCCCGCTAACATTACGTGGTTGGTAGCATCAGTTGAAACTCTTCGTGACAAAACACAACCCTGTCTGTTGTGTTTTGTAAAGAGTTAATGACAGCACAACTCTACCTGCTAAACGTACACGAAGAGTTAATGACAAAACAACCGTGTCTGCTAAGTACGTATAGATAGTTAATGTCAGCATGCACAGCTATGCCTGCAATATGTACACAAAGAGTTAATGACAAAACACAACCCTGTCTGCTAAATGCGTGTAAATAGTTAATGACAGCACAGCTCTCGCATGCTATACGTACACAAAGAGTTAATGACAAAAACAAAAAAACAAAAAACAAAAAAACCAGCCCTGTCTGCTACGTGCGCGTAAACAAGCAATGATAGCTCAGCTCTGCCTGCTATGCGTACACAAAGAGTTAATGACAGCTGGGACTGATACGGCAAGACTATAGGCACAAAGGGTTAATGACGATACAAACTGCTGCACGGACACAAAGAGTGAATGTGGTAGAACGATAAGCACCCACATATAAAGTGTCCTTGCCGGTTGTAGTAGGAATACACATTAATCAGGGTTCCAGACGAGATCAAGAGGAGGGAGGTGGAGCTGGTCCCTCAGCCCAGAAGAGGTCATGAGCAGGGAGGTGGAGCTGGGCTGCGAAAGTTGGACTTCTTTCGCTTCGGGTTGTTCCTCAACAGCGGTGCAACGGACATTGTCTTTGTGACTCTGCCCAACCACGGCAGCTGAAACAGCAATTGCGCAGTGCACAAGTCGCTGGGCAATGGCGAGGGGACACCGCTTTAACACTTCCATTGTTCTGGCGGCGGTCCACGGTCTCTCCTGTCTTTTTCGGGCGGTATCCGCGGTCGAGCCTTCACTCTTTCTTCCCCTTCCCCCCTGTTTCATTAATTGTGAGAGATAAAGTCGCAAGACAGTGTCCACATACCACAACCTTTTTGAAGAGGAAAGAGAGCCGAAGCAGAATCGAACCGAGGCCCTTCTGCTTACCAACCTAACGCCTTACCGCTAAGGCCAAACCGGCTCACCTGAAAATGGCTGCCGTCGGTGCCCATCTCGATGCAGGAGTCATTCTGGTGGTGGCAGTGTAGCGTTAGGTATAGTTTCTCCCCGGGTTCTCGGTCCTAGCCAGAACCTCACGGGCTTGGGAGCGAACTCGGCGTTAAACAAGTCGAACGATCGAGTAAGTAAGTAACTTGGTGTTTTACGCCCAGTCAACCTTTGCGGTTATATCAGGGCGAACGATCGAACGAATTTCAGAACATGCTTTGTTGAACATACGGAAGAGATAAAAAAAAAGAAAACTCCTGAAATTAAGGATTCTGTTCTAAAATGCTCTATTTGTTTTATGTCCAATTTTGTTTATAGAAAATATTCCACGAGTGGCGATCACCTTGGTCGGAGTTGGGTGCACAATTAACCCTTTCACTGCGATGATGTCACTTCAAAACGACCACTAAAAGTGTGAAATTTGAAATTCTTAAGCATTCTCTTCTCTTTTTTGCATTAGGATTAGAAAGGACTTTCATCAAAACGCACAATATTGAAAGTGCTTTGTTATAGGACCGGAAAATATGCTGTTTGCGGGCATGTGCGTGCATTTTTCAGCCAGGAAAATTTACAGGTTGGGGCAGTGAAGGGGTTAATAACATCAAGTGTCACAGCTGGCCTGACAGCACGCACAATCGATAGCTGACGGGCGATTGAGCTAGGACATTGAGCGATTGAGCGATTGAGCTAGGACATTGAACGGCGATTGGTACATCCGACCCTGCTAATCGTCACTCACCTAACTCGGTTTCTAAATCCGATAAAAAATCTAAAAACGCAGAACCTTTAAGTTTTCATTTTGATCTCTTCTCCGTGTGCACTGTGACAGACCATGACCATTGTGATACCTAGTCCCTTTAAATGTCTTCGTCTGACACTGTCCGCAAAATAATGTGTTATTTTTGGACAGAGGTGGAAATAGTTTAACTCGTGTGGTTTTCATCATCAACAGTCCTTACTGGTTCCGGAAAAAAACAGCAACAGCAAACAAACAAAACAAACAAACAAACAAACAACAAGAAAACGATACGACGCGGCCGTGATCGAGAACAGTGATCATTGATCATTGCACGAGGAAGGGAAGCAATCCATTGTGCTGCCTGCGAGAGTTGTCCTTTGCGCGAGTTACGCAATTCCGGACACAGCAGACGACACGAGGCCAGTGAACGGCTAGACTGAAGGTGGCACAACAAGAGTATTTCCTCTCGCGCCCGTCATATTTTAGCGAAGCGGATTTCCCCTCACTTAGCCGGCAATCGAGATCGAGAGGCATTGGAGAAAAAAGCGCGGCCCTTTCGTTGTTCGGTCCGTTTCCCTCGTGGGCTTGTTTTCAATGCGAGGCCTTGGTCGCGTGATGCCGCTTTCAATAAACTTCTCTTTTTACTCCCGCGTTCGCTTCATTAGATTGTTGAGTGGCGCCACGGAGTGTCGATTGCTCTTACACGCGTGTTAGCGCAAACGGTGTGTAATATAGGTATTCAAATGACAGGCTGTCAATGTGCTCACTTCTGCATGGCGTAATATAGGTATATTGAAATGACGGACTTTCAATGTCCTCACTTCTGCTTTACTTTGTTCCGGAAGGATGAAAAAGAAGAAAAGAAAGAAAAAGGTTACAACGTAAAACCATTTGTAAAGGAGCCATGTTCAACGATTGTCAGTGTCTCTAACAACGTATTAATTGAATAAAGTACTCCCCCGCCCCTTCCCCCCCCCCCCCCCCCCTTACTTACTTGCCTACAACCCCCCCCCCCCCCCCCCCCCACCACCCCACCCCATGTCAAGCACGAGCGCTCGTGATTTCGTTGTATCAATGCTTGCGCCACTTTGGGATCTCGACAACGGTGTTAAATATTACCGTTCATCTGCATGCTGAGATCAGGAGGTGGTGGGATAATGGAGTTGGGGGGGTGGGGGGGGTGGACGAAAGAGAGATGAATGAGGAGAGAGAAAGAAGTCGGGGAGGGAGAGAGAGAGAGAGAGAGAGAGAGAGAGAGAGAGAGAGAGAGAGAGAAGAGAGAGAGAGAGAGAGACAGACAGACAGACAGACAGACAGACAGACAGACAGACAGACAGACAGACAGACAGAGACACAGAGAGACAGACAGAGGCAGACCGAGAGGAGATGAGAGAGATGAGGTGGTGGAAAATCTGCCTTCTCCATAGATTTTTTATTTATTTTTTATTTATTTTTATTTGAAGTGTGAAACGTTATATAAACCAGTAAGGAGAATTTGTGTGTGGTTTGATGAATTGTTTTTCTCACCCTCAGTAATTGGCCGTTGTGATTGACTGGGTGTAGCAACTAATGATGTAACACTTCTTGCTACTCTCGTTTTAGTCAACAAAGGCAGATACAAGCAACTGAAGCAGGTTCACGTGTTGAGTGATTGCGGAATATAAATAATCACCAAAATACCTGTGCTACTGTTCATCATAATAGTAAATGAGAAACGTTTGATCAAATACGTGCTAATTTTGTACTGAAAACATCTCATCTACCTGGAATCTGTCTTGAAGTAGGCGTAACTTTTTTTCAGTTGTAAATAAGTGAAATGTAAATATTGAAAAGTACTAATTATTGACGTTTTTGTTTGTTTTGGCTTAGTTGTCTTGGCTGTTGGTTGTAATGTGTATAGAACTGTGAACCACCGAGCTTTTTACTTGTGTTTTGATGACTTGCGTTTAGACCGTGTATGGAGTAACTG
>JABMCL010000565.1:170000-172500 GCA_018857735.1 Alviniconcha marisindica
AAATCTTTACGTCCACGGAAACCAGAAGGCTCGTTAGGACGGACAGTCCAGGACGTCCACCTCGACTCTCACACAGCTCCTGAACCATTAGTGGTTGAAGGAAGGATGTCGTAATTAAACCAGTGCTTGGAGTTTGGGTTGGGAGTTGACGTCACGAGTCCAGGCTTTGTCTATCTGTGCGTGTTCTCGCAGTGGGGTACTGCGGACGCAGAAATTAAAGTTCCATCTTTTGAGAACCCAAGGCTGACAAATGTGTTCCCTTTAAAACCTGGAGTAGGTCAGAGTAAAGCTATGAATGCTTGACCTATTTCCAGAAATGTCTTCTTTGTCCTAATTTCGACCTTCCTGTTCCGTTTACCATATTTTTTTTCCAGATCGTCTCCGTAGTTCAATTTAACTGTGTTAAAGCTAAGGCAGCTTCCCTTGTAGGCACGCTTAATAAAATAGGTCACTCTGCTCATAGTCACCAGCGACTTAAGCTGGTTCCCGTGGTAAACACGGTGCTTAACGTCCACAGAAACCATAAGGCTTATTAGGGACGGGGAGAAGGGGGGGGGGGGGGGGGGGGGGGAAGGGGGTATGGAGGTGGGGAAGAGGGAGATTATACACCTATCGCTACACTGTCACCACCAGAATGATTCCTGCATTAAGATGGGCAGCGATGAGAGCCATTTTAATGTTTCAGTAGGAAGTGATGGACAAAGTCACAAGACAGTGTCCACAAACCACAACCTTTTTTGAAGAGAAAGGAGAGGCGAAGCGGTATCGAACCGAAGCCCTTCCGCTTACCAGCCTAACGCCTTACCGCTAGGCCAAACCGGTTCACGATTCCCGTGGTGAATGCCTGCGGCATATAAACAGCTACCAAAGAATGGAATGGAAACTGTTTTTTGACATACCAAGACATGTGATACTGCGCATTGATGGATAAATGGATGGTTGGTTTTGGATGTTCCAACAGCGAATTAGACACCAAGTGACAGTTGGTGACTTGTGTTTTGAATTGGGGTGAAAAAAAATTCAATGTGTGATTCATCCTGTGGTGACTGTGCGGTTGAAATCTAAGAACAAACTAACTAACCAACTGTCTGCCTGTCAGTTTGTCTATTTATCTATGTAAGGGTTTATATATCTGCATCTATCTATCTATCTTTGTATCGATATATCTATCTGTCAGTCAGTCTGTCTACCTGCCTGCTCGTCCGCCCTATCTGTCTGTCTGTTTGTCTCGGTATGCAGGCTATGTCAGACAGTGTCCGTTTGAAGGGAAAGACGAGCCGAACTGAGTGGGACTTGGGGCTGTCTGTGTACAAAAACAAAAGGAAACAAGCAAAAACAACGTAAGTAAGTAAGTGAACACGGTGCTTAACGTCCTCAGAAACCGTACGGCTTATTAGGGACGGCAAAAACGACGTTAAACGTCGGAGAGCCTTAAACCGCTCTGCCACACCGGCTCACGCTCCGTGACGTACACCAGTGGTAGTGCTGGACTTTTCTCCGCGTTCGAGGATTATGGAGCAAGACTCGATGAATCATTCCCCGCCTACATTTTCTTTCTTCTTCTTTTTTTCATTTTTTTTTTTCACTGTCTTCTTTTTTTAAATTTATTTAGTGGAGCTCGGCTCTCACGCCCCATTTCGGCACTCTTTATGCCTCGGATCAGTCCACAGCGAGCTGAGACAACTGGGGCCGAGCGTTCACTGACGAGCTCCCGGGCACGTAAGCACGATTCCCTGATTGGTTGGTTGGTTGGTTGGCTGGTTAACTTAGTTTAACGCCGAGTTGTCTCCGAATCAGAGTTCAGGAGCTGTGTGAGAGTCGAGGTGGCCGTCCTGGGCTTTCCTGTCCTAACGAGCCTTACGGTTTCTGTGGACGTAAAGCTATATTGAACCATGCTCACGCATTGGTCTCAGCTTGTCCCTAATATGTCAACCCGACATTAAGCTCTACATCGTCAGCTGTCTCCGAAGGGATGCTGGCGGGTAACGAGATCCCATGAGGTGGTGGGAAAGGGAGACTATCTCTAACGCTACACTGTCACCACCAGAATGACTCCTGCATTAAGTTGGACAGCGACCTGAGCCATTTTAATGTTTCATTCTTTGTGAGGGACAAAGTCACAAGACAGCATCCACAGACCCCCCCCCCCCCCCCCCCCCCCCCCCCCCCCCCCGTCCCCCCTTGTCCGATTTACTCTGTTTATGGTCTTCCAAACTTCACTATAACGCCTCAACAATTAACTTAAATTACTCGCTTGTTTTTTTTTTTGTCTATACTTCGACATCAACTTTTGAAGAGAGAGGAGAGCTGAAGTGGAATCGAACCGAGGTCCTTCTGCTTACCAGCCTAACGCCTTACCGCCAGGCCAGACCGGCTCACACTGGTTTCCCTGATTGTAGGGTCCCATACTATATTTACGTGGACATTATCAGCCTCCCCTGACTTGTACTAATAATAGCGGGGTCATAGAGCGCCCTTTCTCAAACGAGCCCTAGGCGCG
>JABMCL010000565.1:180000-182500 GCA_018857735.1 Alviniconcha marisindica
TAACAATCCTAAACGGCGTCTTTGGCAACCGCGGAGAGACCGAAACGCACGCGGTATCACGAGGCCCCGCCCCGGCGACTTTCCGCTTCGCACTGTTCCCTTTCTCGCCGGCCACTGTTCTCTTCTCGCCGGCTGTCAATCACAGCTGCCCGCTGTCTCTCCGGCCGCTGAGTGGCTGCCTGCCGCTGCGGCGAGAGGCCATCAGCCCCTCCCCTCCTCCCACACCCCCCCCCCCCCCTACCCCCCACCCCTTTCTCCTCACTCATTCTTTCCATTCTGGTGAACTACCTCCTCCCCCCTATTATAGAATCGCTTGCGTCGAGCCCGCGGTGCGCCTTTCTCGGCGTACCCCCCCCCCCCCCACCCTTCCCCTCTCGCGTCAGTCCTCCTTCTCCTCCTCCTCTTCGCCTCAATATCTTTCCGACGCCGCCGCTTCGCCGCTATTCGATTCTTTCCCGTTGGCTTTTTTCTTCGTCGCTCGTTCTTCTTCGCTGCGGCCAGGGCCACCCCCCTCACCCCACGCCGTCGCGGGCCGCCCCACCCGGCCGGCGGCCCGGCCCGGCCCGGCCCCACCCCACCCCGGCCCGGCCCCACCCCTCCCCTTCGTCACGCCACACACCCGGGGTAGCTGGGCTTTTTTTTTCTGTTTTTTTTTTTTTTTTTTTTTTAGTGGGGAAGGGCTGAGTTTTGTGACCAGCCCCGAGAAACCATTCTGTGGGCGATGTCATGTCACGAGGGCGTTAAACGATTATCAGTGAGATCGCCGCTCGGCGGCAGTGACTGAAACAAAGCCTTTATTAGCAGTCCCGGCCGCGTCCTTCAGTCACGGCGCTCCTGGGTCGCTGGCGAGAAACACTCATGAGTGAAAACTACTCAGTCTTCACTAGCAGCGGCTGCCGCGGGTTTGAACTGAGTTTATGCAGGCATCAACCGAACTGACAACCAGTGAGTGTCTCTTTTGGCCGAACCTGTCGGCACTGTTTGACTCTGCATCGGACGGAGGTAGTTAAGCTTATGTGCACGGAGGAGACGATGACTACCCCCGCGCGGACAGACTGATACGTGCTTAGAGTATGTACGTGTGTCAGTACCGGCCACACTTCCATTGTCAGTTTTAGGCAACACCGGGCGATAGCACTAGCACTGACTTAGCTACTAAGTCAGTTACGGCAGAGAGCCGGACTGCGACTGACACTGACTGAAGACTGCGCGAGGACTGACTGAGGCACGATCTGACAGCCGGATTACAAAGCTACCGATTAGGCGTTTCAGTGCATGCAGTCATAGTTCAGGAGCTGTCAGTGAGAGTCGACTGAGGTGGCCGTCCCGGGCTGTCCGTCCTAACGAGCCTTCTGGTTTCCGTGGACGTAAAGCTATATTGAACCGTGCTTCGGCATTGGTCTCAGCTTGTCCCTAATACGTCAACCGACATCCGAGGACATTAAGCAACACTACCTACCTACCTACCTTTTGCATGCAGTTTACTGACGCCGCCGCACAGGGACCAGCGTGAGTGACTTGAACCACTCTCACTCACTGCCACTCTCTCTCTCTCTTCCTCTCTCTCTCTCTCTCTCTCTCTCTCTCTCTCTCTCTCTCTCTCTCAGACCTCGCACACTACAAGAGGCAAGACGAGGATTTTCATCGGTGTTGTGACTGTGCGGTGTGTGTCAGTGTGCGCGCCGCGGCGGTTTCTAGTTGATGATAATCCGACAAGGGAGTTCGCAGCGAAACAAAGCTCGACGGCAGGTATAGCGGTGAGATCGGGAGGAAGACAGCAGTCAGCAGCTATTCAGGCCAGCTATTCAGTCAGTCAGTCAGTCAGTCAGTCACCCACCCAGTGCAGGTGTTTGCGGGCAATAGGAAAAAAAGGGCGTGCAGATATTTAAAAGACCGGTCTGCGGTTCATAAAGCATGAGGGCCAGCGGAGCAGACGTAGATGTCTGTTGAGTTAGCGCGGCCGGAGTGACAATGAAAGGTAACTGACGTGAAATAGCTATAGTGTGTGACTGAGACCCCCGTCTGTCTGTCAGTCTTCAGTGTGTGTGCGTGTCTGTCTCAGTGTCTCTGCCTCACTAGTCTCTCTGTGACTGTCTGTCTCGGTGTCTCTCGCTGTGTCTGTCTCTGTCTTTTGTGCGCTATAGTGAGACTACATCTGTCTGTCTGTCTCTCTGTGTCAATCTCTCTGTCTCTGTCTGTCTGTCTCTCTGTGTCAATCTCTCTGTCTCTGTCTGTCTGTCTCTCTGTGTCAATCTCTCTGTCTCTGTCTGTCTGTCTCTCTGTGTCAATCTCTATGTCTCTGTCTGTCTGTCTCTCTGTGTCAATCTCTCTGTCTCTGTCTGTCTGTCTCTCTGTCTATCTCTGTCTCTGTCCGTCTGTCTGTCTGTCTCCCCTGTCTGTCTGTCTGTCTCTCTCCTGCTCTTTCTCTCTCTCTGCTTTTTTCTTCTTGTTTGTCTTTGCAATGACTACACTAATAATGATGATATTAAAGAAGAAGATA
>JABMCL010000565.1:187500-192500 GCA_018857735.1 Alviniconcha marisindica
CATCTGTCGATGCTCACCTTTCCACAGCGGTGTCGTGCGTCTTGACTAATTAAAGGCAATCGTTATAGCTGATCGTGCGAATAAAAACCAGTCTTTCCAATAAGAAGGGCATTGTGTGAGTTATGGGTATTTTTGACAAAGTAGGCATCTGCGTGATAAGAAAAGATAAGTGTTATTGTCCTCGGCGGAAGATCGCGGTACAACAGGTTGCCCGCTCAGGCATTATGGGATGGCGTTAATTGGCGGATATAAAACGCGCCTGCATAAAAAAGACCCCAGGAAAGAATGAAATAAAGGCTCAACGATGATGTTATACTGACCGAATCTGTTGCTTTGCTGCCTCCCCCCCCCCCCCTTCCCCCCTTCCCTCCTTCCCTCCCCCACGTCCAGCCTCCCTCTTCCACTCTTTTTTTTTTTTTCTTTTTCTTTCACGCCGACACATTGCATACTGCACAAAACATAAAGATACAAAACAAATAAACAAATAATTATTTAGTCCAAGTCAAGTTTACTTCCAAATTCCATCAGGAGGCTGTAAGAGAGAGAGAAAAAAAGATCAGTTGAAATATTAAACTAAACCAGACCGAACTGATCTGTTTTTCGAGATCAAAGTTAATAATATATATATATATATGATTAATAATAATTATATATATATATATATATATATATATATATATATATATATATATATATATATATATATATATTAGGGGTGGGGGGGGGGGGGGGGGGGTGGTGCCCGTCCATATATTACATTACTGATCTATATAACAGGCTCTTAAACAAGCAAAGAGATTAAGCAAATTAAAGCATCATAATTATAGTGGAACCAATGTTGTTGGTACTTTAATTGCTTTAAGAAAGGTAACGGCATATTTCTCCCAACGGTTAGAAGAAAAAAAAAAAAAAAAAAAAAAATGTAAGCCACCCAACCCACCGGAAAACGTTTTACTAGGTCAGAAAAACAAACAAAAAAACAACAACAAAAACCCCCAAAAAACAACAACCACATACGTCATAAAAATTGCGTATGATGACGCGTTCACTAAAAATACATTCTAAGCTAAAATGCAGCATTCCTCGTCACTGCTGCACGTGCACAAACAAACAAACCGATCAACTATCCAATGCTGTAAGCATTAGCAATGCTGCACATGCATAAACAAACAAACAAACCGATCAGCCACCGAATACTGTAACCAGACATGCTTACAATAATAACGACAAGAAGAAGAAGAAGAAGAAGAAGAAGAAAGAAGAAGAAAGAGGAGGAGGAGGAGGAGGAGGAGGAGGAGGAGAAACTGAAATTAACGCTGATTTTACCTTGAGTTACCCGTTTTTGTTAGTTTTTTTTTTTTTTTTTTTTTTTTGTAACGAATGAATTTGATTAAAACGAGTTCTTTGCTCAATGCACCTGAGGTATAATGCGTGTGGCATGTGATCATACCTAGTGTACCTCTCAGTGTGCCTATGCTATTCGACACTGGAACTACTTTTATGACACTCGAAGGTCTTTGTGGTAGCCTGTATCTGATCCTGCCGCTCGTCACCTACGAAGCTAGATTTCTGAATTCGATATAAAATCAGTGGGTCTTTTTAAAGCACGGAACTTAACCTTTAGTTTCTATTTCGGTCCCTTAAGCCTGCTAGACACAAAAGCCTGTTTTGACGAGAATGTGTTGTTGTTGTTGTTGTTGTTGTTGTTGTTGTTGTTGTTGTTGTTGTTGTTGTTGTTGTTGATGTTGTTGTTGTTGTTGTTGTTGTAGAGGAGGAGGAGGAGGAGGCTAGCTCCTTTAGGAAAACCATCCCGACGTAACGATGTGGGTAGACAGGACGTTGAAATCCACTTACTTACTAGCCCCATTAAGAAAGCTTGTACAGTATAACATGCTGTCAAATCACTGACTTTGTGGAGAACCACTTCTGCAAGTACGAATAATTTCTAAATCAATCCATGAGTTTCTGTTAGCGGCTTGTGGGCCTGTAGTCTATTTATACCTCAGTGCGATAACCTCCCACCCCCCGAATAAAACCGAGGCCGAAATACTGGATACGGTTTACTCTTCTTGTTATCTGAATTCCATTTTTTACTTAAGTGTTTCTAAATCAATACCAAAAAAAAAAAAAGAAGAAAAAAAGAAATTGGAAATAAAATGGATGAAACACCCGAGCACAACTTAACTTCTTCAGCACAACTTAAGTTACTGTTCTTTGCTTGTTTTACTTTAAAAACTACACCTCTTCTGTCATCGCTGTTTCATTTCGGGGTTGCATTTTTGTGTGTGAGCGGGTTGTCGTTTTTGACCAAATTGATTAAATAAATAAATTTCCAGTTTCACGCTTAAACCAAACGTTACAAAAAATCTGCACGGTTCCCTCAAAATGTTGTCCAGAGGTGGCCCTGTGCAACAGGACGTTAAAATCCAGTTACTAACTAACTAATCCCTCAGGATGTTGTCCTGAGGTGATCCTGTGCGGTTGACAGGACGTTATAATCCAATTACTAACTAATCCCTCAGGATGTTGTCCTGAGGTGATTCTGTGCAACAGGACGTTAAAATCCAGTTACTAACTAACTAATCCCTCAGGATGTTGTCCTGAGGTGGCCCTGTGCAACAGGACGTTAAAATCCAGTTACTAACTAACTAATCCTCAGGATGTTGTCCTGAGGTGGCCCTGTGCAACAGGACGTTAAAATCCAGTTACTAACTAACTAATCCTCAGGATGTTGTCCTGAGGTGATCCTGTGCGGTTGACAGGACGTTATAATCCAATTAACTAACTAATCCCTCAGGATGTTGTCCTGAGGTGATCCTGTGCGGTTGACAGGACGTTAAAATCCAGTTACTAACTAACTAATCCCTCAGGATGTTGTCCTGAGGTGATCCTGTGCGGTTGGCAGGACGTTATAATCCAATTACTAACTAATCCCTCAGGATGTTGTCCTGAGGTGATCCTGTGCGGTTGACAGGACGTTATAATCCATTACTAACTAACTCCCTAGGTGTTTTCCTGAGGTGATCCTGTGCGGTTGACAGGACGTTATAATCCAATTACTAACTATAATCCCTCAGGATGTTGTCCTGAGGTGATCCTGTGCGGTTGATAGGACGTTATAATCCAATTACTAACTAATCCCTCAGGATGTTGTCCTGAGGTGATCCTGTGCGGTTGACAGGACGTTATAATCCAATTACAAACCCTAATCCCTCAGGATGTTGTCCTGAGGTGATCCTGTGCGGTTGACAGGACGTTAAAATCCAGTTACTAACTAACTAATCCCTCAGGATGTTGTCCTGAGGTGATCCTGTGCGGTTGGCAGGACGTTATAATCCAATTACTAACTAATCCCTCAGGATGTTGTCCTGAGGTGATCCTATGCGGTTGACAGGACGTTATAATCCAATTACTAACTAATCCCTCAAAATGCCAGCAACAAAAAATCTGGAACAAAGTTGACCGCTAGCGTTCTGAAACAAGATCCAAACACACGAAAGGTCAACAACAACAAAAACAACAACCAAAACAACCAAAAACAACAACAACAAAAACTCCCCATCCCCCCCCCCCCCCCCCCCCCTCATAAAAGCAACAACAACAAACAAAAAACAAACAAACAAAAACAAAAAACAACAACGACAAAGCTGATCTTAACAGATTAAAACAAAACAAAACAAAACATGCGCACATATTTTGGGTAAACCCCTTTTTTTAAGCAACAGGCTGACAAGTAACGCATCGTTTAGCGTACCTGTCACTCTATTGCTTTTTGTGCTGTCTTATTAAAATGAGCGTTTTTTTTTAGTTTGTTTTTTAACCTTTTGAGCCGTATGAACCGTATGAACCGTATGAACCTCAAAATGTCACCTCGATAAATGCAGCCTACGCGCGTTTGACTTGGCGTTAAAAACCATCTATCTAGCCCTCTAAATGACCTTACACACAATCCGACTCATTTGATTTGGGGGGGAGGTGGGGGGGGGGGGGGAGTAGGAAAGTAACCAATAAAACAGCTAGGGAACACACACACACACACACACACACGCACGCACGCACGCACGCACGCACGCACGCACGCACGCACGCACGCACGCACGCACGCACGCACGCACGCACGCACGCACGCACGCACACACACACACACACACATCTAGCCTCGCTTTCGATCTCACGACTGTCAACACCAGAATGACTCCTTCATTAAGACGGGCAGCGATGAGAACCATTTTAATGTTTCATTAATTATAGTGATGGACAAAGTCACAAGACCGTGTCCACAAACCACAACCTTTTTTGAAGACTGAGAAGGGAGAGCCGAAGCAGAATCGAGCCGAGGCCCTTCTGCTTACCAGCCTCGTAACGCCTTACCGCTGGGCCAAACCGGCTTCACAAATATGGAGGTTGGGGAAGAGGGAGATTATATGCCTACCGCTACACTGTCACCACCAGAATGACTCAAAGGGTGAAGGACACCCAGTCAACCAGTGTGGTTATGTCAGGGCGGTACACATTTTGTCCTCATATATTACTTTTTAAAAGTGTATACTTATTAAAACTGGTAAGTAAGTAAGTAAACTGGTGTTTTACGCCCAGTCGCGCGGCAAAGATGGCTGACAAAATTCGGGAAGATCGAAGAAGCGAGTACAAATCTGTATTGTTCTTCTTCTTCTTCTCTCTCTCTCTCTCTCTCTCTCTCTCTCTCTCTCTCTCTCTCTCTCTCTCTCTCTCTCTCTCTCTCTCTCTCTCTCTCTCTCTCTCTCTCCCTCCATGACTGGATCACAGATTAAATGCAGATAAGAAATAAATTATGTGCTTAATTAGTTCTTTATTTTCAGTATTTAACACTTAGTCAACCGCGAAGGTCACGCAAGAATGAAACCCGTGTCATCAAATCGCAAAGAAAGACTCCAGGCAAAACACAGCGGATCACGAGAGCTCAGGAGCTGTGTGTGAAAGTCGAGGTGGTCGTCCTAGGCTCCCGTCCCAAATAAGCCTAC
>JABMCL010000565.1:195000-197500 GCA_018857735.1 Alviniconcha marisindica
GGAAAAAGAAGAAAGATATCGATAGTCGATACGGACAGAACAGGGGGGGGCAATAATCTACACAGCTGTGCCCCATCGGCAGAATGCGCGCGCATTCGTTATTATTAATTTTTAGTTTTCATGCTTTCCTGATCTTGAAGACGATCTCAGAGCTGTGGGCAGAAACGTTCGCGTTGAGCATGCTCAGCCTTTAGTCTTTAGATGATGACAGCTAAAGATTGCCGCTTTTGTTATGAGCTCGGGCCGAAGTTTTGATGATGATGGATGGGGAGTCGGTGCGTTCGGCTGACAACGGCTGAAACAGGTGTGAAGGCTATGACGTTCAAACTCATATCAACATCTTCAGCGGGAAGGTTTGACACGAGGGGTCGGGGTGGAGCGGGGGGGTAGGGGGGTGGGGGTGGGGGGGCGCGAAGAAGCGATCTGTCTCAATACGCGATCGATGGTCCGAAGTGATCGCTCCGATTAGCCGCGAGTATGGAAATTATGGAAATCGCCCAGCCGCGCGTGAGTGCGTGCATGCGTGCACGAGCAGAAAAATCTGTGGCCAGTTTCTTTTCAAAGCGGCCGTGTGTTTTTATATATTAATGGACGTTAATTAAAAAGGGACGAACGTGGCTGGGCGCGGTGTGGGGGTATGCCGGCAAGCTGTCGTTGCCGAGCGGATTTCTTGCTCCAGCAACACCCGCTACCGGCACGCGACTCGCTCGCGCTCGGTCTGCGGCCGCGGCGATTTTCACGTTAGTTTTATTCTCCGTTTCCCTCCGAATTGTTCCTCGGATAATGGCGTGGCTGTTACCTTGGTTTGACACCTTTTTGGTGGTGGTTGGGGGGGGGGGGCCTGACCTTATAATTTATTATCACTTCTTCTTCACGGCGTGCTTCTTTCTAAAAGTTCCACCCTTCGTTTCGGTTCTTTTGGTCTGTGTCTTTGTCTAAAGAATTTTTAAATGAGCGATTCGGCGTCCTGATGTGACCCCGTGCGTTTCAGTGACGGGACGTTAGAATCCAAGAACTAACTAACTGTCTGTCTGTCTGTCTGTCTATCTCGGTCTGTCTTTAGTCTTGGTTCACGGACCCCCCCCCCGCCCCGCCCCACTCACTTACCGCCACTCCGTGGTCAGAATACTCCAAACAGTGGTGACTGGTTTTACAGTGTTCTAACCCCACCTCCCCTCTGGGAAAAAAGGTGTATTTTCTTTTTCTTTCTGTATCTCTCCCCCCCCCTCCCCCCCCCCACACACACTTTTTTTTCTTTCTTCTCAGCTTGTCAGATATCCCCCCTACTACCCCCCCCCACCCCCTCCACCCCCACCCACACTTTATTCTTTTTCTTTTTTTAGTTGTAGTTATGCGGTTCCTAGGATTTTAAAATTCAGTTGCTAACTAGGTTTCTTCTTTCTTTCTTTCTTTCTTTCTTTCGCTTATTGGTTATTTCTTCCTTTCGTTTATTTATTCATTTACTTTTGGTGTTCTTTGCAGGACCTTAAAATTCGATTATTAACTAGCTTTCTTTCCTTCCGTCCGTCTTTCTTTCTTTCTCTTTTTTTTCTTTTTCTTTTCTTTTTCCTTCTGTCCTTCCATTCTGCCCGTTAAAGCGCTACTTATCATATGAAAAGCAAAGCCTAGAAAGCGTCACACGTTTATCGCTTCCGATGGTCCTCGTGTCACATACTAAACAGCTTGACAGCTGCGACCGTAGCGTCGGAGGACGCGGGTCCGCGTTGAACAAGGCACTCAACAGGTCGATGACAGAGGCTGAGGAGAGGTTGATGCGACTGAAAAGTGTTGGTAAGTGACGGCGGGGTGGTAAGGTGGGCAAAACCTGGCGGCAGCGCGATAGGCGACGGGCGATGGGCGATGCACAGAGCTATTTAAATAAGGGGCCGTTGTTAGGGTGACTCGTCATTCGGACTGGGCCGGCTTACCGTGGTAGTTAGTGATTGGTTCTGACAAATCTACGACACCGCTGTGAAGTTTGAGGTTAGTTTTTTTGTTTGTTTTGGTTTTTCTTTCTCAGTTTGTTACGTATGCTTTCACGCGGTCACTTTTTTTTTTTTGTAGGATTGTGTTCGCGCGTGTGTTACGTGTAGGTAACGTGATACTTGCTCCTGGCATTTAATTTTTTTCATTTTTTTCTTCTCACTTTCTTGGACGTTTTTGCGGCTCGATTGGCGCTCAGCTTCTACACTGATGTAAGTGGAACAACTCTTCTTTCTTTTTTTATCTTTCTTTTTTTCTCCTTTTTTTTCATTTCTTTTTTTTTTTCTTCTTCTTCTTCATCTTCTTCTTCTTCTTCTTCTTCTCTCTTCTCTCTCTCTTCTTCTCCTCCTCTCTCTCTCTTTCTTTTCTTTTCTTTCTCTCTCTCTCTCCCTCCTCTCTTCTTCTCTCTCTTCTCTCTCCTCTTCTTCTCTCTCTCTCTCTTCTCTCTCTCTCTCTGCTCTCTCTCTCTCTGTCTCTCTCTCCCTCTCCCTCCCTCTCTGTTTTTCTTCTTTTTCTC
>JABMCL010000565.1:210000-217500 GCA_018857735.1 Alviniconcha marisindica
AAAAAAGGCAAAAAAAAAAAAGAAAGAGAAAAAAAAGAGACTCAACAGCCAAGAATAGTAGTGAAATCTACACTCATTACTTGTCATTGTCGCCCCACTGTGTCAACCTGAAATCGCTTGAAGAGTGAATGCAAGGATCCTATCCGTGTGTGTACCGCGCTGTTCCGAGCCATTAACTCCGAAAAAAGAAAAGTGCGCTTGCATCCCTCCCAACCGCTGAGTCAACCCGTCGCTGACCGAGGGCCCTGAAAGCCGGAGCAAGATCGCTTTTAACCGTCTAAGCTGTGACGAGGTATGTACAGCGCGACGAGAGAAACGCGCGATTCCTTTTTTTCCTAACCCGCTTGCTCCCTTTGCGACCCAAAGTGTCAATCGAGACGAATCACTTAAAGGTCGCTTTGAAGGTGGTCGAGAAATATTAATGTTGCGATAGGCCCCATCCTGCGTGGGTCAGGTAGAAGGAAGGCAACGAACGCATTTGGGGCGGTGAATATACTTTTTTTTTTTTTTTTAAATAAATTTATTTAATAATCTTTGTGCATGTCGGAGATTTGATGTTTACTACAGAAAAAGGAAGCGGTTTCAGAGACGTGCGCGTCTTGCGCGTGAGAGAGAGAGAGAGAGAGAGAGAGAGAGAGAGAGAGAGAGAGAGAGAGAGAGAGAAGACGACAAGACAGACAGAAGACAGACCAGACAGACAGACAGACAGACAGACAGACAGCGACAGAGAGACAAAGGCAGCAGGAGGCAGGCAGAGAAAACAGAGAAAGAGACAGACAGACAAAAGAAACAGGAGAGAGTGGGGAAAGAGAGAAGACAGAAAGAGAGCGAGAGAGAGGAGGAGAAGAGAGAGAGAAGAGAGACAGAGAGAGAGAGAGAGAGAGAGAGAGAGAGAGAGAGAGAGAGAGACAGAGAGAGAGAGAGAGAGAGAGAGAGAGAGAGAGAGAGAGAGAGAGAGAGAGAGAGAGAGAGAGAGAGAGACAGACAGACAGACAGACAGACAGACAGAGCAGACAGAGGCAGACAGAACAGGAGCAGAGAAGGAGCAGAGAGACGAGAGAGAGAAGAGGAGAGAGAGAAGAGAAGAGAGACGGAGAGAGAGAGGAGAGAGAGATGAAAAAAGAGAGAGAGAGAGAGAGAAGAGAGAGAGAGAGAGAGAGAGAGAGAGAGAGAGAGAGAGAGAGAAGAGAGAGAGAGAGAGAGACGACAGACAGACAGACAGACAGACAGACAGAAAGGCAGGAGGCAGGAGAGAAACTGGAGGGAGAAGAGAGAGAGAGAGGAGAGAGAGAGAGAGAGAGAGAGAGAGAGAGAGAGAGAGAGAGAGAGAGAGAGAGAGAGAGAGAGAGAGAGAGAGATGATAACAAGAGAGAGAGAGAGAGAGAGAGAGAGAGAGAGAGAGAGAGAGAGAGAGAGAGAAGAGAGACAGACAGACAGACAGACAGACAGACAGACAGACAGACAGACAGACAGACAGACAGACAGAAAAGCAGGCAGGCAGGCAGGCAGGCAGGCAGAGAAACTGGAGGGAGAAGAGAGAGAGAGAGAGAGAGAGAGAGAGAGAGAGAGAGAGAGAGAGAGAGAGGAAAGAAAAGAGACAGAGACAGAAGAAACAGACAGACAGACAGACAGACAGACAGAAAGGCAGGCAGGCAGGCAGGCAGCAGAGACTGAGGAGAAGAGAGAGAGAGAGAGAGAGAGAGAGAGAGAGAAGAGAGAGAGAGAGAGAGAGAGAGAGAGAGAGAGAGAGAGTGAAGAATGATAACAAGATGAGAGGGAAGCCAGACGAGAGTCTTGTCTTGTCACCTTCACCTCGTCTTTCCTGCTCATCTCTCCCTATCTTATCTGCTGCAGCAGGAAAAGCCCCAACCAATGCAACTCTTTATGAACTGTAGTTATCGTTTGGGTGGCGTTTTGTGAGTTCATTCATTTACCTTTTTCGTTTTGTTTTGTTGTTGTTATGTGTGTGTGTGTGTGTGTGTGTGTGTGTGTGTGTGTGTGTGTGTGTGTGTGTGTGTGTGTGTGTGTGTGTGTGTGTGTGTGTGTGTGTGTGTGTGTGTGTGTGTGTGTGTGTGTGTGTGTGTGTGTGTGTGTGTGTGTGTGTGTGTGTGTGTGTGTGTGTGTGTGTGTGTGTGTGTGTGTGTGTGTGTGCATTTTGCCACCTGAAGATTATCATACTCTCTTCTTCATAGCAGTTCGGATTTCTTCGTGGTAAACAGCTGGTTCACAGAAACAGAAACCCAGCTTGTTGAGTACAAGGTAATCCTTTCAGTTGTGAGGGACAAAGTCACAAGACAGTGTGTCCATAACCACAACGTTTGAAGAGAAATGACAGTCGAAGGGGAATCGTAACGAGGTCCTTCTGCTTACCAGCAAGCAAGTCCTACTGTCACCCTGGTCTAATTAGAACCGTTTCCCCTGTCAACAGTGAGCTTTCATTATTGACTGTTCTCCTGGTATATACTCTCTTCCGCCGTCAACAGATAAACAATATCTCGATCGACTCTCATCCTGGTATAATTATAACCTTTCCCCCTGTCAACAGCTGTCATAATCGACTGTTCTCCTGGTATATACTCTGTTTCACCGTCAACAGATAAATAATATCTCGATCGAATCCCGTCCTGGTTTCCCCTGTCAGCAGAGAGCTGTCATAATCGACTGCTCTCCTGGTATATACTCTATTCCACCGTCAACAGATAAATAATATCTTGATCGACTCCCGTCCTGGTATACAGCCTCGTTCCCCCGTCAACAGAGAGATAATGAATGCCAGCCTCATCGACTCTTATCCCGGTCTTCTTCCTCAACAGCGAGCAGTCCTCAGCTGTATATACTCTCTTCCTCCATCAACAGATAAATAATGATCGACTCCTTCCTGGTATAATTATAACTTTCCCCCCTGTCAGCAGAGAGCTGTCATAATCGACGGTTCTCCTGGTATATACTCTCCTCCACCGTCAACAGATATATAATATCTCGATCGACTCCCATCCTGGTATACAGCCTCGTTCTCCTTGTCAGCAGAGAGCTGTCATAATCGACTGCTCTCCTGGTATATACTCTCCTCCCATGTCAACAGATAAATAATATCTCGATCGACTCCCATCCTGGTTTTCCTTGTCAGCAGAGAGCTGTCATAATCGACTGTTCTCCTGGTATATACTCTCCTCCCATGTCAACAGATAAATAATATCTCGATCGACTCCCGTCCTGGTGTACGGCCTCGTTCCCCCGTCAACAGAGAGATAATGAATGCCGCCGGCCTCATCGACTCTTATCCCGGTCTTCTTCCTTCAACAGCGAGCAGTCCTCAGCTGTATATACTCTCTTCCCCCATCAACAGATAAATAATGATCGATTCCTTCCTGGTATAATTATAACTTTCCCCCCTGTCAGCAGAGAGCTGTCATAATCGACGGTTCTCCTGGTATATACTCTCCTCCACCGTCAACAGATATATAATATCTCGATCGACTCCCATCCTGGTATACAGCCTCGTTCTCCCTGTCAGCAGAGAGCTGTCATAATCGACTGCTCTCCTGGTATATACTCTCCTCCCATGTCAACAGATAAATAATATCTCGATCGACTCCCATCCTGGTTTTCCTTGTCAGCAGAGAGCTGTCATAATCGACTGCTCTCCTGGTATATACTCTCCTCCCATGTCAACAGATAAATAATATCTCGATCGACTCCCATCCTGGTTTTCCTTGTCAGCAGAGAGCTGTCATAATCGACTGCTCTCCTGGTATATACTCTCCTCCCATGTCAACAGATAAATAATATCTCGATCGACTCCCGTCCTGGTGTACGGCCTCGTTCCCCCGTCAACAGAGAGATAATGAATGCCGCCGGCCTCATCGACTCTTATCCCGGTCTTCTTCCTTCAACAGCGAGCAGTCCTCGGCTGTATATACTCTCTTCCCCCATCAACAGATAAATAATGATCGATTCCTTCCTGGTATAATTATAACTTTCCCCCCTGTCAGCAGAGAGCTGTCATAATCGACGGTTCTCCTGGTATATACTCTCCTCCACCGTCAACAGATATATAATATCTCGATCGACTCCCATCCTGGTATACAGCCTCGTTCTCCCTGTCAGCAGAGAGCTGTCATAATCGACTGCTCTCCTGGTATATACTCTCCTCCCATGTCAACAGATAAATAATATCTCGATCGACTCCCATCCTGGTTTTCCTTGTCAGCAGAGAGCTGTCATAATCGACTGCTCTCCTGGTATATACTCTCCTCCCATGTCACAGATAAATAATATCTCGATCGACTCCCATCCTGGTTTTCCTTGTCAGCAGAGAGCTGTCATAATCGACTGCTCTCCTGGTATATACTCTCCTCCCATGTCAACAGATAAATAATATCTCGATCGACTCCCGTCCTGGTGTACGGCCTCGTTCCCCCGTCAACAGAGAGATAATGAATGCCGCCGGCCTCATCGACTCTTATCCCGGTCTTCTTCCTTCAACAGCGAGCAGTCCTCAGCTGTATATACTCTCTTCCCCCATCAACAGATAAATAATGATCGATTCCTTCCTGGTATAATTATAACTTTCCCCCCTGTCAGCAGAGAGCTGTCATAATCGACGGTTCTCCTGGTATATACTCTCCTCCACCGTCAACAGATATATAATATCTCGATCGACTCCCATCCTGGTATACAGCCTCGTTCTCCCTGTCAGCAGAGAGCTGTCATAATCGACTGCTCTCCTGGTATATACTCTCCTCCCATGTCAACAGATAAATAATATCTCGATCGACTCCCATCCTGGTTTTCCTTGTCAGCAGAGAGCTGTCATAATCGACTGCTCTCCTGGTATATAATACTCTCCTCCCATGTCAACAGATAAATAATATCTCGATCGACTCCCGTCCTGGTGTACGGCCTCGTTCCCCCGTCAACAGAGAGATAATGAATGCCGCCGGCCTCATCGACTCTTATCCCGGTCTTCTTCCTTCAACAGCGAGCAGTCCTCAGCTGTATATACTCTCTTCCCCCATCAACAGATAAATAATGATCGATTCCTTCCTGGTATAATTATAACTTTCCCCCCTGTCAGCAGAGAGCTGTCATAATCGACGGTTCTCCTGGTATATATCCCCTCCCTTTTAAACCGCCCCACCTAAAGCCTGGCAACAAGATGATAAGATCTCTTTTAAAAATTTTGTCCTTTACCGCGCCCCCCCGGTTTTCCTTGTCAGCAGAGAGCTGTCATAATCGACTGCTCTCCTGGTATATACTCTCCTCCCGTCAACAGATAAATAATATCTCGATCGACTCCCATCCTGGTTTTCCTTGTCAGCAGAGAGCTGTCATAATCGACTGCTCTCCTGGTATATAATACTCTCCTCCCATGTCAACAGATAAATAATATCTCTCGACTCCCGTCCTGGTGTACGGCCTCTTTCCCCCCGTAACAGAGAGATAATGAATGCCGCCGGCCTATCGACTTTTTCCCGGCTTTTTCCCTTCAACAGCGACCGGTCCTCGGCGACCCGCAACACAGCCACACACCGACCAACCAGTCAGCAGACAGACCGACTGCAACAGCAAACTGCTCCTTGATAATGAGTGGGACAGGCTCTTGAACTGTGGCAACGAAAACATCCCTTCTTGCCAAACAGTGATAGTGACGACCACCAGCGTTATCTCGTCCCTTTTAACGCCACCAAGAGCCTGAGAAACAGGGGGAGGAGGGAGGGACAGGGGGAGGGGGGGGGGGGGGGTGGGCGGGGGGGGGGGGGGGGGGTGAGGGGGGGAGGGGGGGGGGGGGTAGACAATGCGGAACTGACAGATTAGCGCCGATGGAAAGGACAAGTGGCTGCCAATCACCCACGACGCTTTCATCTTACCGGCGAGTCCGCGAGATGCAACCCGCGAGGTTTCTCTCTCTCTCATATATATAATATACTAGCATCGGGGGCGTTTTTTGTCGTTATCGTCGCTGGTTATCACACAACAGGGAAAATATCCGCTTTCGCTCGACCGCGCAGGGGCGCCCATTCAGGGTGCTGGAAAAGCCGAGACGTGCGTGTTTCGCTGCACCCGAAACTTGGGGGCAAGTCGATTCAGAGATTCACGTTCAGAACCTCTGGACCCTTCGGCCTCGTTTGGGTGATGATGAGGGGCCGACCGCGTAACTCCAGTGCGCCGCGTCGTGATTCGCCTCCGTCGGTCCGTGTGAATGTTGCGTATGTGCATACAGTAACATTTTTTACTCCCTCGGCACCTCCCGCCCCTCTTTTCAATAGGTCTTTGTCGCGACTGTGTAGCCAAATAGTTGTCTCTCTCTCTTTTTTTTCTTTCTTTCTCTCTTTCCCCTCCTGCCTTTGCCTCTGCTTCTATCCCTGTCTCTGTCTCTCTCTCTGTGTCTGTCTCTCTCTGTCTCTGTCTGTCTGTCTGTCTGTCTGTCTGTTTTGCTCTGTCTGTCTCTCTCTGTCCATGTCTCTGTCTGTCTGTCTGTCTCTCTCTGTCTCTCTGTCCATGTCTCTGTCTGTCTGTCTGTCTCTGTTTCCTTTTACAAACCTAAATGTTTTGCTAGCATGTTCTCTCTCTGCCCCCCTACCCCCCACCCCCCACCCCTCACCCCGCCTCTCCCGCCTTCTTTCTGCGTCTATGCAAAGACTAGTCTTTGGTCTATGTGTCTGTCTGTGTCTCTGCCTGTCTGTCTGTCTGTCTGTCTGTGTCTGTCTCTCTGTTTTTGTCTCTGTCTCTTTCTGTCTGTCTCTGTCTGTCTCTGTCTGTCTCTCTCTCTCTGTGTCTCTGTCTCTCTGTCTGTCTCTGTCTCATTGTCTCTGTCTCTCACTGTCTCTCTCTGTCTCTGTCTGTCTGTCTCTCTCTCTGTTTGCTTTTAGAACCTAAGTGTCGCGCTAGCATGTTCTGACAACATATTGTGTTATAGACGGCCAAGTCGTCAAACCAGATTGAAAGCCGGTCGAAAGCAAACGATGCTGGAATCAGTTCGGTACACCCACCCAGCGAAAACATCGTAACTGAAGTATCCGAATAGCCCTTTGTCTGAGAACGAAGTGCAGGAGAGTGCAGTGCTGGAAAACACTAAGGACCTTGAGGCCGGTATCGACAGCAAAACGATACCGGTGCAGCGTGGAGAGCAAACCGATACTGTTACAATATGGAGAACAAAATAATACTGTTACATTACGGAGAACAAAGTGATACTGGTACAGTATGGAGAGCAAAATGATACTTTTTCAATATCAACAGCGAAACGATACCGGTATAGCATGGAGAGCAAAATGACACTGGTATAGCGTTAACAGCAAAATGATACTGGGACAACACGAGAGCAAAACGACACCGGTACAGCACACACACACGCACGCACGCACGCACGCACGCACGCACTCACACACACGCACGCACGCACGCACGCACGCACACTCACACACTCATACATACACACCCACGCACGCACGCACGCACGCACGCACGCACGCACGCACTCACTCACTCACCACACAC
>JABMCL010000565.1:232500-237500 GCA_018857735.1 Alviniconcha marisindica
GGTGCTGAACCTCAGCAAGAGCAAGGACCACCACCACCACCACCACCATCACCACCACGACGGCAGCGGCGGCGGCGGCGGCGGTGGCGGTGGCGTCGGTGGCGTCGGCGGCGGCGGCACCGACCTGGGGAGAGGTTACCGCGCCCTGCCGTTCCCGCTGAGGAAGCAGAACGGGAAGATGCACTACGAGTGCAACGTGTGCTACAAGACCTTCGGCCAGCTGTCCAACCTGAAGGTGCACCTGCGCACCCACACCGGGGAGAGGCCCTTCGTCTGCCAGACGTGCAAGAAGGGCTTCACGCAGCTGGCGCACCTGCAGAAGCACCACCTGGTCCACACGGGCGAGAAGCCGCACGAGTGCCAGGTGTGCGGCAAGCGCTTCTCCTCCACGTCCAACCTCAAGACCCACATGAGGCTCCACAGCGGCGAGAAGCCCTTCGCCTGCCGGCTCTGCCCGGCCAAGTTCACGCAGTTCGTGCATCTCAAGCTGCATCGCCGCCTGCACACCAACGAACGGCCGTACCAGTGTCCGCGCTGCAACAGGTGAGGCAGACTCAGCGTTGTGTTGGCAGAGTCAGCGTTGTGTTGTGGGGTTGGTTTTGAGCGACTGAACATTGTGTTGTGGGGTTGGTTTTGAGCGACTGAACGTTGTGTTGTGGGGTTGGTTTTGAGCGACTGAACGTTGGGTTGTGGGGTTGGTTTTGAGCGACTGAGCATTGTGTTGAGTGGTTGGTTTTGAGTGATTGAACATTGGGTTGTGTGGTTGGTTTTGAGCGACTGAACATTGTGTTGAGTGGTTGGTTTTGAGCGACTGAACATTGGGTTGTGTGGTTGGTTTTGAGCGACTGAACATTGTGTTGAGTGGTTGGTTTTGAGCGACTGAACATTGGGTTGTGTGGTTGGTTTTGAGCGACTGAACATTGTGTTGAGTGGTTGGTTTTGAGCGACTGAACATTGGGTTGTGTGGTTGGCTTTGAGCGACTGAGCATTGTGTTGAGTGGTTGGTTTTGAGTGATTGAACATTGGGTTGTGTGGTTGGTTTTGAGCGACTGAACATTGTGTTGAGTGGTTGGTTTTGAGTGATTGAACATTGGGTTGTGTGGTTGGCTTTGAGCGACTGAGCATTGTGTTGAGTGGTTGGTTTTGAGTGATTGAACATTGGGTTGTGTGGTTGGCTTTGAGCGACTGAGCATTGTGTTGAGTGGTTGGTTTTGAGTGATTGAACATTGGGTTGTGTGGTTGGTTTTGAGCGACTGAGCATTGTGTTGTGTGGTTGGTTTTGAGCGATTGTTGTGTGGTTGGTTTTGAGCGACTGAGCATTGTGTTGTGTGGTTGGTTTTGAGTGACTGAACATTCTGTTGTGTGGTTGGTTTTGAGCGACTGAACAGTGTGTTGTGTGGTTGGTTTTGAGCGACTGAGCAGTTTGTTGTAGGGTTGGTTTTGAGCGACTGAGCATTGTGTTGTGTGGTTGGTTTTGAGTGACTGAACATTCTGTTGTGTGGTTGGTTTTGAGCGACTGAACAGTGTGTTGTGTGGTTGGTTTTGAGCGACTGAGCAGTTTGTTGTAGGGTTGGTTTTGAGCGACTGAGCATTGTGTTGTGTGGTTGGTTTTGAGTGACTGAACATTCTGTTGTGTGGTTGGTTTTGAGCGACTGAACGTTGTGTTGTGTGGTTGGTTTTGAGCGACTGAACGTTGTGTTGTGTGGTTGGTTTTGAGCGACTGAACACTATGTTGTGTGGTTGGTTTTGAGCGACTGAACATTGTGTTGTGTGGTTGGTTTTGAGCCCTCGTGTGTTCTTCTACCGCTGTCTTGCTCGGCGGTTTCTCGAGTGTGCAGAGAACAGGAGCTGTTGCCGTTATTTGCCATACCCATGCGATTATTTTGGTCTTAATACAGTAATAGTCGATGGCAGCTAGAATACTGGGGTGGTGGAGAAGATGTATGGTGTACTCGAATGGTTACTTTGCCAGTTGAGGAAGTCTTTGTTGTTGTTGATCGCGGGGTGGGGGGTGGGGTGGTGGGATTCATAGCGGTGTCTGGGTTGTGACATATGACTTTTTAATGGCTTTTATTTTAGATATACACGCACACCCCAATCCTATCCCCACTCCTCCGTGAACCAAAGAGCAGCACTTTAACCACTTCTCTCTCTCTCTCTCTCTCTCTCTCTCTCTCTCTCTCTCTCTCTCTCTCTCTCTCTCTCTCTCTGTACTTCCAGTTTCTCAGTTCATAATTCCCAATCCTCCGTCTCAACTTCGTCGCATCATCTTGCTCAAGGTCCTTCCTATTCAACCGACGAACAAGCTCCTTCGCCACTCTTGCATCGTTATAACCATGTACACACTCACCCTCTCCTGTTTAACCCTTCCACAGGAAGTACATCAGCGCCAGCGGCCTGAAGACTCACTGGAAGACGGGCACCTGCGTGCCTCCGGGCGCCATCGCCGAGTACAGTCTGATGGTGGACGCGGCCATGGGGCTGGACAAGGACTCGCCCGAGTCCCTTCAGCACGCTGACGCCAACCTCAGCCCCGAGGCCGAGATGGGGTCCTTCCTGGCCGCCAGGTGTTCCGCAGCGCTCGCAGACACCGCTGCCGGAGTTCTGGGCCAGGCCGACCCGGACTTCCACGTTCCGAAAGTCGACCCGGACTACCCGAGCGCTAAGGTCGACCCGGACTATCACGTTTCTAAGCCTGACCCGGACTACCCCAGTTCTAAGGCTTGACTTCGACTACCAGCTTTCCAAAGCTGACCGGGACTACTCGGTTTCCAAAGTGGAACCGGACTGTCGGATCTCTCAAATGTCTGAGCCGGATTTCAGCCGGATTTCTCAAGTGTCCCAGCCGGACTGCCAGATTTCTAAAGTGTCCGAGTCGGACTGCCGGATCCCCAACTTGTCCGAAGGGGAGGACAGAGCCGTGGGTGAGGAAATGGCCGACCGGTCACCTTCCAGCGGACACGACCAGCGCGTCGCAGAGCGAGAAGGCGAGGAAGAAGAAGAGGAGAGGGAAGGAGGAGATGAAGAGGAGGAGGCCCGGGGGGCTCTGATGGGCTCCAGGAGAGGGAGGGAGTCGAGGTCACCGGAAGTGGATTGTCCCCCTGTGAGCAGCACCAGGGTGTTCTCGCCTCCCATGCACGCTGCTCAGCCTCTCTTCGTCTGACGACGGACACTGCAGCGTATTGTGTCTCTGGTCTCACCTCGTGCGGCTGCCGCTTGAACCGCAACCCCTGTGTAACATTCTGCTCAGCGGTGATCCAAAAACTGCGTTAGGACACGGTCTGATGCTGTGCAGCCGCCAAATGTTATGATCTGAAACAACCTGATCCGAAACGGTATTATAGCTTCTTGTATAGAAGGTTAAGCTGAATTGTAACTGAATCTGTCGACACGAATATGGACAAAAAAAGAATCCGACATAAGCCTGGGGTGCTTGTGCTGTGTTTCAAACCGCGTGACTCAAGTATGTTTGACTCCAACTGCCTGACCCATTTCTGTGTGACCCAAACGAGGGACCAACAGACCTGCACACCTTTGAACAATGACAAAATCCCAACGGCAAAAAGAAGCTGGACGCTGGCGTGGTTGTCCCCGTGTGCACAGAAACCTCTCCGGCCGCTAGAACCACACAGATGCCCGAGTCTGAAAGAACACTAATAGTGCGCCAGCGCTGTAATTTATTCCTGCGAGAGTGAACGTGATGAATGAAAAGACGATCGCAATGAAAAGAGCGCCACACCACAGAGCTTGCACCCCACACGTCGAGATGATCCTTGTAATGCGGTGAGGTGAAGTTCACCCTGCAAGCGACCACCTTGGCCGCCTTACTATGTAAGGTAGCACACTTCACACCGGAAGTCAGAGCTCATGAGCTGTGTGTGAAAGTCGAGGTGGCCGTCCTGGACTCCACGTCCCTAATAAGCCTCATGCTTTCTGTGGGCGTAAAGCAACATTGAACTTGAACACAGTGGAGAGAGACAGAGCTCAGGAGCTGTGTGTGAAAGTCGAGGTGGCCGTCCTGGGCTCCCCGTCCCTAATAAGCCTAATAATGGTCTCTGTGGACGTAAAGCAACATTGAAACAAACACCGGCAGTAACGACCAGAGGGGGCTTTGCGTCTTATGGACTGGACTATGATCTGCTGCCATGAACGTGCTATGGACCGGCAGGCTATGGACTGTGCATAACTGGTACATAACTTTCTGCAATCTCGGACCAATATTTCTGACTCCTTATACCCCCCCCCCCCACCCCCCCCCCCCCCCCCCCCCCCATCCACACACCCATCTACTTCAATTTCGCTCACAGCCATTGTTTGCTGATTTGTATGCTCAGAGTATATATTATGGCGGATAAAATGCTGAAATTAACTGTACTGGTGGTTGCAATGAAATAATAATCACGTTGCTATTCTTCTTGGAACTTATACACAGGAACTCATGCAGATTATGTGTGACAGTACCCGAGGTGATGAAGTCAAACGGAAAAGGGTGTTGTGAAAAATAATGTTTCGTTATTTGCTTCGCATGATTCCTTCATCCGATGTTTAATATTTACCTATTTTTTGAGACTTTCACCACTGCGTTTATGAATGGGACCGATTAACTGATGGTTCTGGATTTAGAATAAGGATACAGGAATGGCTTAGTTTTGGATATTTGCTTCAGTTAGTCGCTATTTTTCCCGTCATCAGAGTAAAAGTATTTTACGCTGTGTCGCCAAAGTTATCACCAGATTTGTACTGTTTGTATGTATACTGCCCGTATACTTTCTCGTCCCATTTATCTTTTCCCAACGGAAATTTGGGCTCGCTTTCCCCGGAGAGAGAGAGAGAGAGAGCGAGCTTGGAATGAGTAACGCTACCCAGTTCCCGTAATTAATTCCTAACGTTGCTGGAATTTCGATTCGGTTTTTATTTTTGTATTTGTCTCTTTTAGCCCGTACCCTTTTCTTCTTCTTTTTTTTTTTTTGGGGGGGGGGGGGGGGGGGGGTGGGGGGGGG
>JABMCL010000565.1:247500-252500 GCA_018857735.1 Alviniconcha marisindica
CAACCGCCTCCCACCACACACACACACACACACACACTGACACACACCCAGCTCCCCCCCCCCCCCCCCCCCCACACCCCCCCTCCATCCAATCCCGCCCCCCTCCACCCCATCTTGGAAAAGGTTTGGAAGACAGAGTCAAAACTGCTACAAGGCAATGTCCCACAGAATAATATACAAAGGGCATTCATGCGCCACCTCCCCCCCCCCCCCCCCCCCCCCCCCCCCACTCTCTCTCTCTTTAATGGCAAGCAGCTTGGCATTTAGCACCAAGTCAACCGTTAAGGTCACATCTCAAATTCCAACTGAACGTGCTATTCCCTGATGACGACACGCGTCGCTTGATGCTAGAAGAGGATTTGGAAGACAAGGATGTTTGGGTGAAAAGGCAGGGCTAGTTAGTTGTTGGATTTTGACGTCCCATCAACCGCACAGGGTCACCTCAAGACGAATCGCACTTTTATCTCTCTTTTTTTCTTCTCTTTTTTAACCAGTTCAAAACACAGGTCACTAAATGACAAGACCAGTTCAAAACACAAGTCATTAATCAAAGGAACAGTTCAAAACACAAATCACTAAACGACAAGACCAGTTCAAAAACACAGGTCACTAAACGACAAGACCAGTTCAAAAACACAGGTCACTAAATGACAAGACCAGTTCAAAAAGACAAGTCACCAAATCACGAGACCGGTCCACAACACAAGTCACTAGATCACGAGCAAAAAGCTGAATCATACAGAATCACTACCCTGGACACAACACAGTCAACAACAACCGCAGTCACATCAAGAACAGCCAGTACAATGCGACGAGCCAGGTGACCAGTTTTACTCCGCAGGCCAACACGGGAGACTGGCACGGTGGAATTCCTGGCAGTATACATGCGTGGGTACATTCTGACCTACCCCGTCAGCACTTGAAGGTAGAGAACCTTTGGTCGAGCAGAGCTCAGGAGCTGTGTGAAAGAAGAGGTGGCCGTCCTGGGCTCCCTGTCCCTAATACAGTCAAAGAAAGTGTAACGTTTAACATCCACAGAACCACAGGTTATTAGGCGGGGAGAAGGGGAAGGGTATGGAGGTGGGGAAGAGGAGATTATTACCTTCGCTACACTTCACACCAGAATGACACCCGGGGCATAAAAGAGCTGGGAAAAAGCGAAAGCGATCGACCCCCCCGAAACATCCATCCTCCCCCCCCCCCCCCCCCCCTCCCGATCCCTAATCTAGTGGTAGTCCCGACCCCCCCTAATAAACTGTATGTGTTTTTTGGACGACTCTCCGACCCCCTCCCTAATAAACTGTATGGTTTTTGTGGACGACTCTCCGACCCCCCTAATAACTGTATGAGTTTTGTGGCGTTAGCCCCCAAAAACTTAGTTTTGTGGAACGCCAAAATCCATAAACCTTTGCTTTTTGTGGACCCTCCGAATCCCAAATTTAATGTATGGTTTTGTGACGACCCCGACCCCTCCAATAACTGTAAGACGTTTTTAGACTCTCCACCCCCTCCCTAATACCTGTAGAGTTTTTGGACTCTCCGACCCCCTCCCTAATAAACTGTATGATGTTTTTGTGGACGTCTCTCCGACCCCCTCCCTAATAAACTGTATGATGTTTTTGTGGACGTCTCTCCGACCCCCTCCCTAATAAACTGTATGATGTTTTTGTGGACGACTCTCCGACCCCCTCCCTAATAAACTGTATGTTTTTTGTGGACGTTCCCACCCCCTCCCAATAAACTGTATGAGTTTTTTAAAATTCTTGACCCCTCCCAAAAAACGGGAGCGTTTTTGGGAAACGTTTGCCCCTTAAAAAGTTGTTTTTGGGAGTGGAAAACACCTTTGTCGATCGAGACATCCTCCTAGACGTTCTTTAGTCTGATAGGGAGGGAAAAGGTGGCAGTGTGTGTAACATGTAGGTTACATGGGGTGCTGTTATCATCTTTGTCAAGAGGAGACTACAAAGAGACTCTGTGGATGTGGGGTGTGTGTGTGTGTGTTGTGTGTGTGTGTGTGTGGTGTGTGTGGTGTGTGGTTGTGTTGGGGATGGGGTGTGTGTGTGTGTGTGTGTGTGTGTGTGTGTGTGTGTGTGTGTGTGTGTGTGTGTGTGTGTGTGTGTGTGTGGGGAGTGAGTGAGTAGTGTGTGTGTGTTGTGTGTGTGGTTTGTTTGTGTGTGTTGTGTGTGTGTGTGTGTGTGTGTGTGTGGTTAGTGTGGTTTGGTGTTTTCTTTTTTCTCTCTTTTCTACTCTCTTCTCTCTTTTCTCTCTCTCTTCTCTCTCTCTCTCTCTCTCTCTCTCAATAGCAATTGCATGACTCCGGCAGAGCTTCATCCTTGGAGATTTTCGAACTGGAATTATTCCCAAGTCGGTTACCCTGTGGACACCCCTACATACTCTTGTCCATTCAGTATGAATCTGATGAATTTCCATATCGTCACGAAACACTCAAACGCTGTAAAGAGCCAATACTTATACCCATGACTCTCGCCATCCCTACTCCCCGCCTACCACAAAAAGGACAGGTAAATTTGTGCAGTGACTGATGAAGGGATGTAATACAAGGCAACGAACACTGTTGAGATCGCAACAATTAAACCTGCAGTCAAACAGAACGAAGATCGGAGGAAGGAGTAAGAGACCCAAGACCTTTCTCGCTGCCACAACAGAAAAGAAGAGAGAGAGAGAGATGGAGGTGGGGCACATCACAATTAGATGCAAGTCAACGACACCACGAGCAGAAAGAGAGAGAGAGAGGGGGGGGGTGGGGGACAGAAACAGAGAAGAGACAGAGAGACAGAGACAGAGAGACACAGAAAAGAGAGAGAGAGAGAGGAGGAGAGACAGAGACAGAGACAGACAGAGGACAGACAGAGAGACAGAGCAGAGAGGAGAGAGAGAGACAGAGACTGAGACAGAGAGAGACAGAGACATCACCATACAATAATAGACGATCTTCGGAAATCCAGGGGACAGCACTCGGTAAGAGCCTTCGGGCATGGACCTGTATATATAGGTCCATGCCTGCGTGTGTAGCGCAGAGTAGGCACGCTTTGTTGGGGGTACAGTGAGCACGGGGGGAAGATGACGGATACCCGTAAACAAAAGGCAGAAAAAGGCATAAAGAAATGCCGATCAAACACTCACTGCTCACGGGGAATGTGCAGATCGGATAGTAGGTTCCCCAGCTGGTAGTCTGTATAAATTATAATAGGTCCATACCTGAAGATCTCAAAGTGTCGCAGATCGGTTCTTCTCCGCTGCCACCTCCATTCAGGGGACTTCACTCTCCCGGAGTAAGAAAACACTGTCAAATTATCTTCGCCTGTTATTTCCGGAAATCGTCTATTATAGACCCATCCACACGCGCCACGCTGTGGTCGATCTCAGCCAATCAGAGACGCGATTTAATACTATTTTTAGCGCGGATTTTTTTGTTTCACACGTTGGTAGCACAAGCTTTGGCTCGGCACACACTGACTCAGTGCAGTTTTGTCGGTTTGGGTTCAATCGCCCCAAACACAGCAAAATGCTTGTACGGGTGCTCACACGGTAATCGACTTAGAACAATTTCCAGTTCGAATCTCTGAGGATGAAGCTCCAATTGCCAACAGTTGGGATTTTTTTCCCGTCCCTTTTTTTCTTCCTTTTTTTCCCGATTTCAGTCACTCTCCATTTGTGTTTCTTTCTTTGTATAGCCATGTCAGATTCACGGTGTTTCAGGTCCGTTTTCGTTGTGACGACCTCTACCTTCACAATGATAATAATAACAATAATAATAGATAACTTTGAGGCCTATATATAGCATTATTCTCTGATCTACCCAAACTCATTGCGCTTTGCAACTTTCTTCGACAACTGCAACGTTAATCGAGAAAAATATCAAACATAACGTGTTCAAGAAAATAATACATATATGACAACTAACGATACACAAGAAAAATACTGTACATGTACAACACGAAAAGCAGCAATACACAATAAAGAAAATAATCTCAACACATTATTACCTACACATAATTCCACAATTCCACTACTCCCCCCCCCCCCCCCCCCCCCCCCCCGCCCTCTACCCCCCCCTGCCCTCCCCCCCTCCCCCTCCACACACACACACACACCGTGATTACTTATGAGACGGGTAGCAGTAAGCATGTACAAATCAGTTAGAAAGCTTGGTGGAAGAGATGCGGGTTTGGTTTATATTTGAAAGTTTCGAGGGACGGTGAGGGTTTCAGGTCATCCGGCAACGGAGTCTTCAGGGTGTCTTCCTGTCATTAAATGTTTGTTTTGTATTCGTCCCAGTAAGCTCTTTGTTTGCATTATTCTTTAAGCTTGTTATTTATTTATTTATTTATTTATTTTAGTTGATAGACTAGATACTTTATGGTTTCCTTGGGTTAGGGTTTGCTGTGGGTCAGTGAGGTTCTTGGTACACGCTTCGACTATTTTTTGTTTTTCTTCCCTTTGCTTCCCCTTTTGTTTCTCGAGTTATTTCGTTCTTTTTCGATGTGGGAGTGATGGGAGCAACCTCACGGTGCCTCACTAGCCGAGACGACTTGATATATATATATATATTTGTGTATGTGTGTTTGTGTGTGTGTGTGTGTGTGTGTGTGTGTGTGTGTGTGTGTGTGTGTGTGTGTGTGTGTGTGTGTGTTTGGTGGGTACATCGTGAGCGTCTATTGTCAAGTGGCTGTTAGCATCATTATGTGGTTTGTACTGTGTGCATGGATTACGCGTTTCTAGCCTTTGTCACATTGCACGCTGTCAGGGACAGTTAGTTACCATGTACGGTTTTCGATCGGGTGGGAGTAGTGGATTTTCTTCCATCCCTCTTTCTCCTTTAGATTTCTTCATTATTTTCACCATCCATGAAGAGAGAGCGAGAGAGAGAGAGAGGGACAGAGACAGAGACACAGAGACAGAGAGAGACAGACAGAGACAGAGAGACAGAGAGAGACAGAGAGACATAGAGAGACAGAGAGAGACCGAGACCGAGAGAG
>JABMCL010000565.1:260000-265000 GCA_018857735.1 Alviniconcha marisindica
GCAAGCGGGCGTCGTGTCGCCCCCGAAGGACCCTGGCGATAGCTGGGGCACCAGGCTGTCTCACCCAGCCACTCTCTCTCTCGGGGCAAGGCCCTTTACTTCCCTGTACCCACGCCACCCGTTTCACTTTCCAGTGGTGGTGCTGCTGGTTGTCACAAGTTGTTGTTTGCTTCATTAACACTCGGTGAGCCGGTTTGGCTTGGCGGTAGGGCGTTAGGCTGGTAAGCAGACGGACCTCGACTCCATTCTGTTTCCGCTCTCCTCTCTCTTCAGAAAGATTGTGGTTTGTGGACTCCGTCTTTGTGACTTTGTCCGTCAAAAATTAATGAAGCATTAAATTGGCTCTCATCGCTGCCCATCTTTATGCAGGAGTCATTCTGGTGGTGACAGTGTGGCGATAGATATATAATCTCCCTCTTCCCCCCCCCCCCCCCCCCCCCCCCCCCGCCACCTTCTCCCCGTCCCTAATAAGCCTTATGATTTCTATGGACGTTAAGCACCATGTTTACTCACTTACTTAACACCGTGTTTTCTTCGGAGCATTTGTTCGTTCGACTTCTTTAACGCTGACCTCTCTCCGGAGATGATGGCACTGTCAGCACCAGAATGATTTCTGTATCGGATGGGCAGCCATGAGAGCCATCTTAATGTTTAATTAATTCTGAGGGGCAAAGTCACAAGATAGTGTCCATAAACCACAACTTTAGGGAGAGAAAGGACTTTAGAACGCTTCTCTCTTGGTTTGTAAAGCACCTTTTTTGCACAGTTTGACTATCGAGTGGATGTGTGGATGTAGAGGAGGTGGTGTTGATATGATTACCGGTGTCCTGTGCAGTGTAAATATGCACATATGTTTGTGTAAAGCGCTTTGAGCTAAGTTAAGTCGTGTTATGGACATTGCGCTATAGAAGCGCTATGTATTTATTGTTATTATTATTAAAAGAGACCCCAAGCGGTGGAATCAAACCGACGTCGTCCGCTTACCAGCTTATCGCCTTACCGCAAAGCCAAACCGGCTGACATCACTTTTTTTCCAACGCGCTAAACCTTTAGTGAGCTGGTTTGGCCTAACGGTAAGACGTTTGGCTGGTAAGCAGAAAGACCGCGGTTCGAATCCGCGGTTCGAATCCGCTTCGGCTCTCCTTTCTCTTCAAAGGTTGTGGTCTGTGGACACTGTCTTGTGACTTTGTCCCTCACAATTAATGAAACATTAAAACGGCTCTCATCGCTGCCCATCTTGATGCAGGAGTCATTCTGGTGGTGACAGTGTAGCGATAGGTATATAATCTCCGCCTTTCCTCCCTCTCCCATTCCCTAATAGGCCTTATGGCTTCTTTGGACGTTAAGCACCATGTTTACTAGCGGTTAAGACGCTGATACATGAGCCATCTTGGCCGTATGGTTGAGGAGGTCCGGACCGTTCGAACCTCATGAATGTCCTGGATGCCACACAATGAAGTCGACACTGACGGGTTAAAGCAAGGCGAAGGTCGATGTATTCGTCTTGCTAGTCGATAGTTAACATCCCTTGAGACCCCTGGCCTTTCTTTCACTTCAGTCCAAACGGCTAGCGCTCACGGGCTGGCTGATGCAGTCCTCCCCGTTTGGAATGCGGCATGCTGTATTTGGAACGGACAGGTTGAAGTCGATGTGCTGAGCCGTTTCAGCCGTACCGCTGTGCTGACGCACGATCCGATTACGATCAGGTTCGGACGGCCTTCCTCAACTAAACGGCCGAAACGGCTCGTGTATCGGCGTCCTTAGGCTGGTCGACCCGGCGGGCGTCGGTTTGATTCCCTGCTGTGGCTTTCCTTTCTCTTTAGAAACTGTGGCTTATGGACACTCTCTGGTAGCGTCTGCCCCTCACAATCAGTGAAATAGTAAATGGCTTCGATGCCGCTGCCCATATTACTGCACAAACATGGTAGTATAGTGCCCCCCCCCTCCCCCCCCCTCACCCCCCCCTTCACCCATCCCCCGTCCCCTGCCCGTCCCTGATAAACCGTCTGGTTTCTGTGGATGTAAAGCCAGACTGGACAGAGACTTCCGCCTTCATGTCGCGGCCGTATGTTCGCTATGCGTTCCAGGTCCATTGTGTCCCAATTTTAATGTGTAGCCCATTGGCTGTTACACTCTTACCCTAAGGAATGAGTGAACAACTGCTGGTGAGGTTGACAAAACAGAACAGCTCCAGAGAAACGCACTCACCTACGCGACGACACACAAAAAGAAAATGAAAAACACGAGCGCTTTCGACCTTTGGTCTCCTTCGGGTGACCTTTGGTCTTCTTCTTTGGCCTTCTTCTATCCCTCTTCTGACACCAGAAGAAGACCAAAGGTCGAAAGCGCTCCTGTTTTTCGTTTTCTACTCTTACCCTAAGCCTGGGACCTGGGAATCAGTCCCAGTGCTACTGTGTACAAGGCCCATGTTGCCTCCCAGTCCCAGGCTTGGTTAGGCTAAGGGTTCAGGGCTGTGGGTAACACAGGAAGACTGGGTCCCAGTATGGGCCTTGTGGGCAAAGGGACTTGCTGGAACACAGTGAATGGGCCAACCCAGATTGTTACAATAAGCTCAGTCGCATGATCAATCCTTGCCCCTCTTTTATTTCGTGCACTGACCACCCCCTCCCTTCCTCCCCCCCCCCACCCCCGCCCCTATTTTTATTATTAAAAAACAAAAAACAAACAAAAACAAACAAAAAACGGACTCTAGCGGTCAGTTTTCGAGTCTATGGCAAAACCAACTATGGCAGAGACAGACCTGAGAGGGGAAAGACGGGTAACGGCCACTACTTGAGGGTGGGGGTGGGGCGGGGAAGGGGGTGGTTCTCCTTTCGCCATCCCCCCCCCCCCCCCCCCCACCCCTCCCCGCCTTCCCCTCTATCACTCCCCCACCTCTGCACCGCAGCGCGCAGGTAGCGCATCGCCCAAAACACTCTTCACACTCCGATAAGATTGGTCACCGGCTGAGCGGAGAAACTTCTCCTGTTCGCCGAGGCGGAGGAGGAGAAGGAGAAGGCGGTTTCTGTGAGATGGTATCTGGCTGATTATCAGTCCCGCTGCCCGTGTATCTGCGACCGACAATTTTACGAAGAGAAGTGGGAGTCGACAGGTTGCACAGGTTGCCTGCCGTTACTGAGACTGAAGTCGACTGAACGTCACGTGTGCGCGGCGCCATTGCGGAAAGTGGGACAGCGGCCGCAACCCCACACTGAAACTCTCTCGCCTTCCCCCCGCCCGGCCGGCGCGACCACGTGGCGCACGACGTCATAGCGCGTGCTGCACGTGCTCACTTGACAAGCCCAAGGGCGTCAGCCCGTCATCGAGTCAGTGCAGCAGTAGCAGCCGCCCAACTCATTGATAAGTCATTTGGAACGTTCAGTCAAGCGTGTAGGCTATAAAGTCGTCGGCAAACGCGGTCCGAATCCAGTTCTAACTGTGGGGTCAAACACGATTCGAAACACAAAGCAAGCCGCGTGTCAAGTTCGGGGAGCCCAGATTCGCGCGCATCGGTTTACGACATCCTTCCCCACTTCCCCCAACACTGCGCTAACTGGTTACGCTGCAGGTCTCCGAAAGCTGTCGGCAAACTGACAACATCAGGTTGGTGCTCAATGGGCAGTAAATTTGTAACAGATGACTCAAATTATTTCCGGCGTTTCTTTTATAGCCGCTTACAATGCTTTCCAAAATACGAAATGAAACCCAAGGTTTAAAAAAAAAAAAAAAAAAAAAGTTTGCTGGCAGGGCCAAACAAAATTTATATAAAATCAGAGGTAAAAATCTTTGATTTTCTACAGAACACAAGTCACTGCACTGCGATTGAAGAGGACTGGGGGGAGAGAAAGAAGAGAGAGAGAGAGAGAGAGAGAGAGAGAGAGAGAGAGAGATTTTAAATTTTAATTGCATATCGGCCACAGGCCCCACTACAAGTTAAAATAAAGTTTAAAATCAGTACATTAATCTTAAAATAAAATACAAAAACACGAACAAGTAAAAGCACCGTGAAACCAGTCTGTTGTGTACAATGCTATATCGTAAAACTAGCTTGACCCCGTAAACTCTTTTCTTCTCCTAATCGCACTGAAAACAAACTTGGCCAATCGAAACATATTTGTTTTGCTTTTCCAGGAAAGAACATTTTCCAGTGAAGCCGTGACTGCGTTTTGAGACGTACGGTTCAGAAGTTTCTCCCGAATGTCATTATACAGGGGACAAGCGAACAACAAGTGCTCTTCGTTCTCTATCGCATTTACACAAAATACACAATTTCTCTGGATCACACAAGAGCTGTAGCGATGAAGATTGTTGTTAACTGGTAGCACACCAAGTCGCAGTTGGCACAATCCAACTCTGAAGCAATATTTCAAGGGCTGAAAGGTATTGCTCTGGTTCAAATATTGACTTAACATTGCGGTATGTAAAGTATCTGTCTTTATTTCGAATAGTTGCATTTCATTCTTGAATAAAATTGTCTGTAAGTCTCTGTTTCAATTCACAGAAAAAATTATTTTCGTCTCCAACCCCTTGTAACTAAACACAGTAAGAAGCCGTTTTTGCTTAATACATTCTTCACCTCAGTGACCCAACATTTCTTCTCGCTTTCATCCATTAAAATGATCATTTTACTTGCTTGTTTAGGGATTCTGATGTCGTCCATCTTTAAAATACGCAACCAATATTTCAAACACCGTAGTGTACTATTCACAAAAAGTGGGTATCGACCGAGTTCACCGTACACCATCTTGTTCGGTGTTCTCAGGGGAAATCCTAGAAAACGCTTACTAGCCATCATGTGCATCTTTTCTATGTCATCCAGTCACAGTTCCCCAGTGAGAGAGAGAGAGAGAGAGAGAGAGAGAGAGAGAGAGAGACAGACAGACAGACAGACAGACAGACAGACAGACAGACAGACAGACAGAGACAAAGACAGACAGAGACAGAGAGACAGACAGAGAGACATAGACAGAAAGTGGGAGAGGAAGGGGATGAATGAGGGG
>JABMCL010000565.1:270000-280000 GCA_018857735.1 Alviniconcha marisindica
TAAAACAAGGCGTGTCATTTATAGCCGCCAACAAAGTTTACACCAGCACAAATAAAACCACAATCATTTGAATCGAGATGGAACTTTTTTTTACCCGGGGTGGATGTGTCTCATGTTTACGTGGGTGCTTGGGCGCTGGGCTGCTTCCACAGTCTTATCAGTACCCAAACTCCAAGCACTGGTTTACGACATCCTTCCTTCAACCAGTGCCGTATTTAGTTACGCCATGTGGTCCAGAAAACTGCCAGCTAACGAGCAGTTTTTTTGTTGGTGCTCAAACCGAAGTAAGTTTGTTACAAACAACTCGGATTATATCAGACGTTTGTTTTATAACTGACTATGTTGCTACGCCAGCTCAAATAAAACCACAATCGTTTTAATCGAGACAAAACTCTTCTTTCTTTTTTTACCCGGGGTGTATGCGCCTCATGTTTACGTGCGTGCTTGGGCGCTAGGTTGCTTCTACAGTCATATTAGTACCCGAAACTTTCGCCGGAGGTCGCTGACCACGTCGGTGGACAGCTGCGCGGAGTAAAGGCCTTCTGCGTCCAGTTCGGCAGATGAGGAAGGTGCCGGCCTTCAGTGGCGTAACCAGTTCTGGCAGAGTCTGGAGGAAGGTGCCGGAAAGCGATGCTCGGAGTATGCGGTAAGTCAGTAAACATGGTGCTTAACGTCCACAGCAACCATGAGGCTTATTAGGGACGGAGAGAAGGGGGAAAGGGGGTATGGAGGTGGGGTGGGGGGGGGGGGGGGGGGGGGGGGACAGGGAGAGGTGTGCGGTGACACTTGGGGGTGTTTTATGCATCCAGACCCGTTAACCGTCACTGACGCAAATAGGAGTCTGCATGGAAAATTTAATCAACAGAGCACTTTAAAACAAAATCAGCGATTTAAAGTCCTTATTTGGATATGTTTTTGCTGTTTGGAGAAAAGGGTTTGAGAATGCTAGTTTCTTTAAGTTGAACTCTCAAACTCCAGGTCGCGATGCGATAGAAGGAACGAAAGTTGCAGAACTCCGCACGCGCAAGATTAGACGGGGTAAATAGCGGTATCTCTGTTTTCAAATCTGGTATCGGAAATTTGAACTGAGGTTTTCATCCCAGTATCAGTGCAGGATGTGATATATGGGACTTGAACCAGTCACTAAAATATCATCACTGGCAGATGATGAGACCGTTGCAAGTACAGGCACACGAACAGATTATTATAGTTTGTATTTTGTTTAGTGCGTTTAGTACCAGTACCTAAGCGTCCACGTGTAAGTGTGTGTGTGTGTGTGTGTGTGTGTGTGTGTGTGTGTGTGTGTGTGTGTGTGTGTGTGTGTGTGTGTGTGTGTGGTGCGCTGGCTGCGGCGGTGTGTGTGTGAAAGGAGAGAGAGAGAGAGAGAGAGAGAGAGAGAGAGAGAGAGAGAGAGAGAGAGAGAGAGAGAGAGAGAGAGAAGAGAACACACACACACACACACACACACACACACACACACACACACACACACCACACACTCTCTCACTCTCTCTCTCTCTCTCTCTCTCTCTCAGTGATGATCCGGATTTGAAGTTTTTTCTCACGGGAGAAACCCCGATTTTAATTCCTACCGGTAGAATTTGAAATCCTACAGGATTCCGATTTCTACCTTGACATAGATCAGATACGTATATTTTACAAAGACTCCGAAGACGACCCCATCAAGCGTCTGTGGCCAAAAGAGAAGAAGCGCCGAGCTGCCGGCCGATACGTTGCCTTGTCTCATCAACCTTTAAGTAGACGTCGGGCGCGACAGGAAGTAATAGTAATAAATAGTAAATAAACAGGTCACTCTCCGCGGGGACCGGGGACTTTGTCTAATCACCAACGATGTACTCGCCACTCAGCCACTTTGTAAACAGCGCCAGATAGACCGACCTCAGATGCTTGGCCTTATCGCTGCGGCCTCTACATCAAAACTTCTCCCCTAGTTCTGTTTTGAAGGTATGTATCTGTCGATAGGGACGGTGAAAGCTGGCGGCTTTGGATTTATCATTTGCTGCTGGCCCCGGGCTGTCACTGCCAGTCCCCCCCCCCCCCCCCCCCTGGTGCCGAGGAGTGCGAGCCGAGTTCTGCAACTGAGAAGCGAGATGGTGGATGTGGGTTAAAGGCATTCAGATAGCCTGCACATCGGTTTCAACAGCAGCGGGCGGTTGCGTGGGACAGGTGCAACCTTACGCGGGTGTGTGCCGCGCCGCTGGTTTATACGTACAGCCCGGCTCTAGCAGCAGCCACTGCTGCTACTGCCACAATTCCAAAGTTGCGGCAGCAAAGTTTCATAGCTACAAAAACGCATGCGTATCGGTGGAAATGTGGAGCTGCAGCTGCCGCAGACATGACGTGCATTTTGCAGCAACAACCTTAGCTGAAAACACCAGTAAGCAGTTGTTGTTGTTGCAGCAACAAAAAAGACTTTGCATCGATTTTCAGCTGCAAAATATGTAGCAGTTTTTCAGTTGCAAAGTGTACGTCACGGCGCCGAAGCGGCGTCCCGTTTGCTCGTTTGCAGCTGCAAGGATTTATAGCTGCACCAGAAAACGGGAAGCAGTTTCTCAGCTGCAAAGCTGATCATTGTGCCGCTGCGAAAGTGATGTGTGTGTGTGTGTGTGTGTGTGTGTGTGTGTGTGTGTGTGTGTGTGTGTGTGTGAGTGTGTGTGTGTGTGTGTGTGTGTGTGTGTGTGTGTGTGTGTGTGTGTGTGTGTGTGTGTGTTGTGTGTTGTGTGTGTGTGTGTGTGTGTGTGTGTGTGTGTGTGTGTGTGTGTTTTGTGTGTGTGTGTGTGTGTGTGTGTGTGTGTGTGTGGCTTATGTGTTTGTGTGTGTGGTGCGTGGTGCGTGGTGCGTGCTGTGGTGTTTGTGTGTGCGGCGTGCTGCGTGTGTGTGTGTGTGTGTGTGTGTGTGTGTGTGTGTGTGTGTGTGTGTGTGTGTGTGTGTGTGTGTGTGTGTGGTGTGTGTGTGTGTGTGTGTGGTGTGTGTGTGGTGTATGTGTGAGAGAGGGGTGTTTTGTTGTTCTTGTTGTTGTTTTTCTCTCTTCTTTTTCTCTCTTTTTGCTTTTGTTTTTTTTGAATAGATGCGAAAGTAAAATTCTTGCAAAGTCGGTCACATTTTACAAACTGCAAACATAGCTTTGCATTGCAGCGACAAACGTGTGCACTGAGCGGCTGCTCTCATATATAATATAGTGGCAGCGACAGCCAATGATAGCCAACCCTGGTGCCGAGTTTCGCCAACACCCGTCTCAGCAGAGAAGCGCGATGGAGGGTGCGGGTTAAGCTGCAGATAACACGACCAGTTCAACACAACTGTTACGCCGGCCGGACGGCGGCGTGAACCGGCAGTGATGCGTGAAGGCACCGCACTCGCTTCCTTTGATTTGACCCGTAACGAGCAAAGCAATTCCTATATATGTCAGGAGGAGAGAGAGAGAGAGAGAGAGAGAGAGAGAGAGAGAGAGAGAGAGAGAGAGAGAGGAAAAAATAATATATATATATCTACTAACGGCCGGATGTGCCAGATCACCCTCTCTTCACCTTTAGTAAGTAAACATGGTACTTAACGTCCACAGAAACCATAAGGCTTATTAAGGGCCGGGGAGAAGGGGTGGGGGGGGGGGGGTGGAGGTGGGGGCGGGGGGGAGGGGAGAGGGAGATTCTATACATATCGCTACACTGTCACTACCAGAATGACTCCTGCATTAAGATGGGCAGCGATGAGAACCATTTTAATGTTTTATTAACTGCCAGGGACAAAGTCACAAGACAGTGTCCACAAACCATAACCTTTTTTGAAGAGACAGGTGACCGAAGCGGAATCGAGCCGAGGTCCTTCTGTTTACCAGCCTAACGCCTTACCGCTAGGCCAAACCGGCTCACTGCTCTTCCCCTTTCCCTTTGTCAAGACATTTGTACCAAAGACGCCGCTGGTGCACTTTCCATCCCAGAATATAATAAATCTGAAACAAGGATGACTATAATATAATAACCGGCTACGATAAAATAGTAGTTACGAGCAGAGTCTACGCTAGCCATAAACATTCATTTTGAGAACTATAATTATGCTCTGAAGGCTATAACTCACAATGCACTGAGGAGAAGCCAGAACTCAAGCAGAGTGTCTTTCCTCGTGTCCTACAGGAAAGTGGAAGGCATAATTATTTTCCCTAGGGACTGATATTGTAATGTTGACAATTATAATGTACATCCTCATAGCAGAGATTAGGTTAAATACATGGCCAGTCGAACGGCGAATTTGCCAGAGCTCGGGAGCTGTGCTGAAAGTCGAGGCGACCTTCCTGGGCTCCCTGTCCCTAATAAGCCTTATGGTTTCTGTGGACGTAAAGCGACATTGAACTGAAACGGTCACTTTGCCGCTCCCACTCCTAGCTTCGACCGACAGCCCGCTGATCTTATGTCTGCCGTAGCTGGTGGCGTTACACCCTCGAAAACTGACGGATTTAAGAGTCCGTTTTCCGTACGGAGCTGTGTGAAAGTCGAGGTGGCCGTCCTGGGCTCCCGTCCCTAATACGCCTACGGTTTCTGTGGACGTAAAGCAGCACTCAGCCGACTATGCAGAACCAGAGCTCAGGAGCTGTGTGAAAGTCGAGGTGGCTGTCCCTTATAAACCTGGTTTCTGTGAACGTAAAGCAACACTGAACTCGAACTATGCAGAACCATTTCACTGGTGGCGAGAGTGCAGCGGTGCTGGTGTATTCGCCCAGTCTCTCCCCAACCTTACTATATATTGCAGTACGATATAAATATGTGGATAGCGTATTTTGCTATCACACGATATCTTATTTTGTGGATGTGCCGGAGTAAAGAAAAAAATGACCCAGCAGATAAAATGGCGGGCAAAGCGGCCACCACAAGTGGCTTGCGTCTCAGAAGATCTGAGATGTTGAGGCGTTTGAGACTCTAGTTGCGGACACAATGGACAAGGGCAGCACACCGTCGATTGCCTGGAGGAGGATTGCCCGACGATGTTGCTTTGAAAGGACGAGAAAGGGCCATCGACAGCTAGACCAGCATAGGAGATCGTCTCACAAGGGCAACGCTGGGAGAGACGAGCTGGAGCGCATATTTGCTTTCCCGATTATCGAGAAGCCCCTTTGAACTGGACTGAGTAACGTGCTCTAAAGACGTTTTTGTAACCAGCGGGACAAGGAGACCTAGCAGCGGTAAGGCGTTAGGCTGGTAAGCGGAAGGACCTCGGTTCGATACCGCTTCGGCTTCCTTTCTCTTCAGAAAGGTTGTGGTCTGTGGACACTGTCCTGTGACTTTGTCCATCACTTCCTACTGGAACATTAAAATGGCTCTCATCGCTGCCCATCTTAATGCAGGAATCGTTTTGGTGGTGACAGTGTAGCGATAGGTATATAATCTCCTCTCCCCCCACCTCCATACCCTCTTCCCCCCCCCCCCTTCTCCCCGTCCCTAATAAGCCTTATGGTTTCTGTGGACGTTAAGCACCATTTTTACTTACTAGACCTAGCATTTCTCTGAGGACAGGTTGTCGTTAAACAGGTCGAACAAAATGCGCGGCGAATCACAGCTTAAATGACATCTCGACTAAAGTGTAGAAAAGAAAGACAAAACCAAACAGAAACGAAACAAAAACAACAAACCCACCAAAAATCGAACAAACAACAACAAAGAAACGAAACCAAAACAAACAAATACGTAATTCCTGAAAACGTAACCAGAGTAAGATCACAAATGTTTTGATTTATTAAATTAATTTCATAGAGTAAAATTATTTCTAAAAAACCTATCTGGCCCCACAAAAGCCCAAAACAGACTTCGTTTACATTTATTTAGTTATCTTTTCATAATCTGATCATGGGAAAGACCATTAATTTTGCCTGTTGTCTTGGTCAGACAGGTCAGTGATTCCAGACACACAACGGTGAGAGAATACTAAACCAGAAGGAAGCTGTCAGGTGCATCAGTCCTTTCCAAATCTTTAACATTGAATGACATCTTGATACGATCCAGCGCAATATCTCTCCTGCTTCGAGTTCAGTGCTACTGTACACCCACATAGACCGTACGGCCAATATATTGGGGACTATGATGTCAGCCTGTCAGTCTCTCTGTGCTGATAACGATAATGTAGATGATGACTGACGTTGGTGATGACGTTGGGCCCAGGACGCCCACCTCGACTTTCACACAGCTCCCGAATTCTGTCTCCTGCTTCGTCCTGGAAAGCATAGTAAAAGCAGAGCATCACAGTCTACGCAGACTGCCCGCTGAAAGTGCTGAGAATCGGAGGGCGAGAAACTGAACGGGTGGGATGTCGGCACCACGTAATCTCTAGCACTAAATAAGCTGCAGCTGGAAAATGTGTGTCTGATTATTCGGGTTGTGATAATTATCGTACAGATCCTTCCGGTGAAGCGAGAAAGAAAAAGAAAAAAAGAAAAAAATTAGGGGAAAGTATGTTGGCTGCTTGAAGACGGGAGATAACCTCTGTAACTGGACCCAACCCAGGTGAGATCTCGCCTTATTAGCCTGTACAACTAGACCCATCATTGCTAGTCTAGAACACGGTAAAGTCTTACGCCTCTGCGTGTGTGTGTGTGTGTGTGTGTGTGGATGTGGAGGGGGGGGGGGGGGGAGGGGAGGGAAGGGGGATGATCAACATTTAGTACTTAAGAGGATTAGGACGCTGAGGTAATGTTTTGTTGTTGTTTTTTAAACTTATATTCAGACAGAGCAATCATAACATAATCATCATCATCATCATCACCAACGTCATCATCTACATTATCGTTATCACCACAGAGAGACTGACAGGCAGACAAACACAGAGACAGAGAGGGAGAGACAGAGATTTACGAGTACGGATAAAGTACAGTCTGTATGTCACAGTCGGAAATTGCTACATTCTGCAATATTTCCGCCGTTATTTGTCAACAACTGGTCCAGTCTTGATGTTTAAATACTGGGGGAAATCAATAAACCCCAACTACCTCGCATAGAGTGTTATGTTGCGTTTGAATTTAGAACATAAAAGCATTGTGATATTGCCAATAGTTCTGTTGTGTCTGCTAATTACATCGGGGAAATCAATAACAGCCAACTAACTCACATAGAGTGTTCTGCATTTGAATTTACAATATAAAAAAAGGACTGCGATTTGCCGACGTCGACTGGGTCTGCTGATAAGATCAGTTCCCAGCTCCGAAGAATGGATACAAAACGTATGTTTCGCTCCATCGAAAAGATTAATTCTAACCATACAAACACGTAATCACAATGGTGAATCACAACTGATTTCGTGAGCCTGTTTGGCCTAGCGGTAAGGCGGAAGGACCTCGGTTCGATACCGCTTCGGCTCTCCTTTCTCTCCAAAAAGGTTGTGGCTTGTGGACACTGTCCTGTGACTTTGTCCACCACTTCCTACTGAAACATCAAAATGGCTCTCATCGGTGCCCATCTTAATGCAGGAATCATTCTGGTGGTGACAGTGTAGCGATAGGTATATAATCTCCCTCTTCCCCAAACCTCCATACCCCCTTCCCACCATCTCCCCGTCCCTAATAAGCCTTATGGTTTCTGTGGATGTTTACTTACTTACTATCACAAATGAGCGGTTATCATCACAGTCTGGCTTCGTTTATTGTTCAATAAACTGAACTTAGAGTTCATATCAAGAGCTGGCGTGTACGTGTTTAATTCCACCCAAATATTGCTCCGCCGTATGCAAATGTGACAATGTGGACGTGTCCAATCAGAACTCGAGACGCGCGGACGTGGCAGCGCTGAAGAGAAGGGACGGAACTCGCGTGCAGAGTACCTTTTTGAAAAAAGTTATTGCCGGAAGAGTGTCAAAGGAACAGCACAACGCAAATAACAGGCCGCAGGTCCCGCCGAAGTCGGGTGGGTACGGCACCCGGGATAAATGGTAGGTTTGCTGCTGGCTGGCACTCTCGCTTCAGCGAATTCCAACACCCCCACTGTATGAAGATTATTCACTTTAGGTCAACAACTTTGCCCGAGACGACTCGTTTGTGGCTTATATGCCACAGACCTTTCTGCTTCTGGTGCCAGATTGAGTGTGTGTGTGTGTGTGTGTGTGTGTGTGTGCGTGTGCGTGTGTGTGTGTGTGTGTGTGTTAGTGTGTGTGTGTGTTCTCATTATCTTTGCATTATCCTGTTATTTGGTATCACTTGAATCTATTTCCTGTATAAACCAAGTGCGTTTGCCAAGCCATTCTAAAGAGAAACTTGACACTAGGCCCCAGCTATAAAAATGATTGCACGGATTCTCTCCCTACCCCTCCCCACGGCCGCTTTCCCCCCACCCCCACCCCCCACCCCGCCCCTACCTTCCATCCGAGGTTATGAAGATTTAACTGATAATTTAATTCCATTCTGTCTGTAGTATTCATGCAAGTAATATGTTCAAGGAACTAGCCCTCTCAAACCACTTTGCGTTCCCAACAGGCAGGCCGTTTTTCAACAGGTAAAAGAGGTCAAAATAAAAACTCCAAATCGACGGTTTCGTTGAAAAATACCTCGTTGACTCGTGTTCATTTGAGAATCCTCTTTGTGTCACAAACGGCTCAGCGGGACTGGACTGTCGAAAATACCGTCAAGTGTCACAGCTGGCCCAGCAGTTAAAGGCAGTCTCTGTGATCTTGTTTCTCGAGTGAAGTCAGCACACGGCTTTCTGTGCAGCAGGGACAGGACAGACACGTGTCGTTGGTGTATACAGTCATTCCCATTATGGCTGGAACGCCGAAGAAGAAGTCTCCAACGAATCTAAGTTTTTTTAATTTAATTTTATTTTAATGAACTGAAGAAAGCTTCTTGATACAAAATGTTCGATTTCAAGTTCTAATTTCGAACATTTCTGCACATTGGGCAAAACTTGTTTTAAGAAGGTAAGTTTCTTTAAATCATTTTGTCGATCGTTTTCTTTATTACCAGTTGTTTGTGTGTGTGTGTGTGTGTGTGTGTGTGTGTGTGTGTGTGTGTGTGCGCGCTGGTGCGTGCGTGCGTGCGTGCGTGCGTGCGTGCGTGCGTGCGTGCGTGTGTGTGTGTGTGTGATATTTCTAGCCTGTGCGTAAAGCTCCCGTTACAAAAATCTGAAACAAGAATGACCGCTAGCGTTAATAAACAGCGTTCTTTTGAATCTTTAATGTGTTTGGATCTCCAGTTACAAAGCAATATAATTCTAACAATGCAATACGATTTCTTGGTCAAATGACGTGTATATATATTAGCAGCAGGACTGAGCCTCTTGGTGCTATTAAGTTCGTAGGCACACGCATTCCAGCTCGTCAGGTTGCACCGCAATCGTAAACTGAAACAGTTAAGACACATAAACACGAAGCACAGCCCCCCTCCCTCTCTCTTTTTGAGAGCGCGCGCGTGTGCGTGCGTGCGTGTGTGTGTGTGTGTGTGTGTGTGTGTGTGTGTGTGTGTGTGTGTGTGTGTGTGTGTGTGTGTGTGTGTGTGTGTGTGTGTGTGTGTGTGTGTTTGAGGTGTGTGTGGATGTGGGTGTGGGTGTGGGGGTGGAATCAAAATCAATATTACTTAATGTATATAGGATACAAACCACCCCACGGTTAGAATGAGCACAGCAATTTTGTATCCGCTAAATATTTCCTTGTTACTTTTTAAAAGTCTTCAGTGTTGGAGACTCTCTTGTTGTGTGTGTGTGTGTGTGTGTGTGTGTGTGTGTGTGTGTGTGTGTGTGTGTGTGTGTGTGTGTGTGTGTGTGTGTGTGTGTGTGAGTTGGTGGAAGCGTGTGTGTGGTGTGGGGGGGGGGGTGTAGGTGGGTGGGCGGGTGGGTGTAGGTTTGTAGGTAAAATCAAAGTCAATTAAAACGTTTTGGAGCGTGAGTTTTAACCCACACATGCCCACAGAAATGTTTTTTAACACTAAATACCCTGATGCAAAAGGCCTTCCCATTCTTGCTAACGGTGGCCTCCTCCAAACCAACCAACCAACCAAACAAACAAAAAACAGGGG
>JABMCL010000565.1:302500-310000 GCA_018857735.1 Alviniconcha marisindica
GCAGAGGAGACGGATTACACACACACACACACACACACACGCACGCACGCACGCACGCACGCACGCACGCACGCACGCACGCACGCACGCACACACACACACACACACACACACACACACACGCACGCACGCACGCACGCACACGCACGCACGCACACGCACGGACGCACGCACACGCACGCACGCACGCACGCACGCACGCACGCACGCACGCACGCACGCACACACACACACACACACACGCACACACACACTCACTCGATTTTTTCTCCTTTTTTTCCCTCTTTTTTTCTTCTTCTAATCTTCCTCAGCCAAAAGGTGATGTGGTATCTGTTAAAACAGTGAATCCAAACTCTTACGTTTGATGTGATGGTTTAAATTTCGCCCTGATTAGACTTTAGATATGAAAAAACTGTTCCTTAGGAAACATGCACATGCAGTCTCACGCACAGCGTTGAAACACGCAAAGTCGCATGCACAGCCATGAAACATGAACAGTCTCATGCATAGGTTTGAAATACGCAAAGTCTCAATGACAACCATGAAACATGAACAGTCTCATGCACAGGTTTGAAATACGCAAAGTCTCAATGACAACCATGAAACATGAACAGTCTCATGCACAGGTTTGAAACACGCAAAGTCTCATTCAGAACCATGTGACATGAACAGTCTCATTCATAGCCATAAACAGGAACAGTCTCATTCAAAACCATGTAACATTAACAGTCTCATTCATAGCCATAAACAAGAACAGTCTCATTCAAAATCATGTGACATGAACAGTCTCATTATAGCCATAAACAAGAACAGTCTCATTCAAAACCATGTGACATGAACAGTCTCATTCATAGCCATAAACAGGAACAGTCTCATTCAAAAAACCATGTGATATGAACAGTCTCATTGACAGCTATGTAACAGGAACAGTGTCATTTACAACCATGTGACATGAGCAGTCCCATGCACATCTTCAAAACACGTAGTTTCCACAACCAAGAATCATGAACAGTCTCATGCATAGTCTTGAAACATGCACAGTTTTAAAACAGCTTTGAAACACGCCGTCTCATGCACAGACTTCAAACATGCACAGTCTTGAAACATGCACAGTTTTAAAACAGCTTTGAAACACGCCGTCTCATGCACAGACTTCAAACATGCACAGTCTCATGCACAGACTTTGGACATGCACAGACATGCACAGCTTTGAAATACAGTCTTATTCACGGTCATGAAACATACAGAGTCTTCAAACATGGACAATCTCATGCACAGTCTTGAAACATGTACAACTTTGAAGCATGCACAGTCGCGCACAGACCTGAAACTGATCAGCACCAAATTAGAGCTCAGTGACTGTACTTTGTGTCCTTGCTACCGACTCAAAATCCCCCCCCCCCCCCCTCCCCTCCCCCCCCCCCCATATCCCCTCATCACCCCGTTCGATCAGTTAGTTAGTTGGTTGGTTGGTTGGTTGGTTAGTTATTGGGTTGGTTGGTTGGTTGGTTGGTTAGTTAGTTAGTTAGTTAGTTAGTTAGTGGATTTTAGCGTCCTGTCAACCGCAGTGGGTAACCCGCCACAGGACAACCGTTTGATGAGATCAGGTCACATGTTAAACCAAAGTAACGAAAAAAGACGCTTTGAAATTCTGTCAGCAAAGGTTGCAGTTTCAGTCAGTCTAACCTCGGCAACTGAGTTGAAAAGAGCCGCTGGGTTGCTCTCCGTGTGTGTGTGTGGAAGGGGGACGGGGGCGGGGGATGGGGCGGTTTGGCCTAGCGGTAACGCATGGTAAGCAGAGGGACCTCGGTTCGAATCCGCTTCAGCTCTCCTTTCACTTCAAAAGTTGTGGTCTGTGGACACTATCTTGTGACTTTGTCCCTCACAATTAATGAAACATTAAAATGGCTCTCATCGCTGCCCACCTTAATGCAGAAGTCCTTCTGGTGGTGACAGTGTAGCGACAGATATATAATCCCCCTCTCCCACCACCTCCAATACCCTCTTCCCCCTTCTCCCCGTCCCTAATAAGCCTATGGTTTCTGTGGACATTGAGCACCATGTTTACCTACTTACTTACTCTCCGTGTTTGATATCATACCATCTCTGTCTAATCAGACTGCAAGCGTGAGTTTACAACGCCTTTCCTCCATAGGAGAAGGGTGCCGGAAAGAGAGGCGTGAAGCGTGCATCTGCAAGGTTTACCTATTTACTCCATGAGTTTTAGAACACGTATATGTATATATATGTACATCATAAATTAAAGGGAACTTCAAGCATAATGAAACGTATAATTATATTACACATATTAGGATCAAAATATCGATAGATAGTGGAATAACAAAACACACACGCACAGACACACAGAGACACAGACACAGACGCACACACAGACACACGCGCGCGCCGCGCGCACAGACACAGACAGACAGACAGACACACACACACACACACACACACACACACACACACACACACACACACACACACACACACACAACCCACACACACACACACACAGCAAGGGGAAAAGGTGGGGGGGGGGGGGGACGATCGAGTTGCCTAGCCAGTCCCACTCGTGTTGCCTAGCCAGTCCCACTCGTGTTGCCTAGCCAGTCCCAATCGAGTTGAATAGCCAATACTACTCGAGTTGCCTAGCCAGTCTCAGTCGAGTTGCCTAGCCAGTCCCAGTCGAGTTGCCTAGCCAGTCTCCACTCGAGTTGCCTAGCCAATCCCACTCGAGTTGCCTAGCCTAGCCAATCCCACTCGAGTTGCCTAGCCAATCCCACTCGAGTTGCCTAGCCAGTCCCGCTCGAGTTGCAGCGGACGTACACTTCTCACCAGGAACAACGATTTCGTCAACCGCTCGAGTGGCTCAGCCAGTCCCGGGCGAGCTGCCTAGCCAGTCCCACTCGAGTTGCCTGGCCAGTCCCACGCGACTTGCAGCGGACGGACACTTCTCACCATGAGTAACAACGACCGCTACATCAACACTCGTTCCAAGCCATTCGCGGACTCCTGCGCACGCAATCAGGAAACGACGGCGGCGGCGGCGTCAGGGGCAGCAGCCCGAGAGCGTCTTCGTCAGCCAGCCGTTTCTCCAGACGCTGCAGGGCTCGCATGAAGCCCGGGTTGATCCGGGTCTGGGGTCGTCGCGAGCGCACGTGCGCCAAGGCGCGCTCCAAGGGAATGCGGAAGTAGTGCATGAGGTACTGCACGACGAGGGCGGGGGCTCGAGACATCCCGTTGTAGCTCGCGACCAGCACGCGACTCCCGCGCCGCCGCCAGCCGTTGACGAAGGCGTTGACGTCGTGGAAGTACTGCTCGATGTTCTCCCACTCGATGTCGTCCACGGCCAGGTTCAGCTTGGACCGGAAGTGCTTCTTGCCGCACGTGCACGGGCACGTGGTCTTCTTCTCGGGCGGCACGCAGCTGGGAGCGACGTTGGTGACGTCCACGATGGCGCCCACCCCTAGGTTGCAGAGCAGGGGTTCGTTGTAGGCTCCGTCCACACCTCCCACCAGCAGCCAGTCCAGGACGGAGCAGATGGAACTCAGTCCGCCGCCGCTGCTACAGTGAGGCCTGGGCGGGTTGCTGCTGCTGCTGCTGCTGTTGTTGCTGCTGCTGTTGCTGTCCACGGACATCGCCTGGCTGTCGCGGGGCAGGAGAGGGCTGGGCAGCTTCCTTCGCACGAAGCACGAGTCGTCGGAAGCGGCTTTGCTCAGGCAGGCCCTAGGCCCGTCCCCTGGCGAGGGCGACAGGGTGTGACGGCACAGACTGTCAGAGCTGCTCTTCACCAGCTGGCTTTTGGCCTTGCAGCCCCTGTCGGGCCTCAGAAGCCAGCCGGCGCCGCCCTGCGAGGGGTAGTCGCGGCCCTCCGGCTCCGCTGTGCCTTCCGGGTAGCTGTTCCGCTGGAGCGTGTCCAGGCTGCGAGAGGACACGCGCCGTTCCGCTTCGCTGGGCTGACGGGTCTGCACGCAGAAGAGCTCCACGGGGGCCCGGTGGTGCAGGGGACTGCCTGCCACACCAACAGCAGAGGCGTCCGACAGTGTGAACGACACGTCCGGATGGGAGGATGTTCGCCACGGCACCGGCTGATGCCTCTGCTGCTGCTGCTGCTGCTGCTGCTGCTGCTGCTGCTGCTGTTGCTGTAGCGAGGTGTTCTTCTGTCTGGGACCAGGAGCAGCAGGAGGAGCGACAACGACGAGTGAAGGAGAAGCCCTCGTCGCCCTCCCCATCTCCGCGGAGGTCTCCCCTGCAAGTCCAACGCCTCCCCCAGCCCCGCCAGACGCCCCTGCCGCCAGCTTGTACTTGGCGGACGAGGAAGAGGAGGAAAAGGCGAAGAAGGAGGAGGAGGAGGAAGAAGAGGAGGAGGAGGTAGAGGAGGAGGAGGAGGAGGAGCACGCGGCTCTCGCTCCGTCTCGCGACGCGTCTCTGTCCCGTCTGAAAAAGAGCTCGTGCAGCTGAACCTTGCTTTTGTAGATCACCACGCCGAACAGCTCCGCTAAGGACTTCTGTCGCCTGAGCGATTTCTTCGCCGTTCTCCCGGACTGTCCCGAAGCCTGCAGCTTGAGGGCCTCGGCTCCCGATGCGGGCCGTGCGTCGACGGACAGCGAAGGAGCCGCGCCGTTGGAACTGGGAGGGAGAGAGAGGGTCGCGGTGGTGGTTGGGGAGGCAGCGGTGGTGGTAGTGGGGGTGGCGGTGATGGCGTCCGTAAATGGGGCTGCGAGAGATCGGCTGCGTGTCAGCATGCGCTGACGTCCTCTTGACGTCATGCTGTAGCTAAGGTCTGTGTCTGCAAAGAAAGGAACAGGAGGGTGACGTGAGTTGGCTGGAAGGGGGGGGGGGGGGGGGTGTGTGTGTGTGTGTGTGTGTGTGTGTGTCTGTGTGTGTTTGTATCTGTCTGTCTGCTGAGTAAGCCTATTACTCATCATCGGATTTGTTACCAAACCATGTCTATATACTGTGTGTGTGTGTGTGTGTGTGTGTGTGTGTGTGTGTGTGTGTGTGTGTGTGTGTGTGTGTGTGTGTGTGTGTGTGTGTGTGTGTGTGTGTGTGTGTGTAACAGTTCAAAAGAACGCTATTTCTTATGACAAAACACGTTTTGTTATGATAAATAGTGTTCTTTGTAACCTTTTTTGTGTGTTTAGATCTTGTTTTAGAACGCTAGCAGTCGTTCTTGTGTCAAATTACATATATATAATTTTTAACTTTTTGTGTGTTTTGATCGTGTCTACATAATTATACCTTTTACTGTTTTAGGTTCACGCGTATATGGCCAAAGAAGCCAAAAGCATGTGGAAACTGGTGGTCAGTTCGTGCAGGTGAGTTTTTACAGTTTTAGATACATGCTGCCAAAGAAGCCATAAGCATCTGGAAACTGGTGGTCAGTGCTACGGCCACCCAGTCTGTAACTATGCACCCGTGGTCAGTTCGTACAGGTGAGTTGCTACGGCCACCCAGTCTGTAACTATGCACCCGTGGTCAGTTCGTGCAGGTGAGTTGCTACGGCCACCCAGTCTGTAACTATGCACTCGTGGTCACTTCGTACAGGTGAATTGCTACGGCCACCCAGTCTGTAACTATGCACTCGTGGTCACTTCGTACAGGTGAATTGCTACGGCCACCCAGTCTGTAACTATGCACTCGTGGTCAGTTCGTACAGGTGAGTTGCTACAGCCACCCAGTCTGTAAGTATATATGCACTCGTGGTCAGTTCGTGCAGGTGAGTTGCTACGGCCACCCAGTCTGTAAGTATATATGCACTCGTGGTCAGTTCGTACAGGTGAGTTGCTACGGCCACCCAGTCTGTAACTATGCACTCGTTTTTGTAACGTCGACATGTAACTGCACCAGCGGAGGTTGGTTGAGTGTTGCTTTACGTCCACAGAAAGCGTAGGCTTAATAGAGACGGGGAGCCCAGGACGGTTGGTTGGTTGAGTGTTGCTTTACGTCCACAGAAACCGTAGGCTTATTAGGGACGGGAGCCCAGGACGTCCACCTCGACTTTCACACAGCTCCTGAGCTCTGACCATCTGAGGTCGTTTACTTTACTCAGCTCTCTTCACGCCCGTATCACACGACGTGAAACTGATGGAACCAACTCTAGTTCAAGTTTGTTTTGTGTTCACATGACAGCAAAGATTATCAATATATATCTTTAGTAATAGGTCAGCAGTGTATTTGGCTTCTACACCGACTGGCCGATTGGTTAATTTCGTCTCCGTTTGATTATTCATACACTGTAAGAGTTTCCTCGATTGAGTGGGCTTGTTCCTTTTGTTGTTGCTGTGCCGTTTTTAGACCTGTTTTAGATCTCCTGTGGCTCCTGAGGACTGGGGTTGGCGTGACACAGAAAGAGCGTGACAGAAAGAGAGAGAGAAGGAGGGGAAGAGAGAGAGCGAGAGAGAGAGAGAGAGAGAGAGAAGGAAGGGAAGAGAGAGAGAGAGAGAGAGAGAGAGAGAGAAGAGAGAGAGAGAGAGAGAGAGAGAGAGAGAGAGAGAGAGAAGAAGAGAAGGAAGGGAGAGAGAGAGAGAAAGGATGGGAAAGAGAGAGAGAGGAGGGGGGGGGGGGGAAGAGTGAAGAGAGGGGGAGGGGGGGGGGGGGAGAAGAAGGGAGGGGGAGACAAACAGAAAGACAGACAGTTGTTCTTATTGTTGCTAATGTCCATTTGGTTTTTGTTCTTTTGCTTCTTTTATTCTGTCACACAACAACATAAAAATGTTGCTGCTGCAGACTCAATTTTGCTGCTTCCGACGCGCTCTTTTACAGAGACAGATTTTGCAGCGGCTACTCCCGAATTCCGGTGACAGCAGCCACCAGTGATGCGGGACGTCAGTACGGTGCTACGCACACTGACACATCAGCCTGGATACACTGCTTGTGTTTGGTTCCTTGCGTACGTGCGTTCGTGCATGCTGCCCTCGTGTTCAGGTATTCAACAAAGACCTATTCCATGACCTCCAAATCAAAGCACCGAAGCTTTGGCTGGTGAAATGGGAAAGTAAAAGGGTAGAGGGTTCGGGAGGTGGATGGGATGAGCGGGGGGGGGGGGGGGGGGGGGGGGGGGGGGGGGGGGGGGGGGGGGGGGGGGGGGGCGGGGAGAGTGCTTTGAGCGTCGTGATAGTTTTGCGCTAAGGGCAATATTGTGGACGTTAGAGCCATTACTTACGCGAGATTACGTGTATGTAGGTTACGTAGTCCTTACTACCTTTCTGATTGGTCCTTGCGTTTGCACGCATGCAAGTAATGTTTCCCCCGTGTTTCTGTGTGGCCAGGGTCCTTAAAGGAATAAAAAAAAAAAGGGAGGCGGGACGGGGGAGAAGGGGGGGGGTAAAGGGGGGGGGGGGGGGGAAAGAGGGGGGGGGGGGGGGCGGGTTGGGGGATCAGGGGGGGGGGGGGGGGGGAACGAAGAAGAGAGGAGGCGAGGAGGGGGGGGGGGGGGAAAAGGGTAAAGGGGCTGGGGGAAAAAAGTATGGCATAAAGACCGCATTACTTTTG